>OZ014557.1:17457534-18025034 GCA_963966155.1 Clivina fossor
CTGAAAACACACGGCAAAATTTAATGATCATTAGCGCCCCGTTCAAATTACAGTTGTAGTGTGTTAAAAGTATAAGCTGTATTATTTCACCGAGATGCAACAAAACGATGGTTTACATGAATTTTCTATAAAAATATGTTTTTTAACCGAAAAAGTAAATAAACTTACATAAAATATATGTAGTTAATATTTATATAATGTAAAAAAATACCTTGTGACATATTACATATTAAACTGGTGTAAATCAATTGCCTTAGGTTTTTATATAAAATTACCGATTTTTTTGTAGAGTAATTTATACAAAGCTAAAAACGAAAATAGAACACACTGTGTAGACTGTATACGTTGCTTTGCACAACACATAAAAGTATGAAATAGGTTTTATTAGAATATAGTAGTAACTAGATACATGTATTCCAACCTAAAATTTATTACAGCTCCGATTTTCATATACGTATAAGCGAACTAGTTTTTAGATTAACTAATTTCAGTTTAAATACTTTCAGCATTGTTTCGAGTTTAATGCGTAAAAAGCATTATTTTCTAGTTTTTATAGACTTTTTATTATTAAAATTATTAACAGCCCACTCCTTTAATGCGAAACGAATGAACTCGTCGAAATAAACATCTGTGCTGTAAACAAATAAAAATACTTAAATTTTATATCTCGAGAATAAAATAATTTCTAATATTCACCTTTCACCATTATATTTACTAATATACTAAAAAAAAATCTTATGCAAATACCATTTTACAGTTAATAACTATTTCAATCTTTTTACCGACCGTCATATCACATAAATAATAATAATAATAATAATGACTTTATTGCCCAATAGTTATACAATCAATTACTAACTAAACTAACTTAGTTATTTAAGTTATTAATTAATGAATATAAATTTTCATAAAAAATATCAAAATCAGATAAATAATTGTTAAATTGTTAAAATTTCTGCACATTATGTTAACTGGTGCCTTATTTAAAACATAACATAACATATCGAGAGTTTTACAATACGTATTAGGCTTATAGTAACACAAATCAACTGTTTCCAGCGTAATGTCCGTCTGTCGTTCGGTCTGTGAATACGTGTAGAGGAAATTCAGCTGAAGGAATTGCTATAAAATTTCATATTTAAGCTTCGGAGATGAACATCTCAACATTGAAACATTTTTCAATACGGCTAAATAAGCTTTTTCTAATTTTTCATATTTTTATGATAATTCTGTAACTAGATGGAATATTTATGTCAAGACAGTTTTGTTTTTAGTTATCATGACTAGAGTAATTGTTGTTATACAAATTTTTTTATTCCATAAATTTATTGAATGCAATAACGTCAGATTTTTTCTATGTATTCCAAATTAAACTTTAATTACAGTGGAATTGAAGTCCTAATTATAAATTCATGTTCAAATATACCTTAATACAAAAAAAAAGAAATGTTTTCGTTATTCGTAATCGCAAAAATCGCTAATTTTTCGACTACTTAGATCTTTATATTGAGATATAAAATTCGAATTTCGATTTTGAAAACAATCGAAGCCGGAAGAAAAATTGTTAAACGTTATTGAAGGAAAACCTTTTAGTCGAGAATTTCGCGTGCAAATAAATACGAACAAGACGCAGTTACAAAATCAGTACTTGAATAATTCATATTCCATGAGTATCACAAAACTTTTCACGAAAAAACCTCAAAAGTAAACATTAGACGCTTTTTGTTCGTGAGAAAAAGAAAAAAAAAAGAAAGATTCGCCAGCGAAAAAGGACAATAAAAAAAGAAACTTTCATTACATAAGCATTTCATTAAAAATCGCTTAAAATATAAATAAAAATTTTTACTTTCGTTCAGCTTTAACAGTACAACATAATAAAAATCGTTTAACAAAAAGCTAAATTGTTCTTTCAACGTTTTTTTTTTTTGTTTATCGTATTTCAAATTAAAAAAACAATTGGAAAAATATTTAAAATGCAATAAAATCTCATTTACGCAAATGTTAAATATGAAACGAAATATAATAATTATTCTGATCTAGTTACTTATACATATGTTACCTAGTAACTTGTTACTATGTACTGCTATTTACTGTAATGTCATTGATAAATTTTGACATGATGAAAACAAGCGTTCAGTTTCACAAAAACGTCGTTTTTATAAAATAATTAAACAGAATTTTATCCTAAAACAGTTTTAATTTTAATATGATGAGTTCTGAAAAATATTTTACTGTTAATAATCCAGTTGCTTAGTTTGTTAGCCAATGAATTATTATTATTTATTTCGAGAATACAAGTTTTAGCCAATATCATATGGTTTTTTTTTTAATTATCTCGAGAATAAAAATAAAATGAGAATACATGTCTCTTAATAAATTCAATATTTAATATGATCATTGTTATTAGTGTTATAACACTAATCTCATAATAAATATGATAATTAGAATGAACTTTAATAGAAACAAAAGTAAAATTTAAATTAAAATTGTGTAAACTGCAACAAAATAAAGCCTGTGAAATATGCAATTACATCAATGTATTATGGGTCAGAATTTTTCAAAAAGGTTATTGACCTTAATCGTATATAAAATTATAAAGGATTATATAATTTTACTACTGTACAGACTAGTCGAAATGATCTAATATATGGGTTTACCCATATACTTCTAATCTTGTTATATTACAAATTGTTTTATTACAAATATAAACTTTCGTTAGCTATCGAATATCGTTTTTAAATTAATTAATTCGTTCTATGTTTTCATTAGAGATTTGTAGCGTTTCAGCTGTAATCTAAAATCAGCGATACTCACATAAAAAAAAATACATACATATAGAGAGCCGTGCAAACAAACAAACAAAATCACGTAAAATACATCAAAAAGGCTTAATAACAGTAATCTGATACGGTGTGTATACGGCTAAGCTAACTGGTGGGTGAACCTGTATAGACAACACGCCATATACAAACAAATGCCCCCCAATTTCAAGCTGCAATCACTCTAAAAACTAGCGTACTTGTATATGTTAAGACGTATATAGTAAAATTTTTATTCAAATAGGATTCCAAAGCTATGAGTCATTTACTACGGTTACATGATACCCTGTAAAAATTTTCACTTCACAAAATCGCACAAAATCTCGAAACTTTGATGGCTTTGACGTTTAGAAAAAAACCAAACATTATTTATTTTTTGTTTCGTTGCTAGGATATGACTTTAGGATTGTCAGATATGAGATAAAAAATAAAAGCACACTTACCATTTATATTAATTAACAGTTATAATTTTTTAAACGTTGGAAAACTATGCATAAACGTAGCACGTTGAAAGCAACAAGCTAGTTCGGTTGAAGCAAGCCACGAAACACGTAATGTGTTATCATCGTTCAATGGAAAGATTAAAAGCAGTTAGTATGTACAGACGTAAATCAATTATTAAAAATTCCTAATTGGCTTTGGAATCCCATTTGAATAAAAATTTCACTATACTTGTATATGTTAAGACGTATAATACTGTTACGTATATGTAAAATAACAGATAAAATATTTTTTAGACACATTGTATATATGATTTTGAGACACATTGCATATTAATATATAAAAAAACACATTGTATATAAAATTCTTTAGATACATTGCTTATATATATATATATATATATATATATATATATATATATATATTCTACTATAAAACAAAATTATAGAATTGTCTACCTATATAATTTAACAAATAGAACAAAAGTTTAAAATGTATCTCAAGAATGATTTTAAATTATCTAAACAAACGTATATAAATCATATCATAATTTCATTAAAACATATTAAAATGGGCAAGTGCAATATTAAGAAACATTTTTTATAAAAAAAATTTCACGTCATGCGGGACAAAATATTTTGCTAACAAAAGATAAAAATTTAAATTCTTTTATATATATATATATATATATATATATATATATATATATATATTAGGGTGGTTCTTATTTAGGCAAAATCGGAAATTTGTTGCTCCCACCCGTCAAAATTATTCCAAATAAATAAAAAAAAATGTCCATACACTTCGCCTGTCAGATGATATTAACCCGTGCCTGTTGAAAGCTCAAAATTTACATTTAGCTTAAATGAAGAAATCGCCTTTTTAGACATTTTAGGATATAACTTTTATTGTATTTACTTTAAAAATATTTCAAAATAATCACCGAAAAGCTAATGAAATATTCTTTTTAGTAGTCCAAAATTCATGCCATTTCGATGATTATTAAAGAAGTGGTGTAAATTTTAAAAATATGATTTCTGACTCAGAAAAAAGCTATAATGATTAATAATATATATATAATGATTAATCATTATATATATATATATATATATATATAATTCGTTAAACATAGAACATAGAAACAAGTAACTAGGTAACAAAATAAAATTTATTAATTGTTAATTAAAGTCCAATTTTATTTAAATGCATTGCCTTCAAACTGATTGATGTTATCTTTTTTCTTTATAAATTTTATGATCTAGTTACTTGTATTTTATGACCTAGTAACTTGTTTCCTGTTTATTTACTGTAAATATCATTTGTATCAGTTTGTACATTGAGTACATCGTTTATTAATAAATATTAATACAGAACTACAATCAAAAGCCGTTTTATTTTAATATAATAAGTTCTGAAAGACTTTTTTTACAATGTTAATATTTACATTTCCAATATCACCTTATCAGTCTATCCTTCTCATTGTGACTGAGTCCTTACTCCTATCCGCACAATAGCAACCACGCGTAACAGCAATTCGGTCGCCAAAACGAACATTCCGATTTCGTGAAATGAAGCGATCAAAACAGTATGTATGGGAGGGCGGGGGGGTTCAGGGGTTGCCGAGCGATGTAAACCACGATCGTACAATATTTGAAAAACGCACAATACCAAATAGGAACACGCACATTCTTTACGTCAGGACTTAATCAACGTACACTGACCCGTTATAAACGGTAAATCTAACGTTATACTTAGACTGTGACCGATACGGATTTTCCAGCAAATATTATGTTTTTCGAGTTTTTCATCTTCATACTTGATGAATGTAGAATTTCTTTTCTTTATTTTCTGTATTTGATACGGTTCTTTATCGATGGAAAAAAATCAATTAAGAAATGTATGTGTAAAAATAATTTAAATAAATAAAATTCATATTAATAACTCAATTTATATTCATTGTATATAGGTACATACTGTGCGGTGTATGCAGAAAAATATCTCATATTTGTTACGTGACCATATAGAAAAATTATTAACAATTATCATTATTTATTTTTAGAAAATCAAAATTTAATAATAAGTTATAAAATATAATGTATTAAATTGTATATATTAATATATTATAATTGTTACATTAATGTATTATATTAAATTCAGTATAATAATTCAAATATAGTTTACTTGACCAAATATTAAATATTAAAATATAATTAAATTACCGAAAGAGAAAATGTATAATCGATAAAGAGTAACAGATGCTAGATTGTGATATATTAATTACAGTAAAGAAACAAAAATAATTAATCGAAATTTAATTATGACGAATTTGCTTTACAAATTTATAAAATCAAATTAACTTCGCGCCTAATGTTATACTACCACCAAAAGCAAATATTATTTTTCCGTTCTTTTTCAAGATAAAATTTTATTCACTATATCTTTTTTTACAATACAAAAATAGATGTTTAAAACCCATTTTGGAATAAATATTTTCTTAGAATAATTTTCACATTAGTCAATGAAATATTGTCATGACCATATATTTTTACTTATCTTAAGAATAAATAGTGGAAATACTGGCCCTAATATTATTAATTTTTAAATATGTAATATTAAATTTGTGTATTTGGCTAGTTTATTGTTCAAGCATGGTCGCTTTGATCGTGAGATTGAAAGAAATGTTAATGCAGGTTGTAAGGATTTGGGTGCTTTAGGTACTTTTTCTAAGAATGTTAATATAGTAACAAATCTTTCAGAACTCATTATATAAAATAAAACTACTTTAGGCTCAAGTTCTGTAATAAAATTTACTTATAATCGATGTTCCGACGAAACTCAACAATCATTTTCATCAGGATAAATGATACAAATGACATTAGAGTAAATAACAGAACATAGAAACAAGTTACTAGGTAACAAATAAGTAACTAGATCACAGAATTTATAGATTTTTAATTAATGGAAGCCAAATTTTATTTAACTTAGTGTCTGATCACAGTGATTAATGTTATCTATTTCTTTATAAATTTCTATTGCTTCTCTTATCAATTTACTGTTAATTAAAAAATAAAAAGCAATATAGAGATTTATAAAGAAAAGAATAACATAAATCACTGTGAAGGTACTGAATTAAATAAAATTTGGCTTCCATTAATTAAAAATCTATAATTCTTATGATCTAGTTACTTATTTTGTTACCTAGTAACTAGTTGCTACGTATTTACATTAATGTCATTGATAAAAAAATTTGACCTGATAAAGACGAGCGTTCAGTCTCTTCGAAACGTCGTTTTTATAAAATAATTAAACAAAATCTAATCCTAAAACAGTTTTTATTTTAATACAATGAGTTCTGAAAAATATTTTACTATGTTAATTAAATTTTCCGTTTTTCATTATCATTAAAAATCTAGCAATTGTGTAAAGCAATAATAAATGATATATATGAGTTTCAAATAATAAATTAGTAGCAAAACTTTTGCAATATTGCCACAAAAATTAACATATGCAAATTTTCATTTAAAAAAAATTATTAGGAACTTTGTTCGCTATTTTCAATTTTTAATTTAATTTTCGCAAACGCAAATATGCATGAAAAACAATAATTGTTGATGAAAATCACAAATTTTGCATATAAATTTCATTTGCATTTGACAAAAGTTATTTACATCATCGCATCCGATGGGATGGTAGTGGTTTTGTTGATGTATGTGTGTGTGTGTGTGTATATACACAGTAAAATAAAGCACAAGCTGAGAATAAAAATTGAATTAATTTTCCAGGTGCGCAAAGGAACTTTTCGACAACATAATTTATTCATTAGCTCGTCGTCTTTTGTTTTTTTTTTTTTTCATTCTGCATATTTTTCTCAACCGTTTAAAAATTCACACTCGCTCTTGAATTTATAACTTTTTAGTCGCGCTTTCGCACGAGTCAACGTAAATTACGAAAGATTCGACTTGTTTAATTTTTTTCTAAATATTTGTCTAAATAAAGTTTGTTTCACAGATTTGAAAAGTTTTCTATTAAGAAGATGTGCAACAACATATATGAAAATTTTGAGAGACGGATCATAAAAATTTTCTAGAGAAGTAAGAATTTCGAGTCAAGTGCCTTTAACCATTTAAGTATAATATATATATATATATATATATATATATATATATATATATATATATATATATATATATATATATTGTCTCAAAATTGTAACAATATTACGTGGGAAAAGTAGTTTAAAATGTCTACTGTTATTTCTGAAAAATAAAATTAAAAACCCAATGAAAATTTTCAATTTTCATTTAAAAAAACAATATTACTTGCTATTAGATTCTGGTATCACAATAATATTCTGAGATTAAGTACTAAATAATTATAAGCAGCGCTAAGTTAAATCGCCCAGTAAAATAAATATTTAGCAGAACATTAACAATATCGTTTTATCTGCCACTCATCTGTTGAAGAACTCTGTGAGAAGCAAGCGGTCATCTTTTCAATCTTCTTGTACGATCTCACTATCCGAGAGAGAAAGAGAGAGAGAGAGAGAGAAAGAAAGAGAGACTATGCTATCCTAAACGTACGTATCATTCCATCTTAAGCTCGTCAACGACAACTTGTAAATGTGTCTATGAGCCCATTAGTCGAGCCCAAGACGACAACTGTCGTCCCATATTCGTTGTCATTACCTTACACCCGTTTACACTCACCTACCCCCCTCCCGCCAGCTGTAACAACGAGAGAGAACATTTCATCCTCATTTGCTCGCTCGCTGAAACAGCTTCGCATCGTCGAAGGTGCGAAGCAAGGACGACAACATATATACATACACTCCCCAATACCGCCAAAACGTAAGCTAGCATCCATGCTAATTGGGATGCTAAATTAGATTTACCGCATTCGTTCAGAAAGTTAGCCGCGTAAACAAATGTTATTTCGCACATTATCAGGGATGGTTACCACTGGCACGCATGATATGTCGCTGGGAAGACGGGGATGTGGTTTACGGTGGTGAAGTTACCCACCGCAAATAGTCGGATGAAATTCATATTTGTAGGTTAATAAGTTTTAACATAGTAAAAAATCTTGCAGAACTATATGTATTATATAATCTGGAATAGAATACCCCATTTTTATATTACTGAATTGAGCAATAAATTTTACACATGATACATTAATAGCATTTTACTTTCAATTTTTTTAATTTTTCTGTTTGTAATTGGCTACATTTTCCAGGGTCCGTATCTCAAGAATGCAATTGAATATTGGCAAACTCTATACGTGGTCCTTATTAAAAAAAACTTTGAGTTACCTTTCCATAAAAAATATTAATTAAAACTATTTCAAAATATGCCTAGAATATTGCTATAATCTTGAAGTTCAAAAAACATTAAAATCTCGTTTTTTTTTTCAAAGAGAAGCCCTCATTTTTTTACTAATTTTATTAATTTTGCGTTAAAGAAATAGTGTTAGTTTATGTAACACATCCTACGTTGAAAGTTGATAGATTTTTTAGTCAAATAGAAAAATATGTAATTTGCTAAAAATGCTATTTAGCTATATTTTAAATTAATGTTGTAATTTTAGAAATTTTTGAAAATTCTTTATGTTTACAAAATAGGTAGATGAACTATTTTTCTTTCAAATACTAATTAATTATAAAATAAAGCATTAGTATTCAATTACATAAAATAGTTCATTCGTAATTAGTATTAGTAGATCTGCGCAGAAAGTTTTAGTTTTATAATAGCCTAATTAAAATTGTTTAAGTGGCTAGACTATGTAACTAAAACTAAAGGGAATCCTTTGAGGATATCTAACAAGTATTTAATACGAAACTGTTAATTATATTAACATATTAAGTAGCGAATTCGTCATAATACATTCTGTGCTATTTATACTTGAGTTCTCGCTCAGCACGTTCAATGTACATGTAGATATATAATGTTTACGGGATAGCTAAATTCATGTATTAATTTTGCGCGCTTTGAAATGAAATAGCGAAATAGAACGTAGGCAGGACCGGCTACAAATAAAAGTTGGTAGTTATAGTTTGTTTAGCAAGTTTTATTAAATAAATTTTTAAGAAATATATCTCTGTTGCGAAATATTCGTAAAACACATAAAAATAATATCAGTAAATTATCAAATCGAGATATTCATATAGTAAAAAATCTTTCAGAACTTATTATATTAAAATAAAACTGCTTTAGTTTAAAGTTCTGTATTAATATTTATTTAAAATCAATGTTTCAATGAAACTTAATATCCCTCTTCATTTACTGTAATATCATTTGTATTGTTTATCCTGATGAAGACAAACGTTGAGTTCCGTCGAAACGTCGATTTTAAATAAATATTAATACAAAAAAAATTATGATAAATTATGAAAAATTACATTACAAAACATGTAAAATTACATACATTACATATAAAATTACATAAATTTTTGTACAGTGTAGAAACGGGCCAATGTTATTTATTGTCAGATGGAACAAGACTGTTGTCGCAAATGGTAATGGATAACCTAACCATTTTCCATCCATACAGATTGCATCGATAAGAGTAATTGGACAGCCCGAGAAAAAGCTATGACCCAAGTCCATGCACGATGCAAATACGGGAGCTGAATGCCTTAATCTTTCGTAAAATGCAATTTGTGTCCTCCGATGTTTCAAGAATGTCCGTTTCAACGCGATCTATTCATTTGTTTTTGGCATTGGGGTAGGTAAGGTTTACATACCGGATAGATGGAGCTAGTATTTGATGGAGGACAAAAAACAAATTAGTGATTTGTTGGTTAGGTTAATAAGATTCTTTCTCGGTGATATATACATTGTTCAATATATGGAAATTTCTCGGAGATAAATTTGGAAATACAAAAACTCTTTTGTTTTACATTTTTCTTTTATTCTAGTAGTAGCAATTATTAGATTTATTTATTTAATCCTTTACACTTGACAGACTTCTCCAAGGACCTTCTACGCATTTCACATTCCAATTTACCGGAAACTGTTAGAAAAATATGAATAATTTATTGTAGATAATGTAATCAAAATTTAAAAAACATATGATACGGGAGGTATTGTAATCAAACCAAATTTGACATATCAAAATTTTTACAGATAAGCAGATCCTTATAGGCACATGGCGTGATTGTGTATGTATGTATATAACTATTAAATCTATTCGACCATTTAAAATAAATTTCCAATTATCACGAAATTATCCTTTTGTAGACCCTTCAATTTCCTTCCCCAATTATCCCCCAATTACCAACAATTTCACACAAATAATCAACCCTCAATCTTCACAATAGCATTTTTAAAACAAGAGAGAGAAAAAAATCAACCCTTTCACACTGTGATTGCATCTAAACAAATAAAGAAAAACTTAAAAAAAAAAAACTATTCCAAACAAATCAAAGCACTCAAATAGTCCAGCTGGTTGCAGTCAAGTGGCTTGCCCGCGTTGTTAACGTACGCCACTGTGCATTGGGACCTAGTATGGTACCCCCCCCACATCCCCTAGCCGAGCAAATGACGGCTTCAGTCACGTGGACCTTCGTACCCAGGGTTTTTTTTCTTGCTATCCTTAGGGAACATTTCACAGTTTTCCTTTCGACCCCCAACACGCTGAATGAAATGTCTGTAAAGTTTTTCAATTGTTTTTGGCACAAACGTGTCATTGTTTATTTGTTTTTTTCAGTTCGGGATGCTTTAAGACAGTGCTTCTCAAAGCATGGGTTGCGATCCATTGGTGGGTAGCGTTCAATATTAAAATATAAAAGCTTTTATATTCATTATAGGAAATATTCAATTAAACTCTGATACAGTTATATATTAAATATATTCAATATAAAAGTAAAAATGGTACAGTTTTTTACCGACTGTCATATGATAAAGAAGGTATTGTAATCAAACCAAATTTGACATATCGAGATTTTTACAGAAAAGCATGAATTTAAACTTATAGTAACACGAATCAAATGTTTGTAACGTGATGTCCGTCGGATTGTTATAAAATTTCATATTTAAGCTTCGGAGATGAATATCTCAAAATAAAACTACCGCTTCAGGTTAAAGTTCTGTATTAATATTTATTTAAAATTGACGTTTCAACAAAACTCAATGTCCGTCTTCATCAGAATAAATGACATTACAGTAAATAAAGACGGACATTGAGTTTGGTCGGAACGTCGATTTTAAATAAATATTAATACAGAACTTTAACCTAAAGCAGTTTTATTTTAATATAATGAATTCTGAAAGATTTTTTACTATATGAATATCTCAATTTGATAATATACTGATGTTATTTTTATGTGTTTTACGAATATTTTACAACAGAAATATATTTCTGAAAAATTTATTTAATAAAACTTGCTAAACAAAGTATAACTACCAACTTTAATTTGGAACATTTTTCAATACTGCTAAATAATATAATTTTATAGTTTATATAATTCTATATAATTCATTTATGTCAAGACAGTTTTGTTTCTATTTACTCTAACTACAGTAATTTTGTTTAATAGGATGACAGTCGGTTCTACGGTGGCTACAGCAGATTTTTTTAATTTTACGTAACGCATCCCCGTTTTCCTTTTAAAATATGTAGTACAAAAGAGTGAGCCACAAAAAAAATTATACTTTTAAAAGTGGATCGCGTCCGTAAAAGTTCGAGAAGCACTGTTTTAGGGTTCCTTTCTATTTTTGTTTGTTTAGGTGTTTTTACGAGACGATTAGGTGAAAGAAGATCAAGTTTCAAATGTTTCTCTGAGAGTTTAAAAGTTATAAAAAGATTATTTATTTTGATGCTATATGCAAATTTTCAGCACAAATTTTCATTAAAATAAAAATCATTTACATTTATATTAATTACGTATTTTTCTTATTACGTATAAGTAGATATAATAAAAAAATTTAAAATATGCTGTGGCCGTCACAGAACCGACTATTTAAAAAAGAAAGCTTTAGAAAAATATTATATAATTACAAATTAAAATCGTACAAGAAACAATCAACATTTTTAACAAAAAAAAAAACACAAAATCAATTAGTGTAACCAATAAAAATAATAGTTTCCGAAACACAAATATATTCCAAATGTTATTTCTGTTAATGGACCGGACAAATCAATATGAATTTGCAATTACGATTGACAATTATACATCACATTGTACAAATGTATACATATTTTTTTTATGTATCCGAATACACAATGTTTGTTCTAATAAAAATAAAAATAGTTACATTTAACCAGGGTAGGACTATTTTTAATCAAAATTTCAATTATTTTATTTTTTTAATATTATTCATTTGATTTAAATCAATTTTAATTAATTACTTTCATTAACTGAATTTAATTTCTAGTAATTGTTTAATTCAAATATTTAGATATATCTAGCACAAAATAAATATTACAACAAAAATTTAAATTAAATACACTTTGTAGTAACGTTTGGCGCTGCCACCAATGTTGTATATATTAACTAACTGCTGTATAATATTGTACATTACTGTACTAGTAACATAATAACCTCTTTCTACATAGCCAATATGGTAATGTAATATTAATATTATAATACGTTTAAAGAAAAAATATATTAAAATAAAACTACCTTAGGTTAAAGTTCTGTATTAATATTTATTTAAAATCGACGTTTCGTCCAAACTCAACGTCCGTCTTCATCTTTATACATACATACATACATACACAATCACGCCATGTACCCAAAAGGGTGTGGCACAAACTCTTTTCATCATTCCCGAAATCAGTCGCCTCCAAACACTCCTATCCAAACAAGCAACTTTCGCTTCATCCACATTCATAATTCCTCTCATACATGCTCTTCTATTCCTACTATGTTAAAAAATATATTATTTAATAGAAGGTAACAAAATATATTTAATAAACGCTGAGAATTAATTCTTTACAATCTAAAATCATATTATCAGTCTCAAAAATTTATTTCACATAATTAACTTTAAAATGCCCTATTCAAATATTAAAAAAAAAATTAAATCTCTCTCTCTTCCGATGCTAAATACATCGGCTGAGCATAGCTAATAAAACCTGACCAATCTGGGTAATCCTTAGTTAAAAATAGCCAAAGAAGAGCTTATCTCTGGCGGATAAAAAAATCGGATTCAACCCGTAGTGAAAACGCGCAGAGAAGGCAAGGTATATCAGGCAGAAAAGATCACGGGGGCGAGAAAAAGATGTCCCTTGTGCTCGAAACCCCCCGCCCCCCACCCCCCTAAATATCACTCGCATTCATACAAATTTATTCATTCGTAGTGAAAATCGCATACGAACCAACTGTTCGGAATTGAATTGACAGGACGCATTTGGAAATACGATAAGTCTTTCTATGTGCACCAACATTTGCCCATATCTTATTGCAAAATGACCAACTCTTACTAGATAAAATAACTAAAAATTTGTGCACTACAATAAGTAAATATTTTAATTAAAAGTGTTGTCTATTTACCAATTTAACTGCAAAGAAAAGTGGTTTAGTGAACGGTACAGTGTCCATAACATTTTTCAAAATTAAAAACTATATAGGTAGAAATTATTCACATAGCCTCTAGATCAGCGTTTCTCAACCTTTTTTGGCCCGCGGACCAGTAAAATTTGTAAAAAAAATTCGCGGACCAGTGATATTTTTTTAACAACAAAATTTTACTAGATATTAAAGAACTACTACATAAGTTAATTGTAACATTTTTATTATCATTTACTTACAATAATATTTAAATGTAAAGATATATAATTATATATACATATAAAAATTGAGTATATAAAGCTTTAACAAAAATCACAGAAAATTATAAAAAAAATCACAAACTCATGGACATAGGAACACAACAAAAAATATCACTCTTACGATTATTATTATTATTATTTTTTTGATAAGTAAATTTTTTTGCGGATAGAAAAAATTGTCCGCTGACTAGTAAAATTTCTCCGCGGACCACTGGTGGTCCGCCGGACCAGCGGTTGAGAATAGCTGCTCTAGATGATCTATCCGAACTTAGTTTATATGGGTGTATTTTTATACACACATAAATAAATATATTATTAAAACATATTTTACTAAATCACTCAGCGAATTTTACAAGTATTTATAAGTTTATGACTTATTACCGCCTCCACAAAATTTGTAAACGTTTTTTTTTTGATTATTACAAATTGTTTATAATATATTTATTTATGTGTGTGCAAAAAATTGGAAACCGACAAGTAAATTTGTAGGAGTTACTGCAATTTACTGTGTTGCCATCTCTGTGTTTCTGTTTTCACACCAGTAAAAACTTTACTTAATCTTTAAGTATACGAATATATAATTTGAATGAATAAAAAATATATAGAAATTAAAAACCGTTTCCTCGTTTTTGTTATTTAATTTTTTTTCTTCACTGTTGGAATCCTTTAAATATAAAATAAATACATTTTTTAACATCATGCAACAAAAAATATACCCAAATTTTTTTCTTGTATAATAGAAATGATTATACTGTATTATTTTGTGTACTCGTACAGCCGAAAAAGATAATTAAATTTAATTGAATTGAAATGAGAAAAACAAATTAATTTTGTAGAGAAAAAAAAACGGAACCAATTTTCAATTAAGTAGGAGATTTAAATTATTAAGAAGAAAATTAATTAAATTTTCTAGAGGATATATTTTACTTTTTCCGATTGTTTTTTGTTTCCGTAAACGAGTTAGAACTAAAATAAAATTCTCTATCTTTCTTCAATTCGGTTTCAAATCAGATACTGTTTGTTTCACGAAGGAAGTCACTTCAAGGATAACTAGTAGAAGTTTTCTGTTTCTTAGTTTAAATTATCACAAGGAAATGTCTCACACAAAATTATAGTTGAAATAACATAGTAAAAAATCTTTCAAAACTCATTATGTTAAAATAAAACTGCTTTAGATTAAAGTTCTGTATTAATATTTATTTAAAATCGACGTTAATAAATGATATAAAATTATATGAAGACGGACACTGAATTTTAACCCAAAGCAGTTTTATTTTACAGATGAAATCTCGACAAAAACTAAGACTAAATTTTATCCTGTGTAAATACGAGAAATTTACTTCAATCTTTCGAATAAAACTAAACAAATAAATAATAAAATATTACCATAAAACCGCAATCGAAAATAAATCTAGAAAATGCATTGTCGTTCGCAATAGAATTTTCGGAGAGAAAATAATGCATTATACATTCGGAGTTAGTTAAAAATTCTTATAGGATTTCTCTGTCTCTACCTAGTACCTGCTCCTGAACGATAGAATAGCGCACACGTTTTGGCTAACGCGCAGTGTTACCACCGTCCGGAAGTATAAATATTAATGCCGGATATTTGTTTGTGGCAGTGACCGTATTACCTATGAAAATTTCACTATTTTTCCTTAAGAGAAAAACACCGGATTGATAATAACGCAAATAAATCAGATTCAATATCATATTTGAAAACGTATCAACCATGAAATAATAATAAAATTATGAGGGTGCCCATAAAAGTATTATATATGCATCTTGAACACACGATTTAATTGTTTTTACAAATGCATGTCATTTGTATCATTTTTCGTGATGAAGACGGACGTTGTTTATTAATAAATATTAATACAAAACTACAACCTAAAGCCGTTTTATTATTTTGAATACTTATATTTAAACAAATAACAAAAAACAAAAAAAAAAACTATTACGCTTAATTTTCATAAAGTGTGTCATTTAAATTTTTCATTAATATTTTCAACGAAATTTATCAAATTTAATACGGCTGAATATTTATGTATGCAAAAATAAATAGAAGCAATTTGTCCTCCAGAATATACATAATCTATTTTGAAAAATTTGTAATAGCCTCAGGAGCGCGCGCCGACCATTTTTAAATGCCTGGTAATTCAGCTAAAAGACAAAATGATATATAAGTGTATTAAAGAAAATCGGCTTAAATTTGTTGGCACAAAATATAGTGATTTATTACATAGTACATAATACTTAATGCGTCCTGTCTAACCCTATATTATTTCATAAAATAAATAAGAAAATATTACTCTATAAATGTATATATATATATATATATATATATATATATATATATATATATATATATATATATATATATATATATATATATATATATATTATAGGGTGTTTACGCCCTTCTCATGAAGTGGTAGGGACGATAATTAATTACTCCAATTTATGTTAACATTACTTTATACAATCTCGATATTTCGTCCCAATTTGCGCACTTACTTCAGGAAAAAATAATATTAATGTAGTTGTAAAACTAATGTTAATTATTAAAAATCTTTTATTGTTGTGTATTTAAATTAGGTTGTATTACAAGCTGTTTTTTTTTTCATATTCCATTACAAACTAAATACATACATGAAACTATTTTACAGACACAAATTAGGTTTTATTTCATACTCTAGAGTCAAGTAAAATTTAAATTTCAAAAACAGCCAATAACTTATTAATATCAATTTTCGAAATTTAAGATAAATATTAAAATTGATAAAAAATTAGTTTGACCGAAAATAGCTAAAAATATATGAATAATAAATTCTATAAGTCGTCTGGGCAAAATTATTATGCATATTATTTAAATCATGTGTGATATCACAAACCACCCTGTATATGTGTGTATAAAATAAACACACGTATGATATAACGGCACATACACAATTAATAGTTGTGTACAGCACAGCACAGGGTGTTGTTGGTATTGTTAAAGTAACGCTATAGTCCTTAATCGTAATAATAACCCTATAATTAATTTTAGTAGGGGGTGGTCACCCTATATATACACACATACATACATATTATATTCATATTTAAACGCATATATGCAGTAGCGCAGCCAGGATTTTGTCTTGGGGGGGGCCCAAAAATTTTATCTTGGAGAAGCAAAAAAAAAAGCAAATACTAATCAGATTTTCACTTTATCTTACATGAATCGAATAATTAATAGTTTAAAATAATGAATGTTTGCTCAATATTTTGGGGTAAATAATTGTAGCATCAAAAGTGACTGCTGAATATATGACTAAACGAATAAAAATTGTGCTAATTCTGCTAGCCTTGGGGGGGGCCGAGGCCCGTCGGCCCCCCCCTTGGTTGCGCCACTGCATATATGTATAGTAACACAACGTAACAAACACGCATTGCCACCAACAGCGACGCATTTTGATGAAAATTAGAACTAATGTTATGTGTCTTGTATGAATATTGCGTAGAAAAAATATTGTGCGAAATACTACAACGAAATTTTACAATATTAAAAATATTTTTATTAATCTATTTTGAAAAATACAAGGCGATAGATCAGGGTTGGGTAAGATAATTATTTTTCGTGGTTCTCTATCATTTCTAAGAAGTACTGACATTGAATTTTTCAACAGTTTGTAATACAATTTTGAAAACATGCAATAAACAAAAGAAAAATGTTGATTATTATAAAAAAGCAATTTGTTACGAAAATAAGATCATGAAAGAAATAAAGAAACCAGCAAATATAATACCTTGTAATTACGTCGGCACTCGCTTGCTACTAAAACAAGAAGAAGAGGAAAAAAAATAATAAAGGCTTGAAATTTCAATTTAATCCTTCGTAGATAACATCGGAAAGATAGAGCGGGGCATACTGTGACTGGCCCCGAATGGAAAGTTAAAAGCCGTAGCAAGAAAGAACGAATGTGTTTTTGACTAATCTATAATGACAAGGTTAATTAACAGCACAAAATTAAGAAAATATGCAAATTTTTTTGACTTTCTTTTTTCCTTAACGATATTATTTAGATTCGGGGGTCCCTTGTCCCTCCCTTACTGATCTAAATTTACAATAAGCACCAGAACTCTTGTTTGTTAGAGATTAAAATTGAGTTTTCATACAAAAAAAAATGCCTGAATCGTATGTTGTTATATAAGTATTAAATTTTAGCTAAATGCACCTTCTAAACGATGAATAATAAGGTTGTATTGCAGAATTACTATACGAGAAAATAATTTCATCATTTTTATATCTCAATTTCACAAATTTTATTCACGAGTTTCAATATTTCATAGATTCATTTTTTTCAAAACTAACTATCTTTATTTATATATATTTAAAAAAAAAAACGATATTTTTATGCCATTAGAATATATGTACAAGTAATACTCAATGTAATGTTTGTAACCTATGATTTTGTTTTTTAATTTAGATTTCTAAAATTAATATACCACGTTTTTAAAACGATAAAAAGTATAAAATAATTTCTTCTAGTCCCATACAGATTCCTGACCCCCATACAGATTGACCTGAAAATTTGCGATTGTAAATTTTTAATAGCTATGATAATAGTTGTAAGATTTAAAACGAAAAAACGACAGCTACTCCCTAGACTCCTTACTATTATTACTATTGCATACGGCCCATGTTTTTGCATAATTTTTATGATAGGATTTGCCTATTTTCCGGTTGTCTAAATGCGGATAAAACCAATGTAACTTTTTCGCGAATTTGTTAATATGATTCCTGACGGCTTTTTTTAAAGAATTCTAACGAGAAAAGTAAGTACTAACATAAATCATTTCTCGGTAATAAATCAAGCAGCGGGGTGGGGAATACTAGGATAGATTTGGTTATGATTCCATTGAATTGGGTTATATAGAGTTAGGTTAAAAAGTTTGTGACCGTGTGTCATCGGCGAAAATACGAATTATTTCTCGATAAATCGTTCAGAAAATACTATGTTTTTTTCGTCAGTTCTATTGCGTCGGCGTTAAATTAAGACTTTCATTGACCAATTGGCGAAACATATATATTATAGTAAACCCAGGGTTAGGCTCTTTGCGATTTGTTTAAAAAAATCAAATTTAATAATAAAATCAAAGAAGAATATTGATTTTTCTATATATATTTTTTTTAATTTCAAAAGTAAGAGTTTATTAATATACGCTAAAGGATGTGACAAGCATTATCCTCATATGTTAAAGATTATTGGAATGGTTAAATATTAAAAAATTTGTACTTATTTTTATTCACAAAATATTAACAAATAAATTGCCAACATATATTTAGCAATCAATATAAAATACATGTACGAGACACATAATTATTGTACTCGCCAAGCTGAGCAATTATATACATATATCAAAAACAAATAAGGCTTCGATAAGTTAGTGGTTTAAATATATATAATAACTTATCAACATATTTTTCAAACGAAATTTGAAAGAAATCTTGTAAATTTATTTATTGTATATTCTTTTTATATTTATCAATAATAATTTGTATTTGTTCTGTAATACTATTAATTTTTTTTTGTTATTTGTTTAAATATAAGTATTCAAAATAATAAAACGGCTTTAGATTATAGTTCTGTATCAATATTTATTAAGAATCAACGTACATAACGTCATCAGAATAAAATATATAAAAAAAAAACTTTTTAAAAACTACGCTTATATTTAAATGCACTAAAAAGGGGTAAATAAATTTTTTCCTGGTTTCCAAAAATTTTAGAAATAAATAAAAGCGTGGAGCGCCAGGAAACTATATATTTCGCAATGATGATTAAGCGCTCCACGCTTTTATTTCTTTCTAAAATTTTTGGATAACCAAGAAAAAATTTATTTTCCTCTTTTTAGTGCATTTAAATATAAGCGTGGTTTTTAAAAAAAATTTTTTTCATATTTTATTTTCTGCTTTTTAGTCAATTTTTTAATATTGTATTGTTTCCTGGAATAAAACTACATGCACAATTTCAGTGAGATCAGATGATAGGAAGTGGTCTAAAAATTGGTTAGAAGATTTGACCGTGACAACAGTGACAACAGAGTGAGCTAATATAAGCGTGGTAAAAACTGATACAAATAACATATTCAGTAAATAAACAGAACATAGAAACAATTTACTAGACTTAACAAAATACAAGTAACTAGATTATAAAATTAATAAATTTTTAATTAAAGGAAGTCAAATTTTAATGTAAATCATATGTAATAAGACGATTGGTAAAAGAAACTTAGAACATGATCTGCTGTACTGTAATTAATGTTTATCTATTTAATGGCTAGTAAAAATTCCAAATTAAAAGAAACATTTTAGAAAATTACCTCGACTAATGCGAATGTTAAAATAAATCCTGATTTGCCTAATTTATGATTACGTTTTTAGTGTCTACGCCAAGTTTCGCCAATAAATAAAAGAATGAAATAGCCAGCGATAAAGTGGAATTTATTGTAGCAGTTTAGAAGAATACCGAGCGACACTTACTTACTAAACTAAATGTGACAGAAATTTTGCTTCATACCAAGAGAATCGTAACTATAACATTATTACTATTATATAATACTACAATGCAATCTATTATATTAGATGCTTCTCTGCATTAATGCTTAATTTTAAAAGTTATATATGCTATCATAAAATCTAGCTAGCAAAATATATGTATACGAATGCTATATAACGCACAATTATACTTGCACTACATACATTTTCATTCACTTGTTTTATGAGAAACGTCGTAATGGTAGTTTTATCAAAAATTTATATTTATTATTCTAAAATGCGTATCTTGAAAATAAATTATGAGTTTTGGTATACAGCATAATTATAAAATAAATATGTACTTTAATTATCAAAAAAAAATTGAAAGTGGCTATTTATACGTACGGTATGTATACGCAATTGGCTATTTATACATACTAAAAAAAAAAAATTGGCTATTTAGGGTAGGTTAGATTAGTAGATTGGTTTAGGTTTTTTTTTTTCAGTATATATAAATAGCCAATTGCGTATACATACCGTATGTATAAATAGCCTCATCCAAAAAAATCTGCTGTGATTACCACAGAACCGACAGTCATCGTATTAAATAAATTTATGGAATAGAAAATTTCTATAACACGCTCAACGCTCGTTTTGATCAGGAAAACTGATTCAAATGACATTACAGTAAATAACAGTACATAGAAACAAGTTACTAAGTAACAAATAAGTAACTAGATCATAAAATTTTATAGATTTTTAATTAATAGAAGCCAATTTTATTTAATTAAATGTCTCCACGGTGATTAATGCATTTTTCTTATAAATTTCAATTGCTTCTCTTATCTAATCACTTATTTAAAAGATTAGAAAATAATCTACTGTGGCGAAATTTAAATAAAAATAATCTTCGACAAGTGCTTAAGTGTTTATGTACTTTGGATTACAGGTATGAATTTTGTAGATTTTATTTGCTACTGAAGATGGAAGCTTAGCTTCCGAAATACGTATTTAGCTTTATTTTAATTTAAGTGTGGTTTTGGGATTTTTTATAATATTATTTTTATTTAATCACTTATTTGTTACCTAGTAACTTGTTTCTATGTACTGTTATGTTGAGTTTCGTCGAAACGTTGATTATAAATAAATTTTAATATAGAACTTGAAGCTAAAGCAGTTTTATTCTATTCTTTATTGAAATTAATATTTAAAAAAAAGAAAAAATTTAAATTGAAGAACTATATAACATACATACATACATACATACATACACAAAAGGGTGTGGCACAAACTCTTTTCAGCATCCCGAAATCAGTCGCCTTAAAACACTCCTATCCAAACAAGCAACTTTCGCTTCATCCACATTCATAATTCCTCTCATACATGCTCTTCTATTCCTACTACTTGGAAACTTTCGCTCACGTAAAACACTCTCAATCATATCACTCCAACTACTCATCGGACGTCCACGCAAACGTAAACCATCAAAATCATTCAAATAAATCTTTTTAACCAAACGTTCATTAGACTTCACTTACAAATAAAAAATATAAACTAAATAAATAAAAAAATAGTATTATGCAAATATTTTTAAAATCAATAAATCGAATAAAAATAAATTAATATTTAAAAAAAAATTCAAACCGAAAACTAATTTATAATCTCGAGAAATGTGAAAAACAAACTAGCTTTTTAAACTTATGAATAAATAACGATGCTTTTCACATAATAACACAAAAAAAAAAACACAAAATTCGTGCAATGTTGAAAGAATTATGCATTTGAAAATGAGAAATTGAAAATTTCTTTCATCGATAATTGGTAGAAAACTTTAACTCGGATCTTATTTCGCTAAGCTGACACATTATCCCGAGACGCAAAAATGTAAATTCTTCGCGACTAATTTCGGTTGCAAATACGCGAAAAGAAAAAGTGTCAAAAACGTGGACAAAAATAAATTTATATTCAAACTTTACATATAGTTAAAAAGTACGCCAAACGTGCACACCTGAACATAGAAACAATGTTAAGAGAACTTCGGAAGAAAATATGAAATTTTCGAAGGCTAGGTTATTCAAGTTTTTGGCGTATAATACACACACACGCACACACACTATTTTTAACATTATGTATTCATATTAATATTGAGAGTAAAATTACCGTTTTTGTTTTAGATTTTTCAATTTTATATAATATAAAATATTATTTATTAAATTGAATAAAAAAAATGTTGCAAAAGTTGATGTTAGCCAGTATATGTAAATAATTTTAAAAGTATACGTTTGCGTAGACGTCCGATGAGTAATTGGAGTGATATGATTGAGAGAGTGGCTTGCGTGAGCGAATGTTTCCAAATAGTAGAAATAGATACAATAGAAATACGGATGTTTGGAAGAAGCTGATTTCGAGATAGTGGAAAGAGTTTGTGCCACATCATTTTTGGGTACATGGCGTGATTGTGTATGTATTTGTTAAAAATATAATATCCAATATATTTAAGTTCGGTTGTTCTAACATAGTAAAAAATCTTTCAGAATTAATTATATTAAAATAAAATAACTTTTATTCAGTTTAAATTTAAACTAAAGCTTAATTTTAAGATTAATATTTATCTACTGTAATTTAACATAAAATTGATTATGATAAAAAATTGTACACAAATTCGGATTTTATTTTCATATTTTTAATATGTATATGAAAAATATTTATACAAAAGATATACAATTAAATTAAAATTATCTGGATTAGTAATTAGCATAATTAATTCGTTAATTATTATAATCCAAAATTGAATTAACATAAAGAATTATTGATTTAATTTATTGCATAAATCCCACAATTATTAATTCTATCATTATATCATTTAAAAGTATATTAAATTTAAAAAAATTACGATTAAGTTCTGTATATATTTTATTTAAATATCGACGTTTCGATTTACTCTACGTATAATCTTCATTAGGAAAAAAATAATACAAATGACACAACTAATAAACAAGCAAAACATAGAAACAAGTTATTATTAATTATTATTATATTAAAATAAAACAGCTTTAGGATATAGTTCTGTATTAATTTTTATTAATAATCGACGTTTCAACGTACTCCACGTACATCATCATCAGGAAAAATTATACAACTGACATTTACAGTTAATAAACAAAACATACAAACAACTTATTAGGTAACAAAATACAAGTAAGTAGATTATAAAATTTATAAATATTAATACAGAACTATAACCTAGGCGTTTTATTTCGAATAACATAAACTATTATTAACAAAAAAACTTCAATTGAAATTAACTAAAAGTTATAATTTTATATACGTTTACGGTAAATAAACCTTTCCGAAAAATTGTGACCCACAATACACTAATGTATATACATATTAAATTGCATATTTTACAGGCGTTATTTTACTGCAGTTTACAAGATTTTAATTTAAATTTTACTTTTGTTTTTATTAAAGTTCATTCTGACTATCATATTTATCATAAAATTAGTTTTATAACACTAATAACAATGTCTGATCATATTAAACATTAAATGTATTTTAATAGCCAAATATTTTCAATTTACATTTATTCTCGAGATAATTTTTTAAAAAATCATATGATATTGACTAAGAGTTGTATTCTAGGAATATAAAACGTCCATTATTAATAAAAATTAATACAAAACTATATCCTGCAGCCATTTTATTTTAAGTTATTATTATTACTTGTGTCATTTATATTTTTTTTTCCAGATGAAGATATACGTAGAGTTATAATGACATATCAAATTTGGTATGATTACAATACTTCCATTATCATATGTGATATATGACGGTCGTTAAAAATAATAATAGTACATACATATTTTTTTAAATCAATAAATCAAATAAGAACAAAATTATTAATTTTTTTTCTTACGCAAAACAGCTATATCGAAATAGTATAAAAAATCTTTCAGAACTTATTATATTAGTATAAAACGGCTTTAGGTTCTAGTTCTGTATTAATATTTATTAATAATCGATATATCTATAATATAAATCGATATATAATATAAATACGTCGATATTTATATAATAATCTTAAGTTCAAGCTTCTTTATTTTATTATAATGAATTCTGAAAGATTTTTACTTTGTTAAAAGCTAGGGGAAAATCATTGGCACAATCTGGTGTTCAAATTAATTAAAATCTTTATAAAATCCTCTAAAATTTCTTAAAATCCAAGTAATATCCTTTAAAAATCCCTTAAAATCCTTTCAAATTATGGTAAAATAAATTAACGATTTTCTTAAAAATCAAGTAAAATCTCTACAATCTTAGAAATTTCGTATAAAGTCTGTAAAATCAACAAGAAATTGCTACAATTTCAACAATCATTCTTAAAATTTGTACAATCTCGCGTTTCCCTCCTCGGTTAAATCTATAATATTTCAACATAATAAATATGTATCTTTTTTCCTGTTGAAGATGTACGTTGAGTACGTCGACAGAACAACAACATAACGCTGTTTTATTTTAATATAATATTTCATTTGAAAATTACATTTTAAATAAATATTATTATCCTAGTACATATACCTTTTGTGTAATGTGTTTGTAGTATCTAATATCTAAAGTTGTTAAAATTTAAATCGCTACCCCTGTGTGATTAAACACTACATATAAATTTAAAAGTTCTTACGCACTGATAAAATATATAAAAAAAAATATAAGAAAGCTCTAACTGTTCGAGAATTGTTCTAAATCATTTTGACACTTATTCAAGCGTGTCAAGGCTGGCACCAATGCAGGGAGCAGCAGGGCACAGGCACACCGAATTTTGTTATCTGTAAAAACCTGTTCAAGCTCAACCAAATATCTGACAAGAAATATATATTTTTCCCCCCATTTCTAAGCTAACATAAGCGAGCTATTTTTCACACGTAAAAATAATTTACGTTCATGGAAATAATGTATATATTTTTATAATTACTATTTTTAACAAATCTATGTTTATTTTTGTCACTAACGACCACTTTATATTGAATTATCAATTTAAGAATAATGAGTATAAATTATAATTCATAAATTATTTATGAATATATATATCGAGCAATTCTTGTATATTTGTTTAAATATTTTATCTTGAAAATGGCTCTAATGGTTTTAATTAAGTGTAGTTAAGCGATTGTAATAAAGTACTTATGAGTTATTATTTTTTTTTTATTTTATTAAAAAAATATTTTTTAATGGATTATGTATTTCATTATCTATAAAAAAAAAATTTCGAAATATACTTTCTGATAATGTTTTATCAAAGCGACTTTTAAAATATTTGCAATATAATAAATTGAGCATCTGAAATATTTAATTATTTTAATTAATAAATAAATATAAGCTGATAAACATGATCCTACTATAATTATATTTATTCATATTATATATTAATTAATAAATTCCTATGTCTATTAGGTACATGTAAAATTTTACTAAAATAATTTAATTAAGAAAAAAATTGTTAATTTGAATAATATATGTATATCGTAAAATACCCAGTGTAAAAATAAACAAAATTATAATAGTGGATTGATAGAATAAGGCTTATCTACTTAATTATGCAAGCAAGACCACTGATTCCTAATTAAATTATTAATTAGCAATAAATCTCCGTCAAGATCAGTTAAGTTCGATCGATGAATAACATTATAAGATTCAGAGTAACTATTATTGTATTAGTTTACGATATAATAATCCCATAGTTCGTAATTGTAAACTAGAGACAATATTCAAATACCAAAGCAAGAGAAATTGACAATCATTAAACTAGTAAATTTCGAGCAATAATTAACATTTAATTACCGAAAACGCAATAACTTTAGCTACATAAAATATTTGTTTATTGGTCACAGAGAGATTCAGTTAATTCCAAATCTAATAAAACTATTCACTTAAGCAACTAATAATTGGAAATAATATTGCGCTCACCATATAAAATAAGCAGAAAAAATAAGAAGTCGGCACTCCACATGGCTCTAAACAACTTGCAAGTTCTCACTCACATAATGAGCACAATAAACAATTTAAATGTCAATCACAAATTAATCTAACATTTTTAAACTACCACTGTTTATTATTGACCATTTGTTCAATTACCCTAAATCATTGTTCACGTAACGATCACGAACCATGTTATTAACCAATAATTTATTCGTATGATAGTTTATGTTCATAAACATGGTGTTGAATTAAATGAATTTACGTAAATTTTCACAACATAGTAGTACAACCTTACTCGCAAACATTACCCGATAAACTGCAGCACGCGCGGAAAACTAATTTTCCAGGACCTACCGAGATGCGCGCGTCACCAAAAGAAACAAATGATATTTTAAAATCTACAGTTTATAAAACAACTTATGTCATTTTTAATAAAACTCAATAAATAAGTACTAATTAAATATAAATATTCAATCATCATATAATCATCTAATCAACCATTTTCTAAAACAAAAGAAGACTGCCAACAACAAGTTTAATTTTCAAATAAATAATATATTATCTTTTATTTAAAAAATTGTTATAAAAATAAATTTATGCATATTTTTTTAATTACCACTTGGAATAAATATTATAATTTGTAATTGTAAATTATTGGAAATTCAAATTTTTATTTTTGGATTTACTGACGCTAGTGACATGCTACGGTAACTAAAAATAAGTTGGCAGTACTTCACGCCGGTACGTCAATAGAAATGTCACTTTGACAGTTTGAAGAATAATAAAAAAAAACTATAAGTAAAACAATGGATAATAATACTCCAGAAGTACAAAAATTATTAAATCAACTGACAATTGCACGCACAGAGATAAGTAATTTGAGGTAAATTATAATATTCATACATAACCAATACGTATTGACATGGTATTTTTTTATTGGCAGACAACAAATTAAATCGTTAAACTATTTACATCAAAAAGAATGCGATACTCTTCGAAATTCCTTACAAACTTGGAAGTGCCCAACATGCAGCAGCAACCATGAGGAAAATGCACAGTCAGGACATGGAAATCAGAATGAAATCTCCTTACCATATATCGGAATAATTAAGACCAATTTTCCCGAGAAACGAGGTACGCCACGTCAACCTGCAATATGTTCGGACTCGGTTGCGAAAATAATCTTAAGCAATGATGTTTTTACAAATCCGGAACACTCACTAGAAGGTTTGGAAGAATATTCGCATATGTGGATTTTGTATCATTTTCATCGGAATGATTCGACTCATGTACGTGCAAAAGTTGCTCCACCACGATTAAATGGAATCCGAACCGGTGTTTTTGCTACTCGATCGCCGCATCGGCCAAGTCCGATCGGTTTATCATTAGTTAAGCTGGAACAGGTCGATGAACATACGATTTACTTTTCTGGAGTGGATATGGTAGATGGAACACCTGTACTTGATATAAAACCGTATATTCCGCAATACGACAGTCCGGGATTTTCTGTAGCCGACTTAAACGACAGTTTACACGAACGTCTGCTCGATGGTAGAGAAACAACAGATTCGCCGAATCAACAACCATCAAATACGTCACTAAACGATTCAGTTAACAGTTCGAATAGGTCTGATAGTAGGATTGGCGAACGGGAAGCACCAGATGGTGAAGAAGAGGAATCACCGCATTCGTCTAGTAGCTTGGGACAGAGTAGTCTTCGTGGCGAAGCAGCATCAACTCCAGAAGGTCATATCAGAGTTCCTGCATGGGTCAATGAACCCAGAGTGTCCACTCTTTCGGTTATTTTTAGCGAGAGAGCTTTAGCACAATTACAAGAGCTACAGGGAACAAATGTAAGGCATATTTTTTCTTATTATATACCTTTCCGTAAATAATATCCTATCTTTCCGTTCAGATTCAAATTAATTTCGCATTTGTTTTTCCAGGCATCTGAACGTCAGAAAACAATAACAAGTATCTTGAGAGAAGATCCAAGATCTGTTTATTTACGAGCAAGATGGGGTAATCAATATTACACATTCAGAATTGCGGAATTGCATGTGTCATGTAAATTTGATGATACATCACATTCGGTCACGGTCTTCCAGATTAGAACAGCTGATAGTGTGACAGACGAATAAAATATGGATGAATACTCTTCTTATTTTTAATTTAATAACATAATTGAAATTTGGAAATTTTAAATGCATTTAAAAAAAAAGCCACATACATATCTCTTGTGTTACGCTTGTAGATATATTGTTTGGTTATTGCTATAGTTTTTAATTGATCCTTTACGATCAAATTTTAGAATCGATGCTCTATTTATATGAAATTGTTTATTGAATTGGATTTGAATGTATTTGCCAAGACGTGAGCTATATAAGGGTTAAATCGTTGACCAAGTTTTGACAGATTTCTTAAATGGTAGTAAACTCTTTTCCGACTTGATCTGTAAGATCCAGCGTGGACCTTTCTGGAGAATAATTCTCGCTATAGTCCCGTGGATTTCCATATTTTTTTCCGGATGATAGATCTATTTTTTTGTACCCTTACATAGTCATTTTGATATTGTTTTAAATAAATAATACTTTAACAGAATTAGGTAAAATATATCAACTTATTCTGACCATCAACAGCAAATGGATAAATTTCAAAAAAATATATTTAAAAATAAATGATAGTTATATAGCTCTTCATATTTTGTTTAAAGATAGATTTGATAGAAAATGCCACAATTACATAATTTTATTGTATAATTTTTCAGCAATATTCTAAATGATGTTTACAAAGATTTATTGTACATTTTGTACTCCTAATAGATAAGTTAAAATAAATTAAAAATTTTATTAGTCTGTTTAAAAGATTATTTTATAGAACGTAACAATTTATATAAATTTTTAATTATTTGCGAATTAAATTTAACCAGTTTATTATAAAATAATTTTCGAACAGACAAATTCATATTTCATGTGTCAAATTTGTAGGTAAAAACAGTTAGTAAATCAAAATTGTCCTAAATATTTTTCCGAAGTATGTTTAAAATAGATGTATTCAGAAATATTTTTATGTTCTGGTACTTGTACTTAGTTTATATGTACTTATTTGATTTGTAGATCGTGTAAATGATATTATTTTTTGTAATGTCAGTTATAATTCTAATGATAACAAATAAATAATTATGTTTAACTCATTCGTATTTTCATTGAAATAATTTAACGAATTGTTTTGGAACATCAGCAAATAGCCATAACGCATAGTGTAAAAATTAATCCGAATAAACAATATATAATATAGGTCCACATTTTTTTAGAGTGCATAATCAAAATAATTTTTAAAAAAATGTCAAAAACAAATCATTTAACTTTACCGAAATTCGTAAATTTCTACATAGTGACCACTTTTTTATTTCAACTGACCCGGAAATTTTGATGACCGGGGGAGTTTAGAAAATTCAGTACATTAAACTACTATTTTTTAAATATAAAAACATTTTAATTTGAACGCTTATACATTAAACTAAATAATATTTTGATTTGGCTATAAATTTATCACTGATCATAGTAGACTTACTTTTTTTTTAACTTAAAATTATATGACATCTAAATTTAGTTTAATCCGGAGATTACAACAAATAACCCGGAGCCCGGAGATTCGGGTGAAAACCGGAGAGGTGGTAACACTATTTCTACAAAAAAATCATTAATTTATAACAAAAACCAATAACATTTTTAAATATTAATGTATGAAAATGTAATTAACTAAAAAGAGAAAGTGGTTTTGAAATAAATTATAGATTTATTTTCTCTATTTTATTTTAATACGATACAATAATTTCGTTTAGTTAAATTGGTAACGCTGATGGCTACACCGCTTCTTTATCAGCGTTTTCGTAGGTTACTTCTCCTAGCTGTCACATCAAAATACAATTTGTATAACCAAAAAATGAATAAAATATCAGATATCAAATTCGGTCCACTAGATAATTCCATTTATCTGAGACCATTACGTATGACGTATAAACAAGTAAATATTAACTCTATTAAAATGCGTTGACCTCCGTAAACTAATAACACAAATTTTTCGTATTTAGGATGGAAAAGAGAAATTTTGGGACCTAATGGAAATGCATGACAGCGTAGCTGTGATCATGTATAACAGAACAAGGAACGTATTAATATTTGTCAAACAATTTCGACCAGGTATAATACAAAATTCAAATCATATTACGTTATTATAACAGTTTTTATTTGAAGGAGTGTATTACGTACACATACCGACGGAATTGAGAAATTTACCAATCGATATGCAAAAATATCCTTCCGAATTAGGAATGACAATTGAACTATGTGCTGGTATAGTCGATAAAAATTTATCGCTAGTTGAAATTGCCAAAGAAGAGGTATTAGAAGAAACTGGATATGATGTTCCACTAGAAAATTTTGAGCAACTTCACGCTTACAGGTACTAATTAGAAATATTTATCTATTTATTTAAATAATAGTATCCAAAAGGCATACTTGCCTATTTGAAGAATACATAACAAAGATATATTGATAGAAAATAAATAAATATTTCGACAATACAATTTCATTTTGATATCATTCGATGTACTCATGGAATTCTAAGCTGAAGCAAGCTGTGTATTAAACTGCAATCGATCTTGTAATTTAATATTTTATTATATCAGAAATGCTAAAATGACTAAAACTAGTGCCACCAATAATATATTTTACAAGGGATTACTGCATTATATAATAAATTGCCGACATATATTTAAAAACATTTAAATTAATAAAAATTACCATAATAAGGTTGATGCAAATTAATAATTAATAATAGTATTTCCTGTATTACAATGTAATTAACTAGCCTAAAGCTAAATCAAGTTTGATTAGATTTGAAAATTACGAATTGACAAGATCTATTTTCTAAGCGAGAATTGCGAAAAATATTTTAGCAGAATGATTTGTGCGATTCCAATTTCAGGATAAGATCCTGGTTATATAATACATTGCAGATTTTAAACGTGAACATTCTTAAGAGATAAAATCTGATATAAATATTAACTAAAGTAAAAATTATTTATTTTAGTGCGAGTATTGGGGTATCCGGAACGATTTTAACAATGTATTATTGTGAAGTAACAGACGATATGAAAGTAAATACAGGTATGTTATTTTAATTTAAACAAATTTCAATATACTAGAATTAATTTTAATATGTACGTTCTCCAATTGCATAAAATCTAACTATAATAATTCATTACTTAGTAACAAATTTTACCCAAACACATTAACTTATCGACGAAACATTCATATTAGGTAGGACAGTCAAAATTTCTTTTAAATTCATTATTATTAGCAAATGTATAATATATATTTGTCTGTTAAGTTTGCTTACAGTAATTTTTAAATTATTGACAAAAACAATTTGGTTTTCTTTTAATATTTTTAGCGATAGTAAACTTAATTTTTATAACTTCAACATGTAAACATAAAACATTATGCCCGTATGCAGCAACATTTTTCGTTAAAAATAGCGGTTCATTAATATAAAAATGCTTGGATCTCATAGAAAGATTTCTTATGGAATCCAAGAATTTTAATTTTAACGAAAATGTTTCAAACTTAATTGTAGGATTTAGGTTACGTATTTGCCTGGCATAAGTTCGAATTAAATAATTATAAAAACAGGAGCTAGTTCTTATAATGAAAATATATGTCTATAATTTTTTTTCCATAAATTTAAATAATATCACGTATAATGCATATGTTGAATAATAAATATGGAAATCTATAGTTTATTTTGATAGTAGTTACATGATTTTATATTGGACTTTGCTTTGTCTATGTAGTAATTAATACATTTCATTGTTTTAAAATGTATAAATTACCAAACTAATAATATATATATATATATATATATATATATATATATATATATATATATAATATATTGTATTTAAGGCGGTGGTGTTGGCGAAGAAATGATCGAAGTTTTAGAAATGACGATTGAAGAATGCGAAAAATTTACTTCAAAATCCGTTGTACAAAGTCCAGGCAGTGTACTTATTGCATATTATTGGTTTGTACGTAATAAACCACAATATTGCCAAAATATATTAAAGATTAGAAATTAATTTCCATATAGTTAATATTTGTTTTCTTGAATATTTTTAATTAAATTGTTGTGTAATGACTATCAGTATAATTCATAAAAAATTACAAAATACTCATTGTATATATTCATCATAATTCACAAATATTGTTACTTTGAAACAAAGTTGTTGCATTTATATGGTGTAAAATTGTATATATATATATATATATAAAATAATAACATAAACAATAAACTTTATTATTTTAATTAAGATGGTGTAATATTTTCAATCCAGTTCCTCAGTTTATTTAGTTCGTTGTTTGTTAATTCGTGCTCAGCGCCATTAAGTACATGAAATTCCACATTAACGCCCAAACTAGATAATTTATTATAAGTATTTTCGCCCCAACTAAATTGCACGATTTCATCTCGATCACCGTGACACATAAATACTGGAATATGTTTCGTTTTCAAATCACTATACACCAGTGAATTGTCGCCCAAAAATGATGATAAAGCAAATATGCCCGCTACCTCCGGTAAAAATCTTAAGCCGAGTTGCAGTGCCATCTCTCCACCCATTGAAAATCCTCCTAACATTTTTTAAATAAAAATTATTTTATAAACACAAATAAATATATATTGCAAATTTTTTACCCAAAATAAGTTTATTTAAACTATGAGAAATATTGCTCTTAATTTCTTGAACCATATTTCTGCAAGCTTCATCTACAGATGGTTTATCATCGGAAACATTAGGATCTAATGCTTCACGATCAAACCACACGGTGGTACTCTAAAAACATAATAATTTAGGAACTCAGAGCAAAATTAGGCCAAGTAACATTTTTTTAAACAAGTTCTAAAGTTTAAAACTTATTGTAAAATCAATACGAATAATAGCTGAAATTTAAATTTCTTGTTTAGTTAAACAAAAGCTGATTTTTCCTCTAATATATTTTAACTTCTAGCTTTAAAAAAAATGTCTGAAGTATCCAACTTTGTTATTAATTATTTATATAATATTTTCATTAAATAGGAAATATTAAATGTTAAAACATTTATACATCTTATAGAACAAATTTTATTTACTTGATTTGTAAGTTACTAGTTTTCTTTTGATTTAAATATTACATAAATTCAATAAACAAATAAATTAATAATAAAAACAAATTATTAAACTATCACGTCATATAATCAAAAAACAACTTTGTAAATCTAAAAGATAAATTTTATTTTATAAGATTGACTTATTTTGTTTCAATTCAATTCATTATCCTGTTTTATTTTTTTAAATTTACAAATAGTTTTTTTTTGCTAGTGCTAAAATGAAATATACTTGTCCATTCCATGCTTTATAAGGTCGATTTCTCGCACTTGGATAAATTACTTTCATATGAGATAAATTTAAATCTGTATTACCAAACTCCGATTGAATCCAATCTCTAATACCTGAGCCAGTGTCTCCTACAAATATTTTACTATATTTTTTTTTTTATTTTTTAGTAATAAATAACGTATTTTAAATAACAAATTTTATCACTAACCTGTTCCATGGAAAAAATATATCGTTCCCGAATGTTTCATTCTGACCGAATAAGATGTTTTTGCAATTTGATTAATTTTACAAAACAACCTAAACATTGTGAAATTTATACATTTGATAACAAATATCTAAAGGATATATATTAGTCAAATGTCATGTTTGACATTTAATTAAAGAAAAATAAAACAAACAATAGTAAACTTTTAAAATTAATATCTTTATTATTATGGCGGTGGTATAAGTTTTTCAATCCAGTTCTTTAATTTCTGGAGCCCGTCTTTTTTCAAAGCATGTCCCACACCATGTAGCGTATGAAATTCAACATCAACCCCTAAACTAGCTAATTTTTTATAAGTATTTTCCGCCCAATTATACATTATTATTTCATCCTGATCGCCGTGATACATAAAAACCGGAATACGTTTCGATTTTAAATCGGTGTATACTAGAGAATTATTACTTAAACATGAACATAATGCAAAAATACCAGCAACTTCTGGTAAAAATCGAAAACCAAGTTGTAGGGCCATTTCTCCGCCCATAGAGAATCCTCCTAATAATTAAAAATCAAATCAAAAGACAAAGACAAATAGGTCAATAATTACAACAACCTAAGATAATATAAAAATTCTGTTAATTATTTATATAAAACGACGTTTCGACCATAAACGCTCCTCTTCATCAGGTCAAAAAATTTAGCAATGACATTTAAGTAAATATAACAAGTACATAGCAACAAGTTACTAGATAATATACAAGTAATTAGATCACAGAAATTATAAGTTTTTTTAATTAATGGAATTTTATTCAATTCAGTGCCGTCACAGATAAATCTCTACTTTCTTCTATTATTAATTTGTTGCTAATATTGATTGGTCTAGCAATTATTACCGTATATTCAAATTTTTTTCTGTTCTACCTGTCTGACCAACATAAACTTTACCGCATTTACGAGATGTTCTATATATTTCTACTAGATTGACAGAACATAAGTCAATTCGTCTGAATCGTCCAGATAAATCTGCTATTTCTAAACATGCTTTAGAGTATTTTCATGATGTAAAATTTAAAGATACGGTAATAATTGCTAGACCAATCAATATTAGCAACAGATTAATATGAGAAGCAATAGAGATTTATAAAGAAAAGAATAACATAAATCACTGTGAGGGCATGGAGTTGAATAAAATTTGGCTTTCATTAATTAAAAAACTATAATTCCTGTGATCTAGATACTTATATGTTACCTAGTAACTCCTTTACTTAAATGTCATTGATAAATTTTTGACCTGATGAAGACGAGCGTTTAGCTTTAAAATAAATAATTAACAGAATTTTATCGTAAAACTGTTTTTATATTAATACAATGAATTCTGAATATTTTACTATATTAACCTAGGATAAGTTTATTGAGATCATGTTTGGTATTTTGTTTAATTATTTGAACCATTTCCATGCAAGCTGCATCTAAAGATTCTTTATTATCGGGTGAATCAGGTACGGTATGGTCACGATCAAACCATATAGAAGTAATCTATAAATAAATATAATAGTATTTTTAATTTTACAAAATGTTAACGTACTTTTCCATCCCATGCCGTATAAGGTCCTTTTTTCGCTTGCGGATAAATGAATTTTATGTGTGGTAGTAATAAATTTCTACCATATACTGCTCCAACCCAACCACGCATTCCTAAACCAGTATCAGCTAAAAATATTTTCACATATATATACGTATATATTTATAATAAATAATTTCAATTTGAATAATACATGTCCCATGGAAAAAATAAATTGTACCCATATGAGTCATTCTTGTTGGATATAAACATTTTATTATCAGATTAATTCTATCAAATAATCTTAACATTGCTTGCAATAATATTTATATTTAATAATTTTCTTTATACTTGTCATGTCAAAAAAAATACAAACATTAAAAAAATCTGCTGTGGCCATCACAGAACCAACCGTAACCATAGTGTATATAAACAAAATACTTTCTACCATAGAAATTATTAATAAGATGAATAAAGAAGATACATAGGAGTATGTACCATATTACGTTGACAGTTTTATAATACGTAATTTACCGTAATCGTGAAAACATACCTACATGGTACGTTAAAATAAATATTTTTAGAAAAATATGAAAAATTATAAAAGCATGTATGACAGAAGCGTTTAGTATGAATATGGATGATGCTAAAGTTGCATTCGAAAAGTCTCCAAATCGGTATGATTACAAATACCTGCCTCATTATATAATTATGCAACTGTCGGTATCAAATATATATTTTGTTATGGTACAGATTTTAAATGGAGTATATAAAATCAAAACATAATAAAGTTTAAAATTAACAATCAGCAATACAATTATATTTTACTCATTTCCATTACAAAAATTAAATATATTTTCTATAAATTAACTAATATACATGAGTATCAAAATATTGAATATCAAAACTCTAGTTTAACTGTTTGGTAATAAAAATTATATCATCAATCAGTGGGTAAAGGAGGCAAAACTTTAAGAATCCAAGATTGTAATCTTTTAAGTTCTTCTTTTTTCAATTCATGGTACGCATTCTTCACAGGATGAAATTCAGCCTTTACACCTAAATCAACTAGATTCCTATAAGTACTTCTTCCCCATTCAATTGAAACTAAATCATCACGTTCACCATGACACATAAACAATGGAATCTGCGTTCTTGTGTCATCACTAGATGCTTGCTTCAACTCATCGTAAATTAAAGAGTTGTAACTGAGAAAGGATGACAAAGTAAACACGCCAGCTATTTCCGGTAAAAATCTGTAAGCCAGTTGTAAAGATAATCCTCCTCCCATAGAGAAACCTCCTAAAATAATTGATAATAAATAGAAATGTATTCGTATGTTATAGCGTTTTCGATTGGTATGCACTCAGGTCTGGCAATCAAAAACTACTATTTTTAAATATAAAAACATTTTAATTTGAATACGCTTATACATTAAACTAAATAATATTTTGATATGGCTATAAATTTATCATTGATCACAGTAATGACTTACTTATTTTTTAACTTAAAACTATATGACTGCAACAAATTACAACAAATAACCCGGAGGCCGGAGATTCAGTTAAAATACTGGAGGCTCCGGGCGGATGTATAAGTAAATTTGTTACAGTTGCTAAATTTTCCATTAAAAATGAAACTTAAATATATGATTAATTCTGATATTATTAAATTTCCTGTCAGGTTTGTTATTGTTTTTAACAATGACGCGTTTCGACTTTTCAGTCATCTTCACTCGAACCACAAACACAGACAAATCTGAAGATGACTTAAAAATCGAAACGCCTCATTGTTAAAAACAATGACGAACCTGACAGGGAATTTAACAATATTATAATTAATCATAACGCAGGTTCAGGACCTAAGAACAAAAAGCTTATCTTTCAACATTAATGTTAAATATACATGTTTAATGCCCTTGCTCTTGCCAATAAAAGTTGCAAAGCGAACCAAAGTCAAACAATCGAAAACGCTATTAGATTAAATATTTACCGATAACGATTCTATTCAGAGGAATATCATTTGAGATTTCATTTTTAATTAACTGAACCATATCATTACAAACTGCATCGACAGATTCTTTATGATCAGGTACGTCCGGAGTAATGCTCGTACGATCGAACCAAACATTGCTTTTCTAAAAAAAACAATTATTAAAATCAATTTTTATTTAACAAACTACAGCCTAAAAAAACCTACAGCCCCGTCTAATGGCGTGTAAGGCCGAAGTTCCGCAGTCGGATAAATAACTTGAAGATGAGGAAATTGTAAATCATCTTTTAATAGAAATTTAATCCAATCTTTTATACCTTTCCCCGTATCTCCTGTAAGAGAAATACCGTTAAATATTCTAGCAGAAATATATGTAAAATTTAAACTAACCTGAGCCATGATAGAAAATTACTGTTCCCGAATGTTTCGGATTGGTTTGTTTAATTACATGCAGTGGCCTAAATCTTGACATTTTTACTAGAGAAAAATAAATAAAATAAAAAAAAAAAACAAAACAAAATTATAAACGATTAAAAATGCATCGATATTCAAATGCTGGATTATAAACACGTGACAAATGTCAGAAAAGTCAAGGTCATGGAAGTTTAGCAACCAACGAACAGAGGCGTAACATATTTTTATTTTCGATCAAGTGTTTTGATTGCGTAAATTAAAAATTACATAATAACATCATCAAATCAAGCATAATATAGATAAAGAATCCAGCATAATATTTTGTTATACTGATAAAAGAGAGTTTTATTTTATATATATTTTGTTCCTTTGCTTAAATCGCCATTAATTTATTTTGATGAACTAATTGAATCATTAGTTAATTTTTAAATGAAGAATAATGCATGATTCAGATCTAGTAGAAACTCTAAAGCATATTCATAAGGTGTTCTATATTTATTGGAATGTCATTTGTATAATTTTTCCTGATGATGTACGTAGTGAGTCGAAAATTTAAAAAAATTAACAAAGAACGATATCCTAAAGCCGTTTTATTTTAAACAAAATAATTCACCTATCTATATTTACGATTGATCTGATATATCATATTTGTCCGAATATAACGCGATATTTTTTGACTAATTATTTCCCGTTAAAAAATTGATTCGCGAGGTCTACGTAATGGAATGTAACAACTCTTGAATTTTATTTTCTTTGAATTCTTTTATGAAAAATAAATGGATCGCGTTAAATTCGGATTATTTTCTTTTTTTCTAAATATGTTTATGAAAAATTTCGGTGTCGCGTTATATTCGGACAAATACGGTAATAACTAAAATGAACAATTAAAAGAGTCGAAAAGTGCTTACTATAAAAAATATTATTTATTGTTACACATATACATCAATAATTAAAGAGTAATAACCAGAATTGTGATGAAAAATATACAGAGATGAATCTAAATGTTGGTGATATACTGCGTTGTTTTCGTCTAGTTTTATAGTCTAAAATGTACCCTAAACTAGTCTGGCGCGATTCTCCTATGATTTAGAATATAATGAATGAGTTAGGTGGCTACAAATCTGTAGGATGCAAACTTTACAAATTATAAATGGGGCTATATGTATGTAGTTTTCTCTTCCTTCTTTTTCGTCTAATAGAAAATTTGCAAAATATTAAAAATTTGCACTGAATACATAAAAAATTTAATTGAAAAGTAATGCTGCATTAACACGTTCACAGACAGTACAAATTTCAGTGAGCTACAAAAATAGACAGGCAATTTTCGCTATAGCATTTACGTCAAGTATTACACTTCTAGTTTAAAGAAATTTGTAAATACACGGAGAAAAGATAAAATAATATGAAAGTATCTAATAAATCAGTTGGTCATTACTTTGAAATGTATATTAATTATTAATTGGCTTTAAAATTTTAATGCTATAGCATTCATGTCATTTTGCATCACTATGACAATGAATGCTACAAGCATTCACGTCCGCGAACGTGTTAAAAACCAACCCGCAATTAATACAATAAATTCATTATTTTGTACAACCATCACGTGACATCTTTGGTGGCATTCTAGAGATTTTATGTATACATAAAATCTCTATTCCGGAAACAAATGAACACCAGCAGCTAGATTTTTCTCTTTTTAATCGAATTTTCTTTCTAAAAGATCATAAATTATTATACAAATCAGGTATATAACAGTAGCATTACAATTTATAGATATTATTTAGCTACTAGAAAAGTGTACATATTAGAAAACTATTTTTAAACGAAAGTTCGAGGCAGAAATATGTTAAAAATATAATTCCTAGCTAAATAAATAATTTGAAAAACTAACTACTTATTTATTATATGCACAAAATGACATGTTACAATAATAAATACTTTAAACCGCGGTTGTTTAATTAATTGTTTTTTTTTTCTTTTAATATTATATATGGAATCATTTATTGTACATATTTTGTTTAATATAAACAAAGAAACAACCAGAAGTGGGGTTCTGATCCTTGATTTTCTTTTTAATAACAATTATCCTGAGCACGATAATTTTTCGTTAATTAAAAAATAATCATTAATTTTATTACAAACATTATTGACGAATCACAATTATTTTCTAAATTCCATTCGTACCACGTTTGTGTAAAAAAATATATAAACATTGTTAACTTAAATCAAAAATTTGAAATTCACAAAAATAATAAATAACTAGTGGACTAAAAATTAAAAATTCAGACAAATTTCATAAAGCGTATTAAAAATTTACCAACCATCCGATTCCCAGCACAACAATGTAAATTACAATTAAAACACTGTTCTTTTAACGACGAAGAAACAAAATTCTCTTATTCATTAAAAAAGTCAACAGGTTTTTTTCCATTTTTTGTCTAATTTAAAAGTCCAACATTTTATCCCTAAAAATTGTTTCTAAGATTTCCAACAGATATTAGTCACAAAAACTACTACGTTTACACTGAATGCTTTAAAAGAGATGCACATTGATAATACCTGTGTGTAAACGTAGCGAATTCAACCTATGTTCCCATTAATTTTATTTTTTTTTAATTTACTTTTGTTTTATGTAAATATTTGTACACTAGAATTATTGTTGCTACGTAGAAACTGCAATCACATACACACACTGCATCAGAATACCACTTCGAATATTTTATTTTATTAACTTTTTTCTTAAATTTTTCAGATTTTTTTTTTATGTTAATTTCCTTTTGTAACACACAACATTTAAAAACACCTACAATTATGTCCCTAGTCATAATTTTCACAGCTGTAAACACTTCTATAAATTGTAAACGGTGCTTTATTTTTATTTTTTTTTAATAATTTTTTAACGTAGCAAGAATTAGGATTCTCTATTGACATTATTATCACAATTTTACCCAATTTATTTTCAAATAAAATCGATCTACAACTATATTCGATGTAATACTGATTAAATTAAAATAATTTATAAATCGTAAAGTAACTATTCCATTTTAATTATTAAATAATAATAATAATAATAATACAATTATTAAAAATTATGATTCTACTTTGAAAATAACTCCGTCTAGTCTTATAGTGATACGATTGAAATATTTCAATCGTATGATTATCAAATTATGATATTTTGTTAATTAGACTAAAATAAGGATGCGGTTTATAAGGATCATTAGAACATCATTTCTGACAATTTTTTATTTATTCATAGAACGTTTCGGCCTCGAAATGAGTGCCATCTTCAGCAGTAGTTTAAAGTTAAATTAATTCGAAGTTCAAAATACTTATATTTAAATTAAAATTATTTTTATTTATATCACAGAAGTTTTTAAAAAACATTTTGTACGTCTTGTTTATTTTTATTGTAACATGGTTAAAAAAAAGTTTGATTTTTGTTAGATTAGCGCCCACGTGTCGATGAAATTATTTCTATATAAATGTTTTTTAAAAACTTTTGTGATATAAATAAAAATAATTTTAATTTAAATATAAGTATTTTGAACTTCGAATTAATGTAACCTTAAACTACTGTAACAACTCATGCTGAAGATGGCACTCATTTTGAGGCCGAAACGTCCTATGAATAATTAAAAAATTGTCAGAAATGATGTTCTAATGTTCCTTATAAGCCGCATCCTTATCGTATAAACAATTTAGGAACGAATTAACAAGAAGAAATAAAATAAAAATACGAATTCTATTACTATAGGAATTGGTTTGAAAATAGATTGAGCAAAATCCGATTAAAATTCCTGTATCGAAATGTAACATATAAACGTACAAAAATTGGTGAATTTTATTATTGCACAGTTTGAAAGTGAACAAATCAATTATTTAAGAAATATTCAACAGTTTTTCTTTTACTAGTTGTTTGTTTTTTTTTTTTTGATTTGTGCGATTTTTTCAACAGCCTAAAATCGTACCAATCACGATAAAGCTATTCTAAGCCAGTTGTTTTTTTTTTAATTAACCATTTAAAGGTAAATCACTTTTACCTTACATATGCTAATTTATATTGATGAACACATCACCTTTATCATTTCTAGATGAAATGATTAACTAATATTTACAAAAGTGATAGAATAAGTCCCATTTCAATTTAAATTAATTTTTGTTCGAGAACCAAATTCTTACTTCCTTTTTTTATTTTTTGTTTTTAAATGCATTTGCAAAGTAAACACTGAGCCAGTATTTATTCATCATTCTCCAAATTTACTTAGGAACAAAATATGACTGCCCAAAAAGAACTAATTTCTGCTGAAAATTTGTAATATTTCTTGCGGGCTTTTATTTATTTTTCTTGAATGTAATAAAAATAAATAAAACCAAGTCTTAAAAAAAATAGAACACTACCAGAAATTTATACTTTTACTATGTATTTATTTTTTAGTACATCTAATACTTAAAATATATACAATGTTACTTTGTTAATTATTAAAAAATATATTTCTAAATATTCTACATCACAGACACAAACTAATTATAACTATTTGTTCATTATCAATTGAATATATGAAATTCAGCAGAACTAAAATCTAATAAAGAAAATTTATTTAAGTACCTTTAATAATAATAATAATAATAATCTAAAATTAAAAATTATCAAATAATAGGCAGCCATATTTGTCCAACAGGCAAATTAAATCCCAAATAATAATTAATAATAGTAATAAAAAAAAAAACTTGTAAATAAAAAAGTGACACCAGACACTTTTAACCTACATAACGATTGAGACACCACCATGAGTTCTATATTTTATCGGTCGTCTAACAGAGAGAGAGTGAGAGAGGGGAGTCGAGAGAATGTGAAAACAAAAAATAAAAAAATGAGAAAATCTTAGGATGGTGCGTGCGCTTGCGATTGCACGGGCATAATGACATCAACGCCGTGATGCAACACGGGATGATGAAATGATGAGTGGAGTGGCCGGGACGGCGATGATGATTGTTGCGACGATGGACTTTCGACGCACTGAACACCATCGTAACCGTTGTGAAATACATCGGGAATTTGGACCAATGACTCGACTAGCGTATGCTCGTCGAGTAACGAATCGAGCAGGCCTTGCGTTTGCGTTAATTTCTCTAGTGATTTAACGTCTTCGTCGACGGCTTCTAGTGCCCGTTCTAGTTCTTCGGTTTCCTCACGTGATGGCTCGTATTCACCATTGCGATCCACTTTAATGTTTAAAAATTCGAGTTTATTACACAATTTTAGATCATTTTATAATGGTGTTTATTAAAATCAAGGCTAGGATTGTTTATTTCGAATCAAAATGAATTAAGAAGTTCGTCCCGTCTTAAACGGTCATAATGGAGAGACTTAACACAATTTGTTTTTTTCCATGTTTACGCTGCATTTTTAGAAAATAACTGACACGTATTTTTGCAAAATATTTTAGTTTCTAAAATTTGAATTATTGAGCAGATAAAAGTCATCTTTGTTGATAAATTCTACACCAATACCGTTAGTACAGTATGAGTAACGCGTTACGTTCAAAAAATACGCTTTAAATAACAAAAAAAAAGAATAACAAATACATAATTAGATTATAGTATTTTGTTATTTGCTTAAATCGCCATTAATTTATTTTGATGAACTAATTAAATTAGTTCATCAAAATAAATATGATATGTGACGTACAAAAAAAATAGAGATGAAAAATTTTCATTCTTATTCTACATGTTAAGTCCCTATTTGTGAACAAATGTTTATTAATGCTATGTTCATTATACGTCATTACGTACAAAAAAAAAAAAACAGTATCTGTCTCTGTCGCAAGCATGTTCTTTGACAATCATATTCTTTTTTGTTCTTTATATTTAACGACGCATAATTATACAAATAGTCTATTCGCGTTAAGAATGCAGTATTAGATAAAAAATATATAATTATATATAACAAAAATTATATACTTTTGAAATAATTTCAAACCAAATGATTTAAAACAAGATATTTTAATAAAATAAAACTTCTTTAGGTTCAAGTTCTATAGATGTGTTTTTTTTTACCGAAAAACTCAGCTCAAATCAACAGATATCAGTAACCTTGAAATAATAGCTGTTTTATTTATCGTCTCGCAACTGAGTTCAAAGTGAGTGAATTGCTTCCCCCCTTACCGATACTGAGTTGCATATTTAGCTAGTGCTTAGCTGAGATTCAAGTGAGCGCACATGCGCAATTCAAATTTTCCTAATTTCAGATTTGATAACGTGTTTGATACTGGTTGACATTTATATTTGAATAATTTATTTTGAAATCAAACAATACATATCCGGAGCGAGTTGCAATAAATTATCAACGCAAACAAATCCAAATACATCTAATATTTTAGATTATATCATATGTGGAACTTACGATTTTAAACGTCACTTTCAAATAAACTGTTTTATTTATCAATACAACTCACTCAGCTCAGCTCAGCTCAGCTCATTTAAAAGATTTACTGATCTGAGTGGAATGTAAAAAAAACACAGCTTATATTGAAATTTATTTATAATTCACGTCTCAACGAAACTAAACGCTCATCTTTATCATGGAAAAACTGATGCAAATCACATTAACAAAACATCCCTTTCTTTTCCTGATGAAGACACGATGGATGAGTTTCGTCGAAACGTTGATTATAAATAAATTTCAATACAGAACTTTAATCTAAAGCAGTTTTATTTTAATATAATGAGTTTGAAAAGATGTTAATAGTTATTATTATTAATAATAGTAATCTGGTAGTAAATTGTTGAAATATCATTTGTTTTGAATGTTTATTTAGTAAGAGAATAAAATTTACTTGTGAAATCAATTTATTTATTAAAATAAAACGGCTTTGGGTTTATATATATATATCCTATCTTACACAATACTGCATTCTTGATGCGAAATAGATTATAGCATTTAATAAATATTTTTTTACAATCTATGACCGTCTGAGACGGGTATAAAATTATTGAAAAAAAAAAGTCAAACAAGTAAAGAATTTATCGAGTCAATTTATTCACGTCATTCAAACAAATGCCAAATTTAAACAACCGTTGGGTTGGTACCTCTCCTGTTTTAATTATTATTATTTGTATATTATTAATATAATTATTATTATGATTTTATTCAAATAATTATTTATTTACTGTGCCAACACGAACTGCTTGCAATGCCCCTGGGCATCGACAATTTTTTGGTGCAAATATTCTCAAGTATTTACCACGTGTTTGTTTAAATATTAAAAAGTTAATTTTATATAAAGAAATTTCCTAAATCTGAAAAAATAAGACAATATAGCAAATTTATATATATATATATGTATTATATTAACTATATGTATATGAAATTTTTTAAATTACAATAAAATAATATATAAAAACAAAATAATAAAATTTTTGTATCAGTTTATTATCACTCGTATAGTAATTTTAAAGAATAAAATATATTAGCAGCAAAGCTGGGCATGAATTTATTCAAAAAAAAAAGTTTATTTTAAAGCATTAAAACAAGCCTATTGAAAAAAATATGTAAAAAAGTTTTTAAAGAATAACTTCATATGAAAAAAAATTAATTCATAAAAAAGGCACAATTTATGTAAAAAAAGAAGCTTAAACCATTAAAAAAAAAGTAATTTATTTTTTTGTTCATTAAAAAAAGGGTTATAAAATTACGATTTCTTTTAGAATTGTGAAATAATTTCTGTTTGTTGAGAAATTAAAAATGTGAAATTTGCCTAGTTCTGATTATCAGCTGTTAATTTCATTTATTGATTAAAACATAATTCAAAACTACAGTAGGTTTGTTCCTACCAAATATTTACAAGCCAATTCCACATTGCACAATTTTAAATTGATTTCAAAGTGTTTTGATAACAGATTGGAACAAATCTAGTATAAAATGTCGTGTCCACATATAACCAGTTGAAGCATAATTACAAAATATAAACATTCTTAAAAGTAAAATAAAACGCCTTCAGGTTGTAGTTCTGTATTAATATTTATTAATAATCAACGTATGTCTTTATTAGGAAAAAAGATACAAATGAATATTTATAGTAAATAAACAGAATATAGAAACAAGTTACTAGGTAACAAAATAAAATTTATAATAAAATTTGACTTCCTTTAATTAAAAATTTATGCATTTTTATGATCTAGTTACTTATTTTGTTACCTAGTAACTTGTTTCTATGTTCTGTTTATTTACTATAAATGATTTTTCCGCTGAAGAATTACGTACGTTGATTATTAATAAATATTATTATAGAACTAAAACCTAAAGCCGTTATATTTTAATATAATGAGTTCTGAAAGATTTTTTACTGTTATTCTTAAAAGGAATTAGGTATTCTTAAAAAAAAATAATAAAAATAATGAAAAACATAAGAATTAGTCAAATATTAGTAATTATTCCAAACTTGAAAAAATATCGGTTTTTTTTTTTAAATAATAATGTGAATAAACTGATTCGATAAATGCCTATACTTTTTTTCCAATAAAACTAATTTAATTTTGAAATTATATATTATGTAATTTTTCTAAATAATTGTATAAATTAAGTGTAAATGAAGCACCCACTTACCGGCAAATAAGTCGTTGAATTCATCTGGAGGAATCTGATTTAAAACATTTGTAAAATCTGTTTCCTCCAAGTCACCGACGACTTCGTCTTGCATTGCCAAAACTTGCTCGACTACATCTTGATCAACTAAACATTTATTTCATTCGATTTCATTATCCAAAAATTATTCCATAAAAAATATGTGTATCATTGTTTATTCTTTTCTAACATTATAAACGATGATTGCATATTTATTAACATACTAAATAACTTAAACAAATCATGCATAAATTTATCTGTTGATTTCGACACAATCTTGTAAAAGATATTTATAACCATTCAATAAGTATGCTACTAAATAAGAAACGAAGTAAAATAAACTATAAGAAATAAAATAAACACAGTACGAAAACAAATTTGAAGAAAGAAGAATTTGCTACAACACTGAAGAGTACAATATTTTTCGTTTTTGTAATTTATTTTTACCTATATGATCTTCCGTCTTGATAGTAACAAATTCCGAATCACTTAAGGTACTCATTGCTACCTCCTCTGAACTTTCATACGCCGACGAAGTTTCACAAATATTCAATTCTAAAAGAGACCAAATCACTAACACCATTTTTCCTAACCATTTGCGGCGTTTTGTATTTTGCAAAATATTTTCGTGTGTAATGGGTGATTAAAAATATGTTATAAATTATTGAATAATAAAAAATACGAACCTGTAACTTCTGTAACATGATTCGTTGTAGTTGTTGTAGCCGCAATTAGGGTGTTGTGAGACAGGTCAGGACTTTTCTGAGATCTTTTACGTTTCTTATTTCGTTTCTGTGGTCGTATCATTGCCGATGGCTTTATCTTTCTTCTCGGTTTCTTTGGTTTGATTTCTAGACACATTCGATTGTAATTGTCCTGAAACGAAACAGATTTCAAATGATAATTGCATTAATAGTACATTATTGTGACGACAAAGATTTTTTTTTACTATTTCTATAACTTTATAATTAAAAATTCAAAATACGATCTTTTTTTTAAAAAATAATCATTTACATTTTTAAAAAATTTAACTAGGGAATCCCGTGACCCTTAAAAGGTCACATTTGGAGTCAAAAATAGTAACTACGCATATAAACATAATAAAAATAAATAAATAAACAAATAATAATAATAAAATATCAATTGCACTATTATATATTATTCAAAAGCAACACTTCTATCAGTAGTGTACATAACTTCACACAGCGCTGTCATTTGTCATTTGCAGGTTGCATTAAACATAATTTTTCAAATTTTTGAGAACGAAGATGAAATCGTAGAAAGATGAAACTTGCCTATTCTCAAATAGGGAATGAACCAATTAAAGTGACACAACACTCTCATCAAAATCGATTTAGGGGTTTAAGAGGAGATGCTGAAGAAACATACAAACATTTGACAATTAGGGAGATGAATCACTTTTTTGCTTTTTAGTTTTGTTTAATTTTAACTTTAACCTAATTAATTATAATTAATTAGTTACGATTGCATTGTTATCCAGTTAGCTGAGCTATGTCTAAGTTTTAAGTTTGTTAAAAATCTAATAAAATAATAAAAAAAAAACATTGCTGATTTGTTTTGAAACGAGAAATAAAATTAGGTAGAATAAATACGAAACTAACCCTTTTCCGTGCGTGTTCAATACAAAGCGGCAGCTCATGAGTGATATCGAAAACGGGAACCGAACACTGCGTATTATCGGCAAACTTTGCCGTACAATGATCGAACAAGACCTGATCGGAATTATCCATAATATGTATCGCACAGTGTTTCGTACATGGTAACGCGGGCCTGTTGCATTCATCTCGTTCACAATTCCGACTCGCCATAATACCAGTCGCGGTAGCAGCACCTTTGGTGGGACTATGCCATCGGCGACGCCGTCGACGAGCGTTGGCCAGCTGTTGTGCCACTTCCAGAACGTAACTGCGTGCGGCTGATGGTGGATGGTTCGATGTATTAGGATGATTTAGATTCGTCGACGATGATGATGATGATATACCACTGGATTGTGATCGGTTCGATTGTGGATTGATTAAAGCTGATGTACGATATTGACCGATTTTACTTCGTTTCATTTGGAGTAACTGACGCTTTAATTCGGTACGGGTTAGTTCGAGACGTAGCGCACGTGGTGCTTCGTCATTTGATAGAAACTGGAAGAAAATGGTCTAAATAGAAAGAGAGTTCTCGTTAAATATAATAATATGTAATATTTTTACGTAAAAAATAAAAAATCTTTTGTTTTTCATAATCCTTCGTATTCCTAAATAAAACAGATCTTTAAATAGCATAGTATAGGATTCTGCAGAATATTTGACAACTTTTATATAAAGTAACCATGTACGTAACAATTTTATCATTCTTATAATTAATAAAAACTTTTACAAATACGGATGATTAATTTTAAAATGTTTCCAAGGTAATAGAGTTAATAATTTAATCATTAAAATGTAAAACAAATATAAGCAATTGAATTTATAGAATTTTCTGAACTGGTATTCCGTGGTTACAAACGTTTCGTCATACATCGTAGATGACAACCTCAGTGCTTGGTGACTAGGGATGTCATCCTACAATCTGTAACGAGAATAGATTAACCACGAAATACCAGTCCAGAAAATTCTATAAATTCAATGGCTACCCCGGCCGTGAAAGCCTGAAGATTACTATTCGATATAAACTTTAATAATAAATAGTAAATACTATAAAATAAAAATAATATTTAGTTACAATTACGTACATATAAATATGTTATTTAATATGATAATTATCAGACAATCATTTTTATTTAATTATTTATAAGACATGTTAGATAATTTACATATAAAGTTTATAATTATTATGGAAAAAAAATAATGTTGTAACGCGATCAGCAGTGAAAAGCGATAAAAGTAGGAATAAATTAATTGAAAGATGCGAGAAAAACAACAACGAATTTTCATAGTTTCACAATATAGTAATAAAAGATTTTGTTAAATTATTAATTACACTAAAAACACCTGAGTAATACCTAGCCAGTCCTCCATTCTACATGTCAAGATCTGAATAGAAACTTACTTCAAGTTCCTTCGAGAACCAATGCTTCTGATAGACCGGATAAATATCCTCTTCATCGCTGTCCGTTATCAGACTATCCGTTGATGTCCTGCTGCCCAAGAATGGTCCGTATGGTTGCGGTGCATGCCACACCAATGATGTTCCACCAGCACCGTTTACGTGCGTCGTAGACGTCGTAACACTACTACTACCACTAATGCTAGTGTTCGTAGTGTTGCTTCCTGCACTGGTAGTTGTCGTTGTGAGAGCGGCGATCGTCGCAGCATGAACGGGAGGAGGAGGAGGAGGCGGTATCCGTTGCAACGAGCCCTCATGATGCGTTGCACCCTTGACACTGGTACGTCGGGCACGCAGATGTGCTGGCATCGGCTTGCCCGATGGCGGTAGACGTTTGTTGCATGGTACACCGCCATGCGACGACCGATTACTGATACTATTTACATTGTTTACTAAACCTAAACGCACCAGAAATATTCGAATTAGGTCTGCGCTTTCATAAATTAACATAGTAACAAATCTTTTAGAATTCATTATATTCAAATAAAATCAATTACTAGGGAATCCCGTGACCCTGAAAGGGTCACGTTTGAAGTCGAAAATAGTAATTAAACATATATACATAATAAAAATAAATAAATAAACAAATAATAATAATAATAAAATATCAATTGCACTATTATATATTACTCAAAAGCACTTCATCACACAGCTGTCATTTGACATTTGCATTATAAACATAATTTGATTCAAATTTTTGAGAACCAAGATGAAATGAACCAATTAAAATGACACCACTCCCATCAAAATCGGTTCAGGGGTTTAGGAGGAGATGCTGGAGAAACATACATACAAACATTTGACAATTAGGGAGATTAATTAGAACTTACGATTATATAAATTCTATTCGAAATTAAAACAATATTTAAAATTATATAAAATAAATAGTTGAAAATGGTAAGAATTCTTTTGGAACCAAAAAAAAAAAACAATTCGGAATATCTACAAAAGTGTAATTTAATTACTTATTTAAATTAATAAATAATTAGGTAAAAATTCTGTATTTTGATTTTTAAAATAGATATAATTATTGCTTTGAATTAAATATATTTAATATGTATGGCAGAATATGTATTTATTGATTATAACTAAATATACACATAATAAAATTAAACCCGTCCAAGTCAGGAATTTTATTTAGTTCAGAAGTTTTTGACAACAATTAAAAATTAGGTATATTATTTTTTGTATACGAAATAATCATTATATTTTATGAAATTATTTTTATTGAAAATAAACTTATTTATTTTATATTAAAGAAAAAAAAAACAATATTGCAAAAGTGTTTTTTTTTTGAGTAAATAATTTTCGATGCGATATGGACAATTATTTGCCATGTTACAATTATAAAAATTATAAATAATTAAATTTTAATTTCTATACAATCGCAATGATGATAAAACTAATTTTCAAATACCTAGAAGCAACATTATATATTTTTCCAAATTTAAACAAAATATTAGTTTAATTATTCTGATAGAGAATATTTATTAATTTTAATAATTCGTCGTAGATATATTTCAAAAATTTGTGCTATTAGAAATTTAAAATCAATGCTTATTTTATTGATTTAAAGTCGACTTTAATTATAAACGCTTATTACAAAATCGACTGTTAAATTATAAATTATAATCTAACTTTACTTTACAGTCACCAAATGTATTTACTTCAAACTTTACATTTTATAAATATAAATCACACAATTTTAGTGCGGAAATGATATTTATAATTAAAATATAACGGCTTTAGGTTGAAGTTCTGTAATAATACTCAACGTACGTCTACATCAGGAAAAAAATACAAATGACAACCTAAATTAATATAATAAGTTCTGAAAGATTTTTAACTGTTTCTATTTACAATATTAAAAATGATTTTGAAAATTTGTTGCTACCATATTTTTACGTATTAACTACTAGCAGATACGGTTACTTTTAATTTTTTACGTTAAAAACAACTAAAAATTCTTCACGTGGCTAAACAAAACCAAAATTAATCTCTTTACCTAACATATCATGACTGTAAAGTTTAGCCAAAAATAATAAGAGGAATTATTTCATCTTTGACTTTTCTTTTTTAATTAATTAATAACTTCATCGATGTCTCCGAACTAATCTCTCAACTAGAATTTCTTCTTCCTTCCCCTACAGCCTACAAGAAGTAGAAATACTTTTTATCTGCCTATTACTCATTCTAATCTTCTAACAAGCTCTCTCATTTATTAATTATTTTGCAAATTATACACAATGTTTTTTTTTGATAAATTTATGTTTGTATCGTTTGCGTCATTTAATTGGGCTGTTACCTGTGTTTGGTGTAACTAAATAAACAAAACTAATAAATAAAAACCTCACCTATAATACTGTGTTTGGTACTCTTGTCATAATGATGATTCTTTTCGAATTTCAAATCGGGCGAACTCCTATTATGTTTCACTGTCACTTTATTACGAGCGATTTGCGCTTGCAGTCTACTCATCGTTTTACCCGAGCCCAATGTTGTCGTCGTCGTAGTCGTCACCAACGTGTTCAATAATTCACTTTTATTAACACCACCACTCACATCTACATGATGAAGATGCTGCTGTGGCTGTGGCACCGCCGCCGCCGCCGGCTGCTGCTGTTGTTGATAATGATGGTTGCTCACATGATTCACAACACGACTGTTTCTCGAAATACTGTTACTGTCCGATGACGACGTCGTTTTCACGACGCACTTTGTCGTTGGTGTCGTCGTTGGCGTCGCCGTCGCCACCACCACTGGTTTCACCACTTCCGAATCGCTAAACGTATACGGATCGTCCACTTCGGACGCGTCCGAACGTAGACCGTCCGTCGATAGGTACGCCTTCAATCGATCGGAGAATTTTAGCTTGGTGTCCGTGGTGATGTTATGCTGGCCGTAGCCGTGAAGGTGTACTCGATTAGGGGGCATGACACCACTATTCACGTGAATGCCACGCTTTGCCATGCCCCCGGGATTGCTCGGAAGCAAGCCATTGCATCTGTAAATTACAAATATTTCATTAAAAAAAAAAAACTACATTCCGATTATTCTCATATAATACCAATCAGAGCTGCGCCAATTTTATAATAAATAATACAAATTACAATATAAGTCAGAAACCCAATTCCTCCGTAAAAAGAACTTAATTTACAACTCCAAAAAAAATCTAATTTCCACGAATGTTTTTGTTAAATGAAAACTAAATTAAATTATTTTTCCACTGAAATTAAGCCTTTTCCATGGATATTAACCTTTTCCATGTGAACTAAGTCTTTTTCACAATTTCAATTCATCTTATCACGATCATATATATTAAAAGACAAATTATAAGCTCTTGGCAGGGTTTTGTTTCTATAAAGTCTAATTAAAATCTTTCAAGTAAATTAATTAATTTTTTTTAATTGATTCCTGCTCAGCTCTGAGTATCACTCACATTATTAAAACTTAATTATAGATCATAATTCAATCAGTTTATTCAAATTAAAATAGCAAAAATATGCTATTATATTTCATTTGATTAACCACGATATTTAAATATTTTATATTGAAAATATGTAATTTTAACTTTTAATATAACAATGTTAAAGTATTGTTAGTATAACAATTGAAAACAACTCACGAAACATTTGCCAACATAATAAATAATTTTAAAATTGTTGAAACACGTTGTTTTTACAATATTTTCAATAGAAATCTAATGAAAAAAACAAAAGTAAATTTTCACTTGAACAACAACTAAACGACAAACAAAACCAGAGAACACAACAATACACACTGATATGTAAACAAAAATATTTTGAAACAACTGAATCGAAAAGGAAACACAACACATACCTGACATTTCCTTTTACTGTAGCGTTGAACATGTTGCTTCATTTTGTTACGGTAAAATGTAAAACTAAGTATAATAAACATATACAACTTTGGCAAGAACTAACAGCACACAACAATTTATCACAAATCATCACTAACATCATATATCTGCAACCAAAAATTGAATCATAAATACAAAGTGATATTTTTGACGAATTCGATGTTTTACATACCTTATCAGTATACAATATTGTACTAAGGACGTTTAAACTTAATGCATTTGTATGAAAAATCTATAAATACAAAAATAATGACTTATTAGTTGAATGACAAATATTAACCTAACCCAACATGACAGTTCTCAATAAAACAATCATTTCGTAATAATGACTACGTAATTATTGTAAAAATGAATAACGAGATACGAAATATGGAAAAGAACCAATAACAATACATTGTGTAAATAATTATACAGGTAAATGTATTAAAATTACTTAAAAAAAATGTTTTGTTCTATATGTATACAACACCATAAAAATTTGGAAAAAAATTACTTACTGGTATTCGAAATTAAAATACATTAACTAGTTATAAAGAGAATTTGCTTAAATATTTTAAAATGCAATTAAAAAATTATCTCTACGCTAATTTAATAACATTTATAAGAAAGAACTGACAGAATGCAGCAAAATGGCCGCCAAACTATTCACCGTTCTAAAAACATATGCTACCAAAATATTTTGATATATTTGCCAGTTTAATCATTTTATTATCATTCGTACGTCAAATATTTAACGTAATAAACCGTATCGATAAAAATAATTATTCATCACAATTTATTTAGCAGTTTTTTATTATAGATTTTTTCATTTCAAATTTACAATGTTGCAATCTTGAAAAAACCGTGGGAAAGTTAAAGTTTTTTTCTAGAAATTAGTTTTGATTCAGAAAAATAGTTTACGATTTTTTATTACAAATTCCTAATAGAAGGACACCTCTATTAGTAAAAGTGCAATACCCTTTAGATTAATGTCAAATATCGTAAAACATTTCACATTACTTTCATTAACGATCTTAAAACACAATTTCATGTAGGAATTATAGCAAATGGGATTAATAATAAATATATAATGAATTAAAAAAATTGTTGTATTGCAAATACTCAACAGATTTATTACAACATTCGTGGGAACCACAATGAATTATTTCTATTACACATAAAGTAATCAAAAAAAAAATCAATCATTCTTTCGCATTTAGTTATTTATGGTAAAATTCACATTATCACGTGTGTGTATACTTTTATCTAATAAAGTAAAAAAATAATATTTGAAATTATCATTAAACTATGTTTAACACAAGAAAAAAATGCTGATTATTTTATTGCACACATAAAATTATATTTTATGAAAACTGAATATAAAAACACATTCTATTTAATTATTTTTTTAAATAAAATTTTATATGAACTATGTTTATATTGAAAAATAAATTTACTGCCATTTCTTTCTCTGGCACAAATTAAAATATTTTCTTATGTGAATTTTATGTACTATACAATTTCTTTAATTTTTTTTGAAACATATACTCACCGTAAATGTTTTAAAAATATATAATATATATCCAACAAATTTTATAAATAAAAATATATTTCTGTAAATAAATAATTTTCAGTTTTTCATTAAATGCAACGAAATCAAAAATAAATTGATAGTTTTTGATGTTTACAGTACTGTTAGTGAGAAAAATTACAAAAAAAATTGCCTATTTTGTACATTTTTTTTTTATCGTTTAAGTTACTACAGTAATTATTAATAATAATAAAAACAACTAGTTTTAAAAGACGGAATGAAATTAATACGCACACAACACACATATTAATGAAAGATGTTTGATTTTGTTTTTTTTTTTTTTAATAAATGCAAGACATGAAAACAAACAAATATTGTGATGTAAATATATATATATAACCTCATAAGATTTTTTTCTTCCGTCTTTTATTAAGAACTATTTACAAACAAAAACAAAAAGTGAAACAAATTACGTGAAGAAACAGGGAAAAATGCATTATTAAATTTTACTTTTATCAAATGTCAGTGAGTCATCAAATACAAAACACACATACTCCCCTTAAATTATTTATCAAAAATTACGCTTCTTGCTTTGCAGTACTTCGTTTACCCTTCGTGACAATTGGCTTATTCTTTATCGTGCCCTTCTTACGTCTTAAGTTCTAAAATTATCGAAAATAAAACACATTAAAATTCATTAATAACTGAATAGTTAAATAAATTTTCATCAATTTTTTTATTACTAACAAAATTTATATGTTAGAATAAAACAATTTTGTCTATATTATTCCATCTATTATAATTATTATTCTATATTATTTCATGTAATACTACATTAAGTTTGCAGAAAGTAAGCAATTTTACATACTTATTAGGTCATTTCTATTATTTTCACTAAACGAGTAACAGATTAAATGAATTTAATTCGAATTAAAAATATTTTTTACTTACTTTTTTGCTAATAAAAGGCTGAGGCGATTTGACAATTCGCTGTGTAATCGGTATTCTTGGTCGATTAAATTCATCGGGTTTTTTAACTCTGTCGGATAACAAAAGTAAATAAATATCCGAAATAAAATGATAAAATAAATTCCGAAATTGCATACCTATATATTCTGACTAGCCAATGTTCTGTAGTGTAGGCCTCTTCCAAATAGGTGAGTTGAAAATCTTTATTACCGATAACCGCATTTCGAGTACGATCAAAACCAGCTGAACTACGATAGTCAAGTTTCAGTTCGCCGAAACGATAATAGCTGAGTTTGTACATCAATGAATTGAGTAAAGTTGGGCTGCCCTCAGCGTCGACGCGAAATTCACCGTGTTCGGTAAAATAGTCACTTTCCTGCCAAAATATAGTCAATATTTTATTTTACATATTAAAACTATAACTAGGAAATCCCGTGACCCTTAAAGGGTTACGTTTGAAGTCGAAAATAGTAATTAAACATATAAACATAATAAAAATAAATAATAAAATATCAATTGCACTATTACATATTACTGAAAAGCAACACTTCTATCAGTAGTGTATAACTATACACAAACCAAATTAATATATCTCACACATACCCTAATATCTTTGGGGTGTTCACCTTCCGCGATTCGAACCATCCATAAGAACTTATTAATATCATCACCGGAATATCCAATAACGCCACCAAAAATCACCAGAACATAATCGACATCCAACGCGGTCATAATCGTATAAGCGGCACTTTCATTCGATGACATAGCTTTACCAACGAGAGCGATATGACTATTATTCCACGTATTATTATCGACTAGCGTTGTCCGATTTGCCATGCCCGCAATTTGATAACCATAATCCCACCAGCTCATAACGCGTGCATCGTCGGCGGTGTTTTGCGATAGCCAAAAGTACGCCTCGCGGAAATCGTCCAAGATCTGACGGCTGCCGTCGCCACTATACGATGCCAGGACAATACTTGGTGAAGAATAAGCATTACTCGTTACCCATGTACAATGAACGGCGAACATCATTAGCAGAACCATTATTGCCATCACAACGACGAAACGTAGATTCATGTTTAAGTTGTTCGTGTCGTGCATTTGTTCGTGTTTCATTTTACGTAAACGGCCGGCCTAAAATATTAAAAGTTAATACGAGTGTAAAGATAGGAATTTGCAAAATAACTGATCAAGTTATTCAATCTTTTTTCAATAATAGATAGACGAAGGACCTGAGTTTGAATCTCGGAGAAGTCAATACATTTTTTCAATTAAATTAGTTCATATCAGAACTTATTACAAACATTATGTAATATGATATATTACCAACGGAATGCAAAAGTACATCTCTTTTAATAAATTTACAGAACTTCAGTAAATTTGCTATTGCCAAATTTTCTATTGTTATTTTGATTACTATAAAATAAATATTTTGAGAAGATTGAAAAAAGTACATTTTAATATAAATTTCATTTTGTTTTTAATAAACAATAATTGAATTATAATTAAATCAATATCAATAAAAAAGTAATCTATAGTGTAGTTTTAATTCATTTTTAAAATAAAATACATGTAAACTTATTGATAAAAATATTATTTACAATCTAAACAATAATTCAAATATTACAAGCAAGGTCACAAATGAATGGAAAAAAATTAGTTATGCAAACTACACATATTTTACGATAAATATATATGAGTAACGTCAAGCATGTAATCGTAATAAACCATTAAAAAAAAAACTAATAATAATAATGCAATTACCTTATCGTAAAGTGTACGATTATTCGAACCGCTTTGGTCTTCTTCATTATCAATGGGATCACCTTCGCCATCAATATCGCGTAGATAATGTTCTAATAATGCGCTGAATGCCACAGCACTTAGCATACAAACAACGGGTGTTAACGTTAACATCAAACGAACCATAACGCCAGCGAAATATACAGCACTTATTGCGTATAGAACCACTAGAAATACAGAAATTTTCAACATATTAATACATTCCGAAATAAAACTGCCTTTTGGGGGTTAAAATTCTGTACGAACTCAACGAACTTGTCAGCAGAGACTCAATCCATTATTTTTCCAATTACAATAGATATAAAAGATAAAAATAAATAATATTTTACATGCTTTGTAGTAAACACCCTTCGAAGAAAAGTATATCTTTAAAGAACCACGCACACATTAATGGCGATTTTCAGAATGCAATTAAGTAAAACGTAATTCTGGAAAACTTACCAAACACACGTTCATCGTTGATATTTTTAATGCAGTACCAGAGTCCAACTGGGAATGTGCAAACTAAAATATGAAGATCGAAAAAGAAGGAAAACCATGTGGTTGGCTGATGTTCCGATACGGAGGCAATAATCGGAATGTGAATTTTCGCATAGCCCGTATCCCACAACGAATAAAATCTAAAAACATATATACATATATATATTAACATAGTAAAATATTTTTCAGAACTCATTGTATTCAAATAAAAACTGTTTTAGAATCATTTTGGCCCGTATTCCCACCTCACTTTTTCGTGAAAAAGTGCTTTTATCATTAATTTCAAAATAACTTTTTGGTTCTATTTTTCATCAAATATATATAATTTTTCTATTTTTGATCATTTTTATTATATTTAAAATTATAAAATTTAAATAAACTATTATAATGTGCTTAATAAATAATTTTAAGTAAACGTCAAAAGTACTTTTTGCAAAAATCACTTTTATAAATCAGGTGAGAATACGGGCCTTCCTGATTAAATATAACTCTGTCAAGCTGTATATATTGCATAAAATATTGTTAAATACATTGTAAGTTAACAATTCTATTAACTTAACAACTGTTTTATCAAAATAAATTAATGACGATTTAAGCAAAAACAAAATACTATAATCTATTAAAATATGTTGTGACATCGCAATTGCAAAGTGCATTCGTCGGAGAGAAAAAAAAAAAAGATTACCTTCCGCTCCACGGAGCGATAAATCCGGTATAAGTTAAAATAACAACGGTTAGAAAAACAATACCGGCTGCTACCGTAGCGCCAACTGTAAACAAATATTTAAATTCTGCTTTGGATAGAACGGATTGGAGATATTTTAATACAGCAACGGCCATCATTAGAGCAAACACACCTAGAGGAGGAAAATGAAGAAATCTATTAAAATCAAATCGATGCCCCGACTAGAATTATACACATACCCGATGCTGCCATGTGTTCGCTGGTACGTATTGGTTGAAAGCCTACAAATGGTATTTGCATTGAGAATAATAATCCCAAAACATAGAATGTTGTATAACTAGTGAAGAGACGATTGGAAAAACGATCCATGAGTAATAGTACGAATACATGAAGAGGAATTAAATTTATAATGAACACATAGCCACCCCATGCTGAAACCTACAACATCAAACAAGATTCGTTTTTAAAAACTTTCTTACGCCCGATTTAAGGGGGTATATATCTTTCTCAACCTAAAAAAATTGACCAACTTTACGATTTTTTTCAAACCGCGGTTTTTACTGGGTCAAAGAATAGGTTTTGAACTTTTGTCAGGAATTTTTATTTTTACTTCTGTTGGAAATTGTCCGAGTTCTAACCGTACGGTTGTGCGATAACAATGATAATTCCTTCCCTGTTCATCTAAAACAAAAAATCAAAAGGCATCCCTTAAAGTATGATATATTATCTGGTTTCTAATTCAGTTTTTTCCACAAATATTCATGCGGGACAAAATGAGTCAAAAACCAGATAATATATCATATTTCAAGGGTGCATTTTGATTTTTGTTTCAGATGAAACAGGCGAAGGAGTTATCATTGCTACCGCACAGCCGTTTGGCTTAGGGTTAGTAAAAATAAAAATTCCTGGAAAAAGTTCAAAGTCTATTCTTTCACAGAATAGACTTTCTATAGTATCGCAGACAAAATTTCATAAACTTGGTAGATTTTTTTATGTTGAGAAAGGTACATACCTCCTTAATAACAATTTATCTATATTTATAATAGAAATATGAATTAACATTTAACGGGAAAACTCTATTATTAATAAAAAAAAAATTAATGGCCAAACAACTTATTTATAATATGTATATAAGTTTACATATTTTTAGAATATTATGTGAGTTCAGGAAAGTCATTAAGATCCAATAAAGTAATCATTATTTTGTAATATATTCATAATTGTTCAATTATAAAATATGAAATTCCTTAAGAATTAAACAATCAATACTAATAGGCTTAAGTTAAATATGAAATTACTATTTAAGCATCAACCGAAACTTGTATTTCAGTTTGTACGTCTGCTGCAGTAAAAAAAAACAGTATAAAAAAATATATATTTTATCTATTACTAAATATTCAACATGTCATAGATATTAGCAACCTTATGATTAATTGCAATTAATCAAAAAAAGTAATAATAATTTTTATTATGTAATTAATATTAGATTTCAAACATGTGTCATATTTCAATGATTGAAAAATAGGCAATTTTTCGATAAGAAAATGCTTATTTAGTCGAAATGATAAACATACCCGGATAAAGCAAAATAAATATAATAGGAAAAATTACCATATAGAAGTAGGATAGGGCAGTCATTGTCGCCCAGAAAATAGACCCTGTCTTGACAGATTTAACCCATAAATAATAAGTAAATTGCAAGGCAAAAATGGCAATTCCCTCATTGTCGTAGCTACCGGCAACCGATCGACTTATGTATCCAGGCACAATGGCGATAAAACAAGCCGCTAATAATCCAGCACCACCTGACCATAACTCCTTCGTCAGAAGGTACGTTGAAATTGCAGTCAAACCGCTAAATCAATCAAACAATTAAAACACCTTGAACAAAATTTATCGAAATCCGACTCCTACCTGAATGTGGGTGCAAGAAACACGCAAATATCACGTATATGTACATTTATATTCAACATATGAAGAACATAATGTATGCTTCCCGATGTTAGCATAAGTCCAGGGTACACAGTACCCCCGACAATTCTTCCCAGTGGATACCATGCTCGTTCGTCAAACCAATTTAAGAAATTATAAAATCCATGCTCGACCATATAAGCCGTAGCGCGATAATTAAACCTAGAAGAAAATTAACTTACTTAGTAAAAAAAAATTAAAAAAAAAAACACCACGTCTGTAACGTTACTCTACCGGTAAGGGGTTAACTTACCATGGATCGAATTCGTGAATGATACTCTCGAAGCGGATAACCGCAAACAGTCTGGATGAAAAACCGGCGATCCATGCTAGAAGAAGAATTATAAACGTTAATAAACTACAATATCCAGCCTTAGTTTTTAATGAAGTCTGCAATTTGGCTTTCGTATCTTCTCGCACCATCTTTACGGGTGCCGGACACGCAGTGTGACACGTCGCCCATACAAACAATCTTTCACATACGAAAATCCACTACTCGCATTCCTCCTAGGGACATTACATCACTAATTAACTACGTTTTATAATCTACTGAATCTCGTATAATAATAATAATAATAATAATAGTAATAATTTATTAATAGCTTTGTGAGCTAAAAAGAAAACAAATACATAAAATATTTTACATTATAAAATAAACAAATATAAATATAAATACATATGCGACACTAAATAACTATACTCTATTTTTTTTAAGAAAGAAGTAGTAGGCGGTACCAGCGCGGTCCGTTTTACACTGTCCCAAATTAAATAATATATATGAAAATTAAAATATTTAGCGGTAAATTCAAATTTAATAATAATATTCTTTATTTAACATTCAATAATTATATCGAAGAAAAATTAAAACAAAAAGAAAATTTACAATAGAATATTTAAATAGGACTATATTCAATAAAAAAGCTTTTCATTTGCCATTTCAAAATTAATGATATAGAAAAAATATATATTTTAAATGAATAAAGTAGCTATTATTATGTTTCTAAATAAATTTTAAAATATAGATAAATGCACAGTGGTTTAATTTAATTAAAATATATCTGTTACATATAAAAAAAAAACCTAATTAAAATTTTAATTGAAACATATTGTTTATCCAAAACTGTTAAATAAATTTAAACACATTATATATTATAATATAAAACTTTATTTTAGTTTTTTCAATGTCAAATAACAAAAATATAAAAAAAAAAACAAAAATCAATCTGTATCATCAGTGAATTCATCTTCCCCGTTGAAACATGTTCTGAACGTACCATTGCACATGCGCGATATTTCTGTTGTGTTCGCTACCAGAGGCGTACGAACATTAATTCATTTTAAAACTACTTAATTTTAAAACATTTCTCTTAATATATACTTTTAAAATTATTTTTAAATATATTTATTCACTAACTTTTATATTTTAACATTATTTAAACTTCTGTTTCCGTGTTAATAATCAAAAAATACGCTAGCAATATATCCACTATAAACTTTCGTTTCTACGCATATGCTTATAAATTTGGATTGAAACAACAGAGACAAATAGAAAAAGTTGAGATAGAAATTTATTCTTCTACAGAGTAAACTTGCCCACAATTTTAACCAATTACAAGCAAGGAAAAATAGCTCCTATCTTCTGCCTGTCTGTCTTCTTAAAATAAATAGAGTATAGTTGTTTTTTTTATTCGTTCATTAAATCTAACTACAATAATTATTCATTTTAAAATAGTAAATAATATAATTACAATAAATATTTGTCTTTTTTTGTTTATTTTCAAGTTCGAATAAAATACCAGTTAAGAAAACATAAAACGCAGTTGCTGCTCTAACCTTAATTTACAAATGTCAAAACAAATAAATTCCCAGCTAAAACGTCAATTGTCATGGTAAATTACTAATTAAATAATTAATATTATATTCATACATACATAGACAATATACCCAAAAGGGTGTGGCACAAACTCTTTCCACTGTTTCGAAATTAGCTTACTCCAAACATCCCCATTCATAAGGTGACCAATCGTCCTCCTTCAGGAAGTACAATGCGTACAATCCTTCTTGTGTAGGTTCTGCCCTTCCTCGAAAAGTGTCCTTCAGAGATGCCGCTTCCCGTAAAATTTAATATGAAGGATATTTCTTGCTCCGACATTTAGAAAATGATATATTGATAAAGAATATTCATTCAATGGAAAAATACTCGTTTAATTAAATAATTAAAAGGGATGTACACATAATTACCTAGTGTATTTTTGTTTGAATTAATAAAATGTTTCATTTATTTACTTTGTACTTTTTTCTTAAATTTTTTCGTTGTAAAAAAATTGGTCACCTTACTATTCAGACAAGCAACTTACTCATAATTCCTCTCATACAATTTATTAATATTATCTAACTGCCTAATTTTCTTTAATCTTCCGATTAGATGATGCCGGGAAATTCCAGTTATGATTGGGAAGAGGAAAACCGTCGAACACTTATCGACGGGAATCAGATTATGAACAGAGCTTCGCAAAGTATTGCCCGATCACAGCAAGTTGCCATCGAAACGGAACAAATTGGTACCGAAGTCGTATCGGATCTGAACGATCAGCGTGAAACACTTTTACGAGCCAAATCACGGCTAACAGATGCGGACAGTGGACTGGCACAATCCCGTAATATTCTACGTCGAATGAGCCGTCATGTTTTATACAATAAATTGATACTAATTTTAATTATTCTATTGGAGGTTGCGATATTAGGATGTGTGGTTTATTTAAAATTCTTTCACCATTGATAAGATTTGTAAATGTATATTTTTAATACCTCAGTTAACAGTTACTTTTTTTTATATAATATATATTTATATATATTATTGAAGGCACTTTTTTATTATTAAATGATTTACATATCTATATATATATATATATCTATATAAAAACCAAAAAACTTATAAATCCCCTCTGATTTTATATAATGTAAATAATTAAATATACATATATTTGTAACCATATATACAGTTATTTAAATAAAACTAGCTTTATGTCAAATTAAACCTTGTTTATTTCTATATGCTAATCAAAAATATTAACCAGATAAAATTTTTAAATATTATCAAACTTCTAATTATTAATAAAGTAGTTTTACATTCATAACTGTATATACGCGGTTTATTTTTTTAAGGACCGAAAGATCAACCTAATAAAGTTATAGATAAATTTATTTAACTAATGAACAACGAATTAATATCGCATTCAAATATTATATTAATTTTTAATCTTGAATTTATCTTTTTACTTTTGTAATAAAAGTCTAAACAATCGGATTTAATTCAATTAAAATTACAATTCAAGTAAGAAAATTAATGTGGATACGAATATTACTTGTTCTTTTGTTAAATTAATTAATTAATAGGTGGATCGCTCGGTCCTAAATATCTTTAGTAATATATCAATTTTTATTTTGAATTCTTTCTTTATTAATTAAGCTTATTCATCACCTTGATCAACAAATAATTATATCATCCTCATATTAAAATAATAAAGAAAAAATTCCCATATAATAATTCTAATAGGTTTATATAACAAAATATTTGTAGAAAATTGTAAATTTATTCAGCTTGCGCCAAACGTAAGACATGCAATATAACCTCATCCACAGTTTGATTATTGAGTAATGTCTTGACGGCCGTATCGTCAATAACAACCGTGAACAGTAGCTTTGCATTTTCTCTTAATCGTCCAATATAATCGAAATCTTCATCGGAAGCCGGTTTATGTCCACAACGACGTATAACCGAATCCAACATCTTATCGACTGGTGTATCGGGCCAACCGAATGCTTTCAGCGTTGCTTCATCAACCAGCAGTGTCAGTAGTTCTTTAATCGAATCGGTGAGTGTTAATTCGGACCAGACGGCCGTTTCAGCAATGCTCGGTTTGCTTTCGTTAACTGCTTCGGAGGCGGCGGCTAAAAGTTGTTGTTGCAAACGTTTCTTTTCAGCGCCGGCGAGTATATCTTCGAATTGCTCACGATGTTTGCTGCGCATGTGACGGATCAAACAATCTTGACGGATAAATGCCCGACCACATTCATCACAGCTGCGTGGTTGTTCCTTGCGATGAGTGTTCAAGTGGGTTTTCAGGGATGATTTCATCGCGAACGATTTGTGACAGACGTGACATTCGTGGGCTACGATTGGAAAGAAAATTAATATATTATTAATTTTGTCAATAATAATACCATTATAGGACAATTTTAATTTAAAATATAATAGAACAATATCCTAAAGCTTTTTTATTTTATTGGGTTGGTGCATAATTATCAGGCGTTTTTTTTGTGACTGGGAAGCAATTATTGAAGTAGATGGATGACCACACTCCGCAATAATCATTTAAAAATGTTAATTGTTTCATTTTTCATAATAAATATTGTTTAAAAAACGCGTGATAATTACGTACCTAACCTAACGAAAAAAATAATTGAAACTCACGTTTAATTCCACTATGAAGTATCGAATGTCTAGCAAGATCTTCCTTTCGTACAAATGTCTTCTTGCACGTAGCGCATTCGAATGGTTTAGCGCCTTCGTGTACGAAACGTACGTGAGTTACAAGACGTGCACGACGATTGAATGCCTTGCCGCAATGATCGCACGTAAAGCCATTTTCGCCCGTATGATGGAAGATGTGTGCGCGCAATTGCGATGCTTGAATGAAACTCTTACCGCAGAATTGACACGAATGTGGTTTATTGCCCGTGTGAGTGCGGACGTGACGATTTAGGGTTTCTTTCGCAGCGAAACGAGCTTCACACTGTTTCAAATAAAAACAGAATAATTATAGAAATAAATTTTAGTTTATACTGATATTCTAGACAGACATACGAATTATAGAATGTTTCGTTTTTTTTATTTTTTATCTTCCATTTACTGCAAACATTCTGTAATGCTACAGAACTGTTCAGAATTACTTCATTCATCATATTAATATTAAAAGGCTTTTTTTAATTTAACAATGAATGACTAACTAACTTATATAACTTTTCCGAGAATTAAACTACTACGCATTTAATTTCCAATAAGAAGAAAAAGACGGTTTCCAATAATTCTAACCTGTGAACATTTATAAGGCTTCTCTCCAGTGTGAATCCGACTATGTTTCTTCATAGCACCAGTAGATGGAAATCTTTTTGGGCACATCGAACACTGGAATGGTCGCTCGCCTAGCAAAATTATTTTCAATGTTATTATTGGCTTGGTGGCGCATAATTATCAAGAAAAATCAACCAACCAGTATGAGTTCGAACATGGATAGCCAATAGGCCTGCACCATGAAACTCCTTACTGCATTCGGGACACTGGAATACTTTTTTACGTTTCACTTGTCCAGCATGGGCACGTAGATGTTCTCTCAAATTGTCACGACGCGAAAATGTTTTATCGCATACCTATTAAATTGTTGTTACTAGTTAAAATTTTATTCTTAAATAAGGGGTGAATTCATACTATTCGTTCAGTTCAGTTCCGTTCAGACACGTACATACATTTTGGTAACAGAATTTTTTTCTCGACAAAATTTTGCACAAAGCTACCGGAAGATAGTCTGAAGTTGAACAGAACTGAATTGAATTCAATTACAAACACTTTCACACCATATACTTTTAAGAGTATTGCACAAACTCTAAAATCAATATACGCCAGGAATTTCTATTCAAGTATACAATTTTCACTTTATATCTTTCATACATAAATGCCCATTTATTCTTCTAATAATTCACAAAATATTTATCGTAGATTTCTAAAGATTACTTACTTGCTGCAACCATTCAAATTTGACTGCAAAATGTAGCAGAAACAAAAGAACAAGAAAATCGTTATTTCAATGATTTTATAACCTAATATTTTGCAATTTCATTACCATAATATTTATATCTAAATTTTGAAAAAGAATCATTTCAGTATCAATTAGTGAATGTATAATTGTAAATAAAAATAATATTACAAAAAATCCCAAAACCACACTTAAATTAAAATAAAGCTAAATACGTATTTCGGAAGCTAAGCTTCCATCTTCAGTAGCTAAATAAAATCTACAAAAATCTTACCTGTGATCCAAAGTGCTTAAGTGTTTATGTACTTTGGATCACAGGTAAGATTTTTGTAGATTTTATTTAGCTACTGAAGATGGAAGCTTAGCTTCCGAAATACGTATTTAGCTTTATTTTAATTTAAGTGTGGTTTTGGGATTTTTTATAATATTATTTTTATTTAAATTTCGCCACAGTAGATCATTTTCTAATCTTGTATAAATGTAAATCAAATATTTGTAATAAAATATTACTACACCAACACCGAATAAATTTAAAAAACAAAGTCAACTTACTTGACAATTGAATAACTCATGCTCTTTTCCATCGCATCCAGTTTGCTGGATATGTCGATCCAGATGATATTTTCTCGTAAAAGCTTTATTGCATCGTGTACAAGCATGCGGTTTTTCCATGTGAATGATAATATGTTTTTCGAGCTCGTTTCGGCTGGTGCATTGCTTCTCGCAATCGGGACACTGTAAGCCATCGCTGTGCACAATACGATTGTGTCGTTCAAGTGCCGATTCGGATATGAAGAGTTTATCACATGTCGGACAGGGATAATCACCGACTTTATGTGCGGTATCAATCGGTTCGCCGCAACAATGACATATTTCAAATGCCAACGGATCGTCCAAGTCATCGTCTTCCGATTCTGGCTGACAAGCGATTAAATGCCGCTTTAAACCCTGAACACACATCAAATATTCTTCATATTAACAAGCAAAGTGACATTTTGCATTAACAAAAGGTGATAATGATGATTTGATAATGATCACTTTTAGTTAAAAGTAGTCAAGATTTCATTTATTATGTATCAATATAAACTAGTTTTATAAATTAAATACTTTGTATTATATTTAACATTGTACAAAATAAATAACGTTAAAAACAGTTTAAATATTATTAAAATAAATTATTGAAAATATTCGCACTTTTATTTAACAGAAGCTACGAATACGGGGTCCATTTCATTTTTTATATTGAAATCATCATCAAAAAGTATTTATCTAAAAGAATTTCTAAACTAAATTAACCTAAAACTGTATTTTAATCTGGAGAACGATAACAATTTTAATCTAACATAGTAAAAAAATCTTTCGTAACTCATTATATAATCAGTTTTCCTGATGCTGAATTCGTCGAAACGTCGTTTATTAATTAATTTTAATCTATTTTAAAATCGTAATTAAGATTTTTTTCAAATGTTTAATGTTATAGTTTACTCAATGTTTCAAAACTAATTATAAATCGTTTATAATCATTTCGGAAAAAATATAAACAAACGAAATATTCTACAATTATCGTCAAAACTTGATATAACTAATATAAAAACAGATTTAGGTTTAATTTCTGTTAATTATTTTTATTAAACGACGTTTCGACGAAAGCTAAACGCTCGTCTTCATCAGGTTAAAAATTTATCAATGACATTTAAGTCAACAAGTAAAATAATAATAAATTTCTAAATTTTTGACCTAATAAAGATGAGCATTTAGCTTTCGTCAAAACGTCGTTTAATAAAAATAATTAACAGAAATTAAACCTAAAACAATTTTTTATTTTTATAAATTCTTTTGGTGTAAATGTTTTAACTATTTTTATTTTTTGCATTAAACACCATTAATTTTATATTTATTTATCTAACTAACATTAGACAATTTTTAAATTAAAGAAAAATGCATTGGCCCTGCCGGGGTTTGAACCCGGGACCTTTAGGTTTCGCGCCTAATACTATTGAGTGTTGATAAAATTACTTACAGTTTGCGATTTAAAAGTTTTGAAACAATAGGTGCAAGTATTTGGATCCAAAGGTTCCGGTGGTTCCTGTTTTTGTACTACGTTAGAATTTTCTGCTTCAGTCATGCTATTTTCGAAACTATTTTCCGCAGGCGAAGAAGTCGTTTCCATAACTTCCATAATTTGATCTTCCGGTATGGGAACATTGGGATCCAAATCGGGTGTTATTAATTCGCCGTTACTAGTAACGCTAGCAAGTACAACGACATTATTCGAGCCTTGATTACTATGGAGTTCAAGACCATTTTCAGCCGAATCGGGCATTATAACAACAGCATCTTGTATGTTTATTGTTTCACCAACTGGAATGTCCGTAATTAGTTCTTCTTCCATAGATTTATCAAATACTTTTATATCTTGCGGTTCACATTTTATATTACCCTCACTAGCTTCCGACATTTTCGCAAACTTATATCTGTAATGTAATATAATATTAAAATACAAGTCATTTAACCTTGATAACATATGAAAGAAATCAGACAAGCATAAATTACATTTAGTATTTCGAATGTTTAAATTAATATTGTCAAAGTCATAAAAATTCTAAAAACAAATGGAAAACACTGCTCAAGAAAAATTGTACGGATCAGAAGAACATTAGAAAACGGTGATAACGCTTTCTATTCTCATTCATTATGCATGAGATTTGCGATGAAAATCTTTTGTAAAATTGATGCTTTATGCTTGCGATGTTTGAAATCGAATGTAATATTAATTTTAAAATAGTAAATAATGTGAAATTAAATTACCAACGCCCCTACGATGTGGTCAACCGATCTTTCACCTATACAAAACAAAATGGAGGCTGGACTAGTTTACAGGCGTGACGCGCCACTTACAAAACAATAATGGTGAAAGTTGTTAGGCAGTATCAACACAGAGGGATTTCATCGCACGAAAAACAGCAATTATATTATTATATTAAAATCTCACTGCACGAAAACTAGTCGATAAACTTATGGAAATAAACTTGGAAAACAGTTTTCACATGCATACGTACAAGAAAATGTACAAAATATAAATATATGATAACCTCCAATATGACACATTTAACAGGATATTGCCAATATGACAGCTACACATCGAAATGTTCCTAAGTAATAAGCGGATGCGCAAAGTTCTTGCGCGCAGAATATTTTATGCGCATGAATGTGAAAGTTGATTTGTTTGTAACTATGGCAACGAAATTCAAAACATATTTGACATGCATTCCTCCTACAAGAATTATAAAAAACGTAAAATATGTCAGAAGATATAAAACCTGAAGTAATTAAAATGACGCAAGATTCACTAGGGAAGTTTGTTAAGAAACCTCCGTTGACAGATAAACTTCTTAAAAAGCCACCATTCCGATTTCTACATGACATTGTAACAAATATTATACGTGATACGGGTTTTTTATCAGGTCTCTATTCCGATATCGAAATGCAATCGGACAACATTAAAGATAGAGATGCGAAAATAGCTTTTTTACAAAAACTTATAGACTGTCTTAGTAGGTATTGTAATTTAATTAATGTTTATATCGTATTTTATATTTAGATCTTTGTTTAAACAGAAATCGTAACAGAAAAAACTATTGCTGCACGTCCCAGTAAAATAGTTGCTGGTTTAGAACCAGGAAAAACTAACGAATTATTACAAACGTTAGGCTACGCATTAAATAAAAACTTAAGCAGTGAAACGGCTGTATCTCAATTGCAAACAGGCCAAACAGCTCCAAAAACTAAAACTAAACCAAAAGATGAGAGAAAAGTCATACAAAAATCATCTAAGGAAAAAACTGATATTAAACAATCTAGTAGCACTACATCAAAAACTAAAAAATCTTCGGACAAGTTTTCTAAGAAATCAGATGATAAACCAGTATTACTGTCAAATCGAAGTAAAGATTCGCCAAAAACGAAAACTAACAAAACAAGAGATGAACCGAAAAAAGAAAAAACACCAACTACCAAAACCGACAAAAAAGTTTCAAAAACTAAAGCAACTAAATCAGATAAAAGTCCTAAACAATCATCACTTGCAAATAAAATCATTCCCGAAACACCACCGAAAGTTATAGAAGTTCCAATACCTAAAATTGAAACCCCACCACCTCCAGAAGTAATCTTAGAAACGCCAGAATTAATCAAATCTGAACTAACAGCTCCAACACCGGAAAAGTCTGAAATTTTAGAATTTCAAACGAATACACCAAAAGATATCGAACCAATACCAGAGAAAGCCGTTGAAGAGTTATCGGAAAAAACACCAACGCCGAAGAAGCTATCTGCTAAGGTAGAAAAACCTCCTGTAGACAAACCAGAAATGATGCGATCGAAAGATCCGCCCAAAATCGAAAGACCGAAAACTTCTTTACGACCTCCCAGTGTTCGACCGTCAAGTGCTAGACCTGGAGCACCTCGTCTTAAAGATAGGAATGAAATTATTTTGCTTCCCGATGAAGTTGTGCATATGGGAAAAGTATATAAAATTTTACATATTAATATTAAAAATAATTAAGTCTACTTTTGATAACATTTTTCGAGAAATAAATTTAAGAAAATTATGGTAGTAACATTTTCATGATGAACACTTTACATTTAAGCATTTAGTTTTGCATAAATTACACTATATTTTTCTTATTAATTCAAAATTCTGCATTTTATATAAATAGTGTATTCTACAATGCTAGAATGAAAGAGATTTTCTATTGTATAATGCGACAAGAGTTTTACTATAATTTATTTTATTTAATAAAGTCGTAAATATAAAAAAGTACATTAAATTTAAGTCAAAAAACAACAAAACTATACAGAAATAGAAATATCAATAATACAATTTTTGTAAATTAATTGACACTGCAGCATACATGAGAATCAAAAATTCTTTTAGAATAATTTTAAATTTATTTATATGGAGATTTTTAACATTACTGCGCAAATTGTTAAATAAAAATGCACCAAAATGTGCAACATTTAATCTACAAAGATCCAGTCTGATATTGTCATTTTGTCTTGTATGAAAATTTCTTAATTCTGCATTTCCTAGGTGAACGTAATCGTGGAAAACTTCAGCAACAGAGACGACGAGGAGGACAATGAGGAAACGGTAATAGTGGAAACAGTACCAGAACTAACATTCGAAGAACCACCCGTTCCGATCGTAAGCGACATGCCAGCAGAAAAAGGGCATCTAGTTGCTCAGATACTCGAACAGCTCGGCGATTCCGCACCCGAATCAATCGAATCGAAACAGCAACAACGCGTCGAAATCGAATGGGGCGAAGCGGGCGGTAAACGGAATCGGGAGGCAGCTAGTCGAGAAATGGATCGTTTAAAAAATTCGATACAGACGCTGACACGTGCAGCAAATCCGCTAGGTAAATTAATGAATTTCCTGCAGGAGGATGTTGATTCGATGCGAAGTGAACTGAAGATGTGGATCGATGTAAATGACAAATTAACGGATGAAATTAAAGTTGAGGAAAGGTAAGTTATATATACATAATAGATAATAGATAAATTACGTTGCAATAAATGCTAAAATAAAGCAAATTGTAATGTAAATACACCAGGGCTTCAAACCGTTATATTTTTCGTTCCGCTTCAATTAAAATATATATATTGGTTTGGTTCCGGTAAAAATAACGGTTTTCGACTCAGTTCCGAGTGATTAATTTTTAAATATTTTCAATATTTTTATTTGTATTGAAAACTTATTTTCTACCATAATTTAGAACATTTTATATCTACTTTTATAATAAGCAAACTACATAAATTGATACATTAATAATAATATAAATTAGTAATTAATTAAAAGTGTAATAATTAGAAGTATATAAAAATATAATTTATTATGTATGTATGTTTTAATTATATAATAATAAGTTAACATATGTTAACGTAACAAATACTTGTATAGAGGATTTTTATGTGTTTATAATTAGAAAAATGAAAATTACCTCTGATTATTAAAATATTTTCCAATGCAAAAATTATTTAAAGATTATTAAAGGCAAAGTTATTATCAAAAAATACACCTACCTCAAAAGTTATCCCTAGTTTTATTTTCAATTTCATTAACTGAGTATTTCCACAAAAAAAATAAACAAAAATGAAAAAATTTATTGAACCGAAATAAATCGATATTTTTTCCGGTTTAGTTCGTTTTCGTTCCAGCAAAAATAACTTTTTTTCTGTTTTCAGTTCGAAGCATTGTTTTCTTCATAATCAATTGTCATTTTTTTTGTTGTAGATCAAATGACGAATCAATTTTCCCATTGATAAAGCAACTACAACGTCTAGAAGACGACATTGCTAAGCAACACGAACTGATCTCACTAACTCAGGCGAATATTCTACGAAACGAACACAAAATCAAATCGTTACTAACACGTGATAGTTAATTATATTAAATCAAAAAATAATTATTATAACCGTATTTTTTTAGGCACTATTAAATCACATTTTTGTAGTTATAGTATTTATACAATATGTATATTTTTGCAACAATAAAATCTTTACAGTTTCCATTTTGTATCTTTTAATTAAAATATTTTATATTCATACAATAAAAATGAAACAAATTGGTTTATTAACTATATATATTATATATATTCTTTTTTTAAGTCCACATCAATTATACAGAAAACAAATTACATATCCCCTTTTTTTTATTAATTTAACGTCACATAAACATTGAAATTTTTATATCGGATTAGTGGGATATTTTAACATTAATGTTTAAAATTTATTTATGATTATCGGTAACAATATGGCAAATTAAAATTAAAAAAATCGATTATTTGAAACGTGTATATAATAGAGAAAATAAAAAGAAAATTACCACATTTATAAATTTAATAACAATCATAATTAAATTCTAAACAGTTTATAAATTTAAAGCCAACAAAAAAAAAAAACAATAAATTATAATAATCAAAATAAATATATATAATTTTTTCAGTCTTCCGAACGACAAACATATTTTTATAAAACAAAATGATATTTGTCATTCGAAGTACATTTGAAAAAAAAAATAAAAAATATTTCACTTTGGTTAACACAAATACAAGAAAAAAATAATTGTATGTAGTATTTTTTTTTTATAAATTTGTTCATAGTTTTATAAAAAGATGTATTTATCAACAATTCATAGACAGTTATCTCTGTACTATAACTTAGATATGTTAAATTTATTTTAACACCAAACAAATGAAAGAAGAAATGTTTTTATTTTTCTAAACAAAAATAAAGAAGAAAACATTTATTTCTTTTCTTTTTATTACATTTTAATTATCACTCTATTACATTCCTAATGTAAATTTATAGAAAATTATATTAATCTATTTTTAATATAAACTCTTTTCTGTTCGTACGAAATATTAAGTTTCTAAAAAAATAATTAGAATTATTGAAAGAAAAAAGAAAATATTATTGCGAAGAACGGAATTAAGTCGTATTTATTAACTAATCAATTTTCAGACCTAATATTATAAATAAAACAATTAGCTTTACTTTAAAATTAAATATTAGAGATTGTATAATTTGTTAAAAATTAGTATTTATAATATTAGGCCTTAAATATTAAAATTAAGGCATTTTACAATACAGTGAGAGAGTAAAACCTCATTTACATTTTAACAAATCGTTGTTGCATTTGTTAACTAAAAATATTAGAAACAAAATTATACATGAAAACATTGTTTGACGTAATGCATTATTTATATAGTTTTACATAATTGATTGTCATAAAATTTCGTTGATAGACGTAAAAATAATGACCTGTGTTCTCATCTCAATCTCAAATTGATTTAAACATTGAATTTATAGAATATTCTGGATTAGTAGGCCGTGATTGAGCTATCCTCGTCGCAGACGTTTCGTCATACATCCTCAATCCTCAACAAGCACTGAGGATGCCATCTACGATGTATGAGGATAGATCGATCACAGCACAGAAAATTCAATGGATATCGGCCATGAAAGCCTGTAGTTTATGATATTGACATTTATTTAAAATTACTATTAAATCAAATACAATAAAAATATTAATAATTGAGAAACTATATTTGATGAAAAAAAAAAAAAAAGATGAGAATTCCATTTTACTGCTTTTTTTTAAAAAAATATTTTCTTTAATCGGATACGATAAATTCCTTACTAAATATGAAAACACATTTTTTCGCAAACTTTTAGAAGTTAATGAAATAAAATAAATTAAACTTTGTGAACATCATCAATAAATAATGCATAATGTCAAATAAAGTATTATTAGAATAATTATCGGTGTGATGTGTAAAAAAATATATAAATAAATGTAAATGAGATTTAAAAATATTGTCAATGCAATATAGATCTCACAATTGCATCTATTCATTCTAGAAATTTGTTAATTTATTTATTTACTTTTTTTTTCATATAAGTTTATTGGTCTAGTATACACAAGGATAGTGAAATGATCTGAACTGATTCACACTTCTCTAATTTCATTATAAAAAAAAGAAACACTTACGTAAAAAGCACATTATTGGGGGGGGGGGGAGGTAGATAAAAAGTAATACCTTCGGATCCCTATTTTAGTTATTTATTAACTGATAAAAATAAAACGTAATATACTAAATCGGCATTGACACAAATGACATTAAAGTAAAAAAAATAAATAATGTCAGACGAGCGTTTAGTTTCGTCGAAATGTTGATTATAAATAAAAATTTGAATACAGAACTTGAACCTAAAGAAATTTTATTCAATGTATAATACTACGAATTAAGATATGGATTCGGAAATATTACTTTTAATTAAACCCCATATTAACAGATATGTAAAGTTATGCGATTGTAACTTACGAATATTTAAAATGTCGAAATGAGAAGTTAATCAAAACATCTATTTTTACAATATCTAACGTACTAATAAAAAATAGAAAAAAAAGCAGTTAACTATTATCAAATTACTAAATTTTAAAATCACAGTTCGTTGAGGAATTATGTAAGATGGCGCTACGAAGATAATTGGATACCACTAAAAGAGTACTAGTAAAATTAAGTAACTAAATTAGAAACGATTAAAGGCATTGCAAAGCTAGATGTAAGAAGGGGAACAGTTCAGTTCACGGTATGGAAATGTTTTGTTTTGAACGTGTTTCGATACCTGTGCTACAATTCGAATATTTCGTCCTGTTGCTGAGCGAGTCTTTGCAGTGAAGTGCGCACTTTTCGACCCTGTGTCATTACGATTGCGTGCGGTGTTTGGACCAGATCTGGTGCTGTATTATTATTCGCGGCTAATCTCATACGAGACACGGCTGGTTTTCTTCTTTCATAGCCAACATCGGCATCGGACAGAAACCTTAAATCATTTATCTTACAATTTTCAAAAAAATAATTCTTCTGTAGTTAGGTGCCGAGTCAGTGAACGCATACCAATATTATTTACGTAATCAATAATACTATTACATTATGTGATCATTATAATTAAAGGGGTATCCGAGTTCTGTGGATCGAAAAAAATCGATTTTTCGTTTTTTCGCATAAAATTGTGTATAGAATGTGTAGCCGAAACGGTTTTCCCGAATTCGAAAAAATTACGAAGTTATAGGCAAAAATGTAAGCGATTTAAAAATTTTAAAGCTCGTTTTCTCGAAACGTACTTTTTCGTCATGGTTCCCGGTGATAACTCGAACAATTTTCAATCTTTTTGAACAATGGGCATTTCTGTTAACGGAAAATATGACTGTCTATCGACTCTAGATCCAAATTTTCAATATGTTTATTTAAAAAAAAAAATTTCAACATTTTTATACAGAAATTTCAGTGAACGCCATAATTTCGTTAATTTTCAAAAAAATAGATCGAGAGTAGATAGCTACACTTTTAATCTTCAAAGAAATTTAGTGAAAAGATTTTTTTTTTCATTTTACAGACGGCAATCCTCAGAGCAATCAGACCAATTTTTTTGGAGGACCTTCGGGCGACGCCATTTTACGGACATGCAGTAACAAAAAAAAACTTTCACAATGTTATTTTGTTGTTCGAATGACGCATAATAAAATGCTTTTTACCCCATCCCAAAATATTAATTCCCCTTTGAGCTGTGCGTGTTTGAAAATAACAGTTTTTTAGCTCTGGGGAACTGGACTACACCCTTAACTAATAAAACAATTATTATTTATTATTAAAAACACATAATAAACAAATGTTAATGAATCTATATTAAAAATAAGATATACATACATAATTTATTATATAAGTTCCAACAAAAAATAAAAAACAAAAAATCCTTTACGTAATTAATACATCTCTTAATTGTTATTTAAAGAATTAAAAAATAATTAATAACGCATACACTAGAAATTATTGCTCGACTTATACTACAAATAACAAATTAAAAAAAATATATTTTGTCATATTACCATGAATTTTTGCAATGTTTCCATGGTGACCATATGACAGGAACAAATTTTAAATAAAAGTTAGATTCACTTTTCATCAAAATCGTTCGAGCCGTTTTTCCAAGATAAAATTTAGTCCGCACAAACACACAAATAAATAAGAAATGTTCATGTAATAGTATAAGGTATTCATACAATTTTATATATCACAGACTTGGCGACCAAACTATATTTTTAGAAAAATTTGCAAAAACTTACTCACTATTTCCTTGGCATTTCTTAACCTCACTTTTCGTGATCGCTATCGAAGAATCAATTTTTCCTAGAAACTCATCGATCGAATTGTCGCCCAAACTGCCAGCGATACTGGGCGATTGTACAACCGATGATTGAGCACTGATAGGCTCGCTTGACGTAGGTGATTGGACGCATGGTTCTGTTGGAGAAAATGGACTGTCGACAGCGACAGGAATTAGCAGGTGTTCGCGAAGAAATAAACTATCTGTTGCCCACAGGCGATTCGCTCTTCGAATTTGTTCAGTCTGTTTTTCCAAATGTTATTGTTTTATGAATCATATGTATATGACGAAATATAGATTTGGAATACTTACAGTTACACCATATTTTAATGCTATTCCTTGAAGTGTATCAGTCGACGATATAATATGCTTAACTAATGTTTCATTTCGCTTTACATGACTCGAAGTGCTTCCGTATTTCTTTAGAGATCTAGCAGAATTTCTAATTGAAAGTTTTTCATTAAAGCACCCGTCTTCCATTCTGCTATCTATTAATTCTCATTATATCACACGTAATTTTGTTTCTACGCAAGAAAACACGAAATAAATATTTGTATTTTAAATTATATCGATATTAATAAATATTTACCAACCAATGATTGTACCTACTTTCTAATCTTTCTTTCTAATTTTGTTGACCTCAAAAATTTCACATGAATTATAATTTAGGAATATTCATTATGCAGATTTTTGTCGTTGGCGAAACTGATGTGAAAATAAAAATAAAATTTAGCAAAAATCATTATCAAATTTTCTAAACTTATTTTTATTACATAATTTATTAATATTATTATAATATTTCGTTGTTTCTTTATTTAAAAAAAAATTATTAAATAGAAGCATTGTAAGGTTGGCTAGCCTGCTAGTGGTAATTTTCAAATTTGACGACAGAGGGTGCAACAGTCTTATGTCTTTTCCGAGAGTAAAATTATTTTTTATTGTAAACAGTTGATTTTTCCGTGACGTTTTTGTATATCTTTGAATAGAAAACATAGATAACTGAAAATGTCATATCAACTTTATAGGAATACAACTCTCGGCCATACGTTACAAGAAAGTTTGGATGAACTAATTCAAGTGAGTATATAAATATAACCAATGTTCTAGAAATAAAATTTATCGTTACTCTTATTTCGTTTTCACAGTATGGACAAATAACGCCACAAATCGCAGTAAAAGTATTGCTACAATTCGATAAATCAATCAATCAATCACTGGCTACACGAGTGAAATCTCGTTTAACATTTAAGGCCGGTAAACTCAACACGTACCGCTTCTGTGATAATGTTTGGACATTCATGTTAAATGACGTTGAATTCCGAGAGGTCCAGGAAGTAACGAAAATTGATAAAGTTAAAATTGTAGCTTGCGATGGGAAAAGTGAGTAAATCATATATTTACGCACTCTCGTCTCGCAATACAAACACCGCTTATTTGTACATATATTACTCTTAGCTCTACTTACAAATTTATAACCTCGTGGTGATGGTACATAATATTACTTGCTTTGTATAACTGACAGCGAAGGAAATCTCTCATTTTTTTTTTTTGTAAAAATTGCTTGTAACAAATACTCAAGCAACTCTATTTTTTCGATAACATGATCATCTATTTAATTAGAATATTTATTATTGTTCAATTTGGTATTCATTAGAATTGTTTTCAAAAAAAATATCCGTTTATAATTGTACGATAAGAGTTGTTTGATTATGAAAAACACTGTAATGTTATAACCTTATTTCTATGTGCACCAAGGGATGGGAAACTAAATTTATATTTAATTGATTTAAACTCGAAGAATTTTTTGAAATTGTATACGTTGTTTAATTTTTAGATGTTGGTGAGGAAGGAAGCTCAAAAAAATAAATACAACAATGTTAGTACGATACAAAGTATACCTATTTTACATATAAATTTATTCTTATAATGTTTGTAATAATTACATGTTCCTTATTAAATAAAAATAAAAGTATTAATTTATAAGTTTATCTAGCGTCTGTTATTGGTGGTATCCTATTATAATCAACTTTACTTTTTATAAAATGAACCGGCGGAATAATATATTTTGTACAATTACACTTTAATCCTGTGGTATAATCAAATGATCCTATCCGAGAATTACAGTTTGGGCAATTTAGCTTTCCCTTAGTCCAACCTTCTTGTTCAATAACTTTCGAAATCCACTGTGGTAAAGAATCTTCATTCAAATACCATAATGTATCATCTTTCACTGAAGCACAATCGCTAGATACATTTGTTTGACTCATTTGTAATCCATGTGCAGTTAATACATTTTCAGAACAATTATCTAATAGTAAATTTCGACATTTCTTGCATTTCATCTTATGTCAAATATATTTTATTTGTTTATCAAAAATGTTTGGAAAACCTGAATATAGATGATTAATAAAAATTCATACTCAAAACAGTGCAATGTAATATTGTATATGATAAAAAATTTGCTTTTTATTTTTGAGAGTTTTACATTTTCTCGCTACATGCGTTAATATAATATATAATAAATTAATTATATATTCATTTTTAATAACAGAATTCAAAGAAAATAAAATTAAATAGTTGTCACATTCCATTACCTAGACCTTGAATTTAACGCAAGTCCATTTTTTTTAACGGGAAATAATTAGTCAAAAAATATCGCATTATATTCGGATAAATACGGTAAAATATGAATAATTTATTTATACATAAATGACAAAGGCCCGTATTCTCACCTCATATGAAAAAGTGCTTTTTCAAAAAAGTGAAATATAGTAGCAATTTTAGAAGCGATCTAATTCTCACCTCCATTTTTTACTGAAAAATTCACTTTTTCCTATTCAGATAAAAGTGAATTTAAAAAGTGGGTATACCACTTTTTATTTTGCTACTAAAAAATGAAACAATTGAATCAGTGTTATTGTCAAACATTAAAATTATGCACGTCACTAACAATAAAATGGCGCAGAAATGTAACTGACAGCTATGACTGATACAAAAAATTACTTTTTAAAAAATTAATAAAAAAGTGAGGTGAGAATTAGAAGCAATGAAAAAGTACTTTTTAGTAAAAAATTACTTTTATAAAAATTGAAAGTAAAAGTACTTTTTTTATGAGGTGGGAATACGGGCCGATGTATCTAAAATATTGATATTGTATATAAAATGTTTAACACATAATTAAATAATAACTTATAATTATTGCACAATAAATTCACATATTATTTCCTTGCGGCCGAATCCAAAAATGGTTTTATAATATCCATTGGCAGAGGAAATATAATCGTTGAATTCTTTTCCGCTGATATTGTATTCAGTGTTTGAAGATATCGAAGCTAAAATTAAAACATAACAATTTTAATATTCAAAATTAGTTCCTTAAATACCTATATTGAACTTTTAACTTTAACAAGGAACTTCAAACTAATAAGATTAAAACATTCAAGTATTCTACGCTTAAAAATTATTTAATAAATTTAAAACTCTTTTTTTGCTATAATGGAAAATATTTCAATGAAATAAAAAAAATACGAGCCTAATATATTTACTAAAAGATTAATATCAAGATGAAAATGATTTTAACCTGTAAAGCAGCCGGACTTGAGCACATTACATCGGAAGCTTCTTTTAATGCCCTGGATGCTTTCATTTCGCCTTCAGCAGCAATTACTTTAGCTCTAGCTTCCCGTGTCGCTTCGGCCTCTGCCGCCATAGCTCTTTGCAACTGAGTTGGCAAAGATACATCCTTACTGCAAAAAAATATATAGCAAAATATAACTCTTGTAACAAAATGAACTTCATATTACAACATTTTTTATGTTTTCTATATTTTTTTAAATACGGATTTGAAAAATAAACTTACATTTCAACTCGTTCAACTTTGACACCCCAAGGATCGGTGGCTTCATCTAAAGTATTCTGCATTGCATGAGAAATTGCTTCTCTGTCTGATAAAATTTCGGATAAATTTCTTGTGCCGAGAACATTTCTTAATGTCGTTGCAGCTAGCAATCTTGTCGAATGACTGTAAGAATTTTAAATTACATTAACTTAATTAAAATACATTAAAATATTATTATTATTATTATTACAACATACCTATAATTTGTTACTTTAACGATTGCATTTAATGGTTCCTTAATACTGTAATAAACTACTGCGTCTACTGTTACAGTAACCGAATCTTTTGTCAGGGCCTAGAAAAATAAATTTTACATTAATAGAAAAAAATACAACAGTAATTACAAAATAAACTCGAATTAAGAGAAAAATAAAACAGCTTTAGAATTTAGTTCTGTATTAATTTTTATTAATAATCGACTGTTCGATGTATTCTAACGTGCATTATATCATCAGGAAAAATGATACAAATTGCATATTTGCAAAAAAAAAAACTGACTGTATATGGTCATTTGTATTATTTTTCCTGATAATGATATACGTCAAGAGTTCGTCGAAACGTCGATTGTTAATAAAAATTAATACAAAACTTAATCCTAAATTTAATAACTAATGTTATTAGATATTTATACAAACAATGAAATATAATAAATATGATTTCACTTACTTCTTGCGGTGGTACATCAAATGATACGGTCCTTAAATCAACTTTACAGTAAGTATCTATACAAGGCAATACAAAAAATATTCCAGGCCCTCGGGCACCTCCTTTCCGTAATCGTCCTAAACGAAAAATTACAGCTCGTTCATATTCTTGAACAACCTATTAAAATTTTTCAAATTATTTCTTAGTAATTAATTACAAAAAAATAATTTGTAATAGCAAAAAACGCGCCACTCGAAAAATCAGATAGGTAAATTACCGATTCTTCAATTTTGAACCGAAGTTATGCTCCAGAAACTCGCAAAATGCAGGATAAATTTTAAAAAAATCACAACTTTGCGCCAAAGCATCGTAAGTTCAAATTTTTTCGGACGCAAAATTTCACTCAATTTCCGATTTGAAGAATCGGTAACTTTTTCGAATGGCGCGTTTATTTTTTTGACGAGTAAAAAAATTGAAGCCTCAAAATAATATAATATGTAAACAAATGAAAGATAAATAAAATAAGACTTATATACGTAAATATAAAGTTTTCTATCCTCGTTATTTATGACTAATTTTACATACAAATGAAATGAAAATTTGTCTCACCTTGAAACAGGCAAAAAGTGAAAACGGTAAAGTACAGATCAGCAAAACTACAGATCCAACTGTTGCGACTATTTCAACACATGTTCCCATTGTTGGTTTAGCTGAAATATTTAAAGAAAAAACTTTATTATTTATATTAATTCGTTGCGCAATATTGAAAATGTCATACAATTTACAATGAGTAATTTCTTATAATTAAGTTGTTGCTACCATTATTGTAATTACTCCGTGAATAAGTTTTTTCCAACCGTAACGGAATCTATAGGCAACCACAATACAAATTAAATTTTAATTGATTTTAAAAAATCAATAAATTTCGCAGCCAAAATTTACTGGAGGGAAGGTCTATTGTCTAGTATTGTCTCATCAAATACAAATTGATTAATGTTTAATTACTAAGAATCAATTCCAAATAAAACTGCATTAGGTTAAAGTTCTGTATTAAAATTTATTTATAAATCAACGTTTCAACGAAACTCAACGCTCGCCTTGGCATTTATATCAGTTTTCCTGATGAAAACAAGCGTTGAGTTTCGTCGAAACGTTAATTATAAATAAATTTTAATATGTAAAGAACTTGAACCTAAAGCAGGTTTTATTTTATATAATGAGTTCTGAAAGATTATTTTTAAAGATATATTGATAACAATAAATAATTACTCAACTTAAAAGTCTACTATTACTTACTTTGACAATTGTTTAAAAACATAAATAAAAAAAGTTAATATTTTGTCAAAAATAGAATGTGTTATCTATTTTATCAGTTTTTTATTCATGACTAATTAATTGTGCAAAAATTACAGTAATATGATATTCAAACATTAATTCTTATTGTTATTTCGCTGGAACTATTCTATATTAAGCTAATCAAAAGGATATATAACGATTACAAATTTTGCAAAATAGAGCTATGAGAATCATATGAGGATGCAGCAGATATACAAGCATAATAACAATGTTAAATATGCTTGAATGGTTACCAATTAATAAATTTATAAGTACAAACTAGGATTATTACCTCAATATTTTGATGGAATTATATCGAGTTTTTCACAAACACATAATTATGAAACGAGGAATAAAGATAACTTCAAATTAGATCATAACAAGATTAGAAGTATATGGGTAAACCAATATATAGACTACTTTGACATTTCTCGGAAAGTTGGCAACACTGTATTTTAATAATATTATAATTTATGTGGGCACTAGGAGATACTTTTCTGAAAATTTGATCAAAATCGAATAAATAATGTAGCCATAATGAATTTTTTAAAAATTTTGTGATTTTTTTCTCGATAAGTTGGCAACACTGTATTTTGTTAAAATTGCATAATTTATTTAGGCACTAGGAAAAACTTTTATGAAAATTTGATTAAAATCGGTTAAATAAAATGTTCAAAATAAATTTTTTAAAATTTTACAAATTTTTTTCTTGGAAAGTTGGCAACACTGTATTTTGTTAAAATTACATAAATTATATGAATCCTAGGAGAATCTTTTGTGAAAATTTGACTAAATCGGTTGAATAACATGGCCATAATAAAATTTTTAAAACTTTAGTAATTTTTTTCTCGGAAAGTTGGCAACACTGAATATTAATAAAATTATGTAATTAATGGGAGCATTAGGGAAATCTTTTCTGAAAATTTGATCAAAATCGGATAAATAACGTAGCCAATATGAATTTTTAAAAACTTTAGTAATTTTTTTCTCGGAAAGTTGGCATCACTGGAAAAAAACAAAACCACATGACCATCTTGGGCACTAGACAAATTTATCCTGAAAATTTCATTAAAATCGGTTGAACCGTCTAGGAGGAGTTGCGGCCACAAAATTTTGACTTACGACCGAGTGAGCGAGTGAGCGAGCGAGCTGACGACGCACATCCATACACCCACATAAACTAAGTTCAGATTCGTCATCTAGAGGCTATATGAAGGATTTCTATACATTTTTTTTTTTTTTTTGAAAATGTTACAGACACCGTACCAAACGCTATACTACTTTTTCCTTGCAGTCAAAGTAGTAAAAACAGTGCGCAAGCACAAAATACCATATTTTTTAAGGCTGTAATAGAATATATTAAGCTACCAAATAATTATAAGAATTTTAATATTAAGGAATTAAAAAAAAAATGTTAAGACTTATTATTTAGCGACGACAGAGGTTAATACCACTTTAGAAAGTTAGTATAAATTTGTATTTTTTAATTTTTAATTTTAAGTGATTTGTTCCAAATTTATATGTAAAATACATGTTTATAATTTTGTTTTTTTATATAGCAAGGAGCTAAAATAAAGTTATATTATTATTATTATTGTTTTATTTGTAAAATTTATGTGTTTTTCACATGACAATAATAACATACGAAATTGTAAATTATCCCCAACTATATCATTTCTTTAGACATATTATACAATAAGTAACATCATTTATAAAATTTTATTAAAATTACTATATAATTATCTAATAATTGAATCGTTCAAGGAAAAATTAGTAATAACAAAATTTGTTTTTAATTGAAAATTTTCGGGAAATGTTTATCAGATTTCGTGCCAAGAATGTGTGTGTGTATGTAGTATTGACACGTATATTAAACAAATGAAAAGAACCTACTTACAGTATTCCAGAAATAATTCCAAACCACCAGAATTCGTTTTCTTCAATCCAACATTCATGAAATACTTTAGATTTCTATCACAAATATTAACAAAACTAACTAAAGTACGATAGAAATTCCAAAAGCTAATTGACGAAAACTAATAGACAGGCTAAAAATGATTCCCTATGTTTACATGAAAATGTTTTTTCAGACTGTACTAAATTTATACCACATTTATAACCACAGAAATTTACACATTCAAAATCTGGTATCAGGCTTCAACTAAATTGTAAACAAACATTTTATCTCACTCGATGGTGCGAAGAAGATAGACAGTCGGACAAATATTTTTATAAATAACCCAACAAACTTAAATCAATCCTCAAAATTTTATTACAAATCGAACGAAAAATATTTATATTAAAAAATAACAATAATAATAAGAAAAATATACTTACCCTAATTATAACTTAGCCGTTAAAAATTAGTTACGTTTTAAATTGAGAATGTAAACACAACATTAAATCATACACCTATTAGCATTATAATTAATTGTACAAGTTACATGTGACAATATTAACCAGAAGGGGTACACCCGGTACACCCACTTTTGATAATCTGGATAATGCGTTAAAAACAATGCTAACTACTTACTAACAACATGAGTATCTCCTCTATCCCCTCCTAACTAATAAAATTCTTATGTTTATCTGCGATGAGTCATTACAGGCTTGTATTAGCCACATTGGTATCTTCTCGATAAAAAAAATAATTTTTTAAAACTATTTGATTTCTATCTTCCGTAATGAGGCAATTTTCTTCAAGCGTATATAAATATACCACCCAGGGTAGTCAAAAATTATATATTCGACCAAAGAAACACGGCTTCGACGGTTATATTAAAAATAATTATAATGCCCGATTTCTTCACTATTTATTTAAACTTCGATTTTCTAAACTCCGATTAAAGTTAACCGACCAATAAACATTTGTCGGATTTCTTCACTCACATGCAGGGTTAACTAATCTACGGTTCGAAACTCCAGAAAATACATTTGGCGCCGTCGCAAATCAAATTGCAGCTAATGTCATACGGATTGTAAGCATATTATTAACTTTATAAATATCAAACAACTTATTACATTGACTATTATTTAGATATTTGATATACAATATTATTTTTATCTTATGACATATATGTATTCTAATTAATATAATTAAGGAAAAAAAATTTCCTTATTTATTTTTCTGTAGTATTTATGAAAATGTATGATTTTCATAAATTTTTACAATTTACATTACATAAATAATAAATATTTGACTAAATATAAAGGATCATTAACTACTATAGGTCCTGTGATACGCTTGAACAAAAAATTATTTTTTTCTATATTAATAAATAAAGTTAAAACAATTTGTCAACACATATTACATAATAATATTCATTTATTTATTAATTTGAATTTTATTATAAATATCATTTAATATATTTTACATATTTAATAATAATAAAATTAATATATATTGAAAAAAATATATATTGAAATATCTTATTTAAAATCAATGCAAAACACGAAATATCAAAAGACGCGTAAGGTTATGAAAGATATGAATAGTTATAGTTCCATCAGCCATCACTGCTAAATATTGGCGCTGGTGTAGATAAACCACGTTTAAACCGCCAATGTTCGTCGGTTAACTATAATCGACGAATAACATCTAGCTGGAGTTTCGTGAGTGCGAAGAAAACCGATTTCAAGGTTTAAACTATGTTTAACTTTAGTCGTGGTTTAACCGAATGTGAAGAAATCGGGCATAAGTCAAGTTCAGTTAATGAACAATTGCATTATTTATTTTCGCTTGAATTTTAATTTGATTATTAAAAATGTAAAAAGAAGTGCAAGAAATGCAATGCATACCGTCCAGGATGGTCAGGAATTGTATATTCGACTAAAGAAAAATTAATTCTCACAAATCACGTAAAATATAAATAATATAGGTATATACATATACATACTGTTCTACAACTATTAAAATTAAATATTTTATAAACGTTAATGCAACAGAAAATTATTTTATAAAAGATTTAAGGAAAAATTATAGCGACATTGAAAATATATTGAGTACGATACTGTGTTTTTCAATTTTAAAATATGTACCAGTGTATACAAAAACTGAAATAACACACATGCTAGAGCTGCCGAGCCAAAAATAATTTGAAAAGTAGAACACAATATAATAATACACCAACCAAAGCCAAATAAACATTTTTTTACTTTAAACTCTGGTTTTTTAAATATTTTTGTTGAAAAATAATAATAACAGTAAATCATTTATTATATTTATACAGAATGTTCATAAATTCTATTTACATTTTATTGATTTTTATTTTTATGTAAAGTATTAAAATTTGGATTAATAATTTATTAAGATTAAAAAATCTCTGCGAAAAATAAAAACAAGGTCGAAAACTCGTTTCCAACAATGTAAACAAATATATGCACCTAATTTCAGACGTAAACTTGTTATGTCAAATGTCAGGAAAGCATATGACAAGTAAAAACAGTACAAATTATTATTATTTATAGTAAAAATGTAAAAATATTATATATATTTCTTATTATTAAATTCAATTTAAAGTAACTTGTCTTTTAGAAACACTTATTTTATTTGCAAAGAAAATAAAGGTTAGTTTTTTTTTGAAATATTTTTTCTTTTTTATTAGTTTAAAATGGTTTCAATTAAATTTGTGTGGTTTTATTTTATAATAATAATTAGACGATATTATTTTTCTTTTCATTCGCAATAAATTTGTTGACTTTAATGCATGATTTATCATTTTCCTATTTAAATAAAAACTATGGTTATGTACAGTTATGTCATAATATAATTAATAAATGAACACTATAGGAATCTGTGCAATTTATTATTTATCGACCTCACTATTGCAGAATTTACGTTTTCAAATATGGTAAATCGTCTATTCAAACGACACTTTCGAATATAGCTCCAATATTTTTTTATTCTTCATAAAATGTGCACGTAACATTATTATTTATCTTATAACCAAATCAAGTTTGATCCGAAAAACAGTTATAATTTAAATTACATCCACGTTCTGCGAGGTACGACAAAAATTTCACCGCGTACACTCCAAAAGCAATTACAAGTCACTTTAGGAGTTTTTACTTAGAGTGATGACTCGAGTGGAATAATCAAACGCATTTTAATTATGTAGTATAATTTTTAATTTTTCTACAAAATAATTATTCAGATATGAAATATAATTTTTATATTTATAATTAAAAGTATAAAAAAATTATAATTTATTATTTTTATTACATAAGACTTACCAATTTTTACGGATACATAACTTACGAATCAACATGCATAGTTGTTTCTTCATCTGCAATAAAAAAAAATTATATTCATTTTTTAAGTTTGTTTACACTTATTCATTAAAACTAGGTTTATTATTAAACATTTAACTCGTAACGTTTATCAGTTAGGTGCAAAAAAACAAAGATTATTTTTATCAGTGAAAAATTAAACCGCCACTTAACACCTAAGCAGTACTAATATTTAATTAAATATTTGATTTTAAAGATATTAAATATGAGTGCTCACTGAGAAAAGTGAGTTAGTTTATCTTTCGATAAGAGTGCAACTACAATATTAAATTTTATTCAGTGAATTAAATATGGATCCGTCAATTAGGCCTAGAATTGGTTGGGTAAATCAATTAAGTTGCTTTAATAAATTAAAAGGTTAATTTATATAAATATATAACTTATTTCGTTTAATTAAATATTTTTTTATTTACATAAGTTATAATTTTACTATAGTAAAAAATCTTTCCAAACTCATTATATAAAATAAAACTGCTGTAGGTTCGAAGTTCTATATTAAAATTTATTTATAATCAACGTTTCGACGAAACTTTGATACAGAACTTCAAACCTAATGCAGTTTTATTTTATTATTTTACTATAAGTAAAATATTCGTATCATTTTTATAAAAACATTTAATGAGAAAGCTTGTAGATTTATATCATTTTTGATTGTGTGTGTAAAAAAGAAAATTTTTTAAATTAAATAATTAATAATAATATAAATTAAAAAAGTAAATCCGACTCTAGGTATAATATTACGTATTCGATAAGATAGGACCTCTTTGCAATGAAACTGCTTTCAAGTTTTACAGTATTATATAGTTTTCCAAATACTAATACTTTCAAAGCAAACAGATTAAAAATCCTATTATAAAATATAAGTACCTAATTGCATTTCTTATGAATATCTCTAATTACGACTTAGTATATATGACATATTTATAAATATTTGTATAGTGATAACTTTCAAAATAAACATTAATCATGTTACTAAAGAATTACAACAACGTCTTTGTAAATACGTAATATTTGCAGTAAGGAAAGATTAATAAACACTATTTTTATAAATTAATGATCGTAGTACGTACGCGTATGTGTTTTATTTAAATAGTTTTAATTATTTCAATAATAATAATTGAATAAAACAATATTAATTACTACTATATATATATATAGTATCATCATCGGAAGAAAGTATGGATCCAAATACATTATCTGGTATTTCGCCATCGGAGAGATTAGGATGTATGTACACAACAGGATTGTATTCCGATTGTTCATTTCTAGTAGAGGATACGGAAGTAAGAGTTCATAAATTGATACTAGCTGCTGCTAGTCCGAAAATGGAACGAATGTTTTTAGGTATTATTAAAATTATTTTGTAAATTTGATATGACATTGATTCCTAACTAAAATAGAGAATATTTTTCAGAACTCATTGTATTAAAATAAAAATTTTGTGTAGGTGCTGAAGCTGAATCGACCGACCTAATTGAAGTACCGTATAGTTTGCGTGTAATGCAACTGATATTAAAACATGTTTATTTACAAGATATGGATATAGAAAGTATTGACGAAGCACAGGATGTTATAGAAGCTGCCGATTTTTTCGAGATGAAAGATTTGGTTGAATTATGCTGTGCAGGTAATTACGAGTACGTTTAAAGTGTAGAGACGTACGTGACGTGTAATTTATAATGAATGGCTGCATACTATAAACCCTATGGCCCCGTATTCCCCACCTCTTTTCTTTATTTTATTTTTTTGCTTTAAAATAAATTTTTACTTCTACGTCTTATCAAATATGAACTTTTAAAATTGAGATTGGAATACAGGGCGGTTTTGATTAGTCGATGTAGTATAAATCCTGATAATGTATATTGCATTATAATTAATCATTTTATTTGTGTATTAATGTTCAAATCCAGGAATTGAACCAGAAACTCTAGACGATCTCTGGCCAGCCTTAAACCTAGCTTGTCTCTATAACAGTCGCACGCTCAAGGAGGCCTGTCTAAGTTTGGCATTAAAAAACAACACTATTCTTCTAACACACGACGGCCTATTACAAATGTCACCCGAAGCCCTCGCGTTCCTACTCAGCCGCGAAGTAATTCAAGTGTCTTCCGAATTAGAAGTCTTAGATATGGTAGTCGCTTGGGCACAGAATCGTCTCGAAACTTTAGGCGCAGACGCCGAACAACTACGTCCCGAATTGGACCGATGCGGTATCATCAAACATCTACGTATTTTAGCGCTAGTCGAACCGGAATTTGTCGCGTTTCTCAACGGAGCCGGAAAGAATATTTTCACATCGGACGAATTAGATCGATTGGAGTATAATTATTTTAGCGATCAATGCGAGAATTACGTGAGTCCAATTCGTGTGGATCGTTTACTAGAGCAACGTATACCAATTTGTGGAACCGATTATTTGGCGGTAACGCCAGAGAATGATAATGTTCAGGTGAATGTAAAAGTGTTCGAATGTTCGTTGGGACTGAGACCGATTATCAAAATGATTGTAATACCATCGCAAATTAATCCGGCGAATATTCTATACGATAATGTTTCGCATCGTACGCATTACAACGAATGCATTCTCGTTGATGTGGCTGTCAATGACAAGGTAGTTGCACGCGGTTCGTTCTGCGATCGAATTAAATACAGCGACGATATCAATATAACGTTGAATACGTTCAATTATGCGCCGATCTATGCGATTAGCCGGTACGGTGAAGAGAATACCGAGCAGAAATATTACGAGGTGAAAATTAAAATTGTTTTCAAGAATTACGGCTATTATCCGTTGGCTGTTGAAACGAAATACGATACCGATTTGCCAATTATGTTAGATGAACCGTGCAGATTTATTCACGAATTCGTTATGACATCGCCAAAAGTATAACTATATATCGATCTTAAAATTCCAATATCGCCCAGTCGAAACGTTTTAATTTTTAAATAGATTTTCATTTTGTAATTATGTAATTATAGGATATGAAAATGTACAATTTTGGAAAATTAATGAATGATAGTTTGCCCATACAGTACAAATAAATTTTCAATCATTCCTTAAAACAGAACAAATAAAATACGATTTTACGATTCTATATATTAAAAATACTGCCATTGTAACACCTTTAGCTAATAAGAATCTTTTTTTTTCCAGTATTAATAGTTAAAAATGTTCGAACCAAAATGTAAATATATTGTACGAATTTGTTAAATAAAATTTGTGTTTTCTTATCTACTATCTAGTACTATCTAAATTATTTCTATCACAAACACAATAAAAAAAAAGAGATAAAATATTCGTTTACAAAACTTTATTAAATAAAAATATGGTTTCATAGATAAAATATTAATTAAACTAAATATTCTGAAATTCGCTGAGATAAATTGAAATAAAGTTAATTTATGAAACACCAAATCCAGAAGAACGTATTCCAATTCCATGCACGTAAAAAAAAAATAAGTTTTAAATTTTCTTCTTACCAATTTCGTTGAACATAAATTCATCTTGATATTCTTTTAAGAATTGAGATGATCGATGCTCGTCAAGGAATAATGAATACACACGCTTCACATCTTCCATTTCAACCTGAAAAATATTATTATTTACAATTCCGAACAGCTCAATTATTTACGAAGATTTTTTTCAAAATTTTAATTATAATTATAATAAATTTCAGTTAATTTCATTTTAGTTTCTATTATTGAAATATTTATACTTTTTAGTCCAATTTAAAAACTTTTTTTTATTTATATAATTATTTTCTGCTTTTTAGTCTTGTGGGTGTATTCTGTAGTTTCTGTATAAATAATAATAAAAATGAATATCTCTAATATTATTAATTATTTAGTTAATATTGCATTGTCATTCAGTTAGCTGAGCTATGTTTAAAGTTTCCAGTCTCTAGCTCATCGGAAAGTTAGTTTAAAATCGATTGCAAAATTTTGTATCGAACAGACAAACAAAGGAGTTAATCGAAACGTGTTAAAAAATAGGTTACCTCGACAGCTTTACGTTTCCGTGCAACTAAAGCAGCTGTTGTAATCAACTGTATGGCATATCGAAGTGATGTTTCTTCTGCAATACGAGTCAAAACCGTCAAGGCATTTTCATTCATTTGACAATCTTCCTCTTCACATCTTAAAAATATATAGAATATATATATATATAAATTAAAATAATAAGAGCTTTTGGATTAAGTTCTGCATATATATTGTAATGTATTATGTACCTTATGCTAAGAATTTCTTTCAATTCGTCTTGATCATATGGCTGTGTTGCGACAATAATCATACGATCTAGTAAATCAAGTGGTATGCCATGTGGAGATTTATAGTTGGTACCTCTGATACGTGTAATACCTCTACAAGCAATTACATTTGAATTTTTTTTTCTATTTATCTTTTACGATTATATAAAAACAACTGGATGAAAATCAAATTCACAATACAGTTAATTTCTAATAAACATATATTATATTCTTACATGGCGTATTATATATTAGGTTAATAGTATTTTGTTTTCCGCTTAAATCGCCATTAATTTATTTTGATGAACTAATTAAATCATTAGGTAATTAGTTCATCAAAATAAATTAATGGAGATTTAAGCCAAAAACAAAACAAAATACACATATCTAATGCACACAGAGAAAATTAAAATTTTGCATTTAAAATTTAAAAACTTGCCAACTTATAGATAAAAAACAAAATGCAATAGTAAATATCACTTTTGACAGAAAAACGAATTTGAAAATAATTATTGACGACATATTTGAATAAAGCAGACAGATATAAATTCTCTCTCTCTCTCTCTCTATAAACTGCATTACGGTACAACCTTATCTTGAATGTTACTGTATTTACGCAATATAAATTTTCAATTTTGTTTTCGTATTTGAATTTATATGTGTTTGTTATATTATTTATCCAGTATTTCTATATAACCAAAAAAGAAATTTATATGAAAAATAACAATTCTATACCTGTTTGTAGCCATGATAACAATTGGTGCCATTTCATTTTCGAGTGCCCGATTTAAAAATGAGAAACATTCAATATCTAGCATATGTACTTCATCAATAAAAAGTACACCGGGTACGATTTCTGCTTTGCCTTCTTCACGCCATTCGGCCACTTTTGAATTGATTTGCTCACGAATTTCTGATTTTATTTCACCAGTATCGCCTACACAGGAAAATAATATCATTTATTTTTTAATTCTCTTGTGTTAACTTATATCACCATAAAATCAACATTAAATTCCATAAATAATTAGTAACTGACGGAATTCAGTCTCTTATATATACGTACAATTATGTAATATGTAGAGCCCTGAAGAAGGCAATTTAATTAAATTTGTACGTACCAGAGAAGAGAGCCAAAAATCCATGAGTTCTACTATTAATAACATCGACTTCATGAAGCGAAACAGTATGAACAACTTCCTTTCTTTTTTGTAATTCACCTTCCGGACATTGAACAAAACGAGTTTGAGTACCTAAAACAAAAAATCCCAAACATTATTGAACACGTTTATCGCTGAAGGAATTTTTCAGTTAAAAGTGTCTTATCCAGAAACTGTTACAACACAAATAAGTGTCTTGAATTCACAAGGACTAAAGTAAATCATATTAAAAAAGAAATTTATAATGTTCCAATTTGTTTCTATATTTTGTGCCACAAATAAGTGAGATTTAGTCTGTGTAACGTGTTAAAATAAAAACAAATTTAGCATTAAAAAATGGCTATACAAACCTGTAGCATCGTAATCTCTTGCCCGAGTAAAACTACGTCCCAAACGACTTATTTTACCCGTTGCTTTATCAATCGAAACAACATCGCCCGCCTGAACCTTCTCTTTGATTAAACTATCAATCATTTTCGTTCCCAGATCATACAATGTTTCCATGTCAGTTGTTTTCAATGTAATTCGTCCGACTTTTGCACCAGTTCCTGTCGCTGGACGATCGATTTGTAATTCAACCACTTCGCCTTCAATTATTTCTGATTCTTCTCTACATCATTCAAATAAAAATACATTCAATATTTTATATAGATAAAGGTAGTCAAATATTAGATGTTCGAATCAAACTATCATTAAAATTTTTGTGTCAAGCTTTCGGTGATATTTAGAAGATTCAGAAGCAAATACACAAAAAAATGGTACAGCAATCTTAAAATTTACAGAATATACAAATTATAATCATGATGTGTATATTCTGCAAATTTTATATAAATTACCAATAATTTAAGCATCATTAGCATTATATAAAAATATTTCAAAGTTGCACTTCTCTCCAAATATCGTAAAAATCATTTTAACACGTTCACTGGTAAAGGTGTTTTTCAGTTAAAAGTGTCTCATCTAGAAACTGTTACGACACAAATAAGTGTCATGAATTCACAAAGACTAAAGTAAATCGAAAAAATATTAAAAAAGAAATTTATATAATGTTCAATGTTACAATTTGTGTTTCTATATTTTGTGTCACAAATAAGTGACATTGTAGTCTGTGGTGGTTAGCGATGAACGTGTTAAATAAAAATAATAAATTAACAAAACGTCTGTAATTAAACATTTTCCACTTACTTGATTCTCACACCGATACTTTTTCTAATAGCTTGTGTTATAGCCTCAGTTTTGCTCATTTCCAAAGAATATATTTCCGAACCGGCCATGCTAGTAAATGGAGTATCTTGACCTAAAGCCTGTGCCAAAGCCATTGCTATAGCTGTTTTTCCCGTACCAGGTTGTCCAGCTAATAATACAGCTCGGCCAGCGATTTTACCTAATAATAAAATCGCAATAGAAATATACCTATATATTTTTAAGTTTTGAATATTAATGAATTATTACCTTCTCTAATCATTTGTAAAACAATGCCAGCCCCTCGTCGGGCTGCCATTTGACCCACCATACCTTGAGATACCTATAAAATATATTAGAAATATTAATATTAAATTAGAAAATTGGATTTTCAATTTCTATACTTACATGTCGTGCTTCAAGACTGTCATTTAGACCTAATCCACGAATATGTGAATGTGCACCGATACGTTCAATACGTGCAATGTCTCTAACTTCTTGTATTTTTGCAGCAGCTGCAGTCTAAAATTATCAATTGCAAATATTATAATACATTTCGTACGAATCACACGTTTGATCGATTTGAGGTTAGAGATGCAATTTCGAAAAACGTAACATGTTATAGGGGTTATATGTATACATATTAAATAATTATTGTATTACATAAATTATAATTAATAAATAATGAGTACTTTTGCATCTTTTTAAAGATATTAAGTAGAATAACTTACCGCCATGATTGTATTTATTTACGAAACAATAAAATGTTGCCAAGAAAAGTTCCTTTTCTTCTTATTTTTATCGTGTAATGCAGCGCTCAATACAAAATAAAAAAAAATATGTTTTATTAACTCAAAATATATTTTATTATAATAAGTATACACAAAAATTTTATTCTTAAAAAAATTATATCAGAATTTTGAGCCAAATTAACAAACCGCTAAACAAAAAAAATGAACGTTTTTTTACACATCAAGGAACACATTTTTAAAATAAATTAAATACAATAAAATATTAATAAATATATAAATTTATAATTCAGTAGTAAAATACTTGTCAATATATTTACCAAAATATGTTAATCAATAAAAATTGTGATTATCTTTCGAGTTGTTATGGATACGAATTTCAAAACATACTTTTCATGAAAAACGATAAAAATGTTTGCAGCAAGTATTCCTATAAAGGATGGTAATTTTACTAAAACTATTTATACTTTGGTAAATTTTCTACACGTATATTTTTTCGATATTTAGTATATGACAAAGTTTTTCAGATTAAAGAAAATCAGTATGCGGAAGCAATAAAAATATTACACGGAATACCTGAATCCAATTCTAGTCGAGCTGGCCTATCTCTATTAGCTTATTGTTATTTTTATATTCAAGATTTTACAAATTCAGCTACATACTACGAACAATTAACACATATTTGTCCTGAAATACCAGAATATAAACTTTACTATGCACAATCACTGTATCAAGCTTGTCTTTATGACGAAGCTTTTAAAGTCACTACACAAATTGAAAATCCTGAATATAAAGGACAGGTATCTATTTTATTGTTATTATTAATTGGACATAATTTTCATAATATTTATTTTGTGTAGGTGACTAAACTTCAAGCAGCTATAAAATACGGCGAAGAAGATTTGATGTCCGCTAAAAGCCTAGTAGATTCATGTCCTTCTGATGATATGGATACTGAAATAAATTTGGGATGTCTGCTTTATAAAGTACGATAAATCTGATATTCTTTAGAAATACTTAAAAAAATTCTTGTTTTTCTTTTGAATAGGAAGGTCGATATGAGGAAGCACTAAATAAATTTACAGTTTCTTTACAAACTGTAGGTTTTAAACCATATTTAAGCTATAATGTTGCTTTATGTTACTACAGGCTGAAAGAATATGGACCTGCTTTAAAACATATTGGTTATTATAAGTTTGATTATAATAAATAAATTTATAAATTTATCGTATTATATTTTTAGCCGATATTATTGAACATGGAATAAGGGATCATCCAGAACTTAGTGTAGGAATGCAAACCGAAGGTATAGAAGTTCGATCTGTTGGTAATACACTTACACTTCATGAAACTGCATTGACAGAGGCTTTCAATCTAAAAGCTGCTGTAGAGTATCAACTTAAAAACTGTAAAAATCATAACAAATCAATAATAAATAAAAGATATATTAAATTTATAATAATTTCTAGTCGATGCTGCCCGAGAAGCACTAACAGATATGCCTCCACGAGCGGAATATGAACTAGATGCTGTAACATTGCATAATCAAGCGCTGATGAATATGGATCAAAATCCTACAGAAGGATTTGAGAAGTTGCAATTTTTACTGCAACAGAATCCGTTTCCGCCCGAAACATTTGCAAATTTACTACTTTTATATTGTAAACACGACTGCTACGACTTGGCAGCTGATGTACTCGCAGAAAATACACATCTAACTTATAAATATTTAACACCTGTAAATATATATTTGTTCATACATATTTTCACTGAAATTTAAAGATATATTTAAACCAAACAAATGAATAGATAGTAAAAACAAAATTTGAACTATAGTATATTATGAGTAAGTTTCTTTTACAGTATTTATACGACTTCCTAGATGCATTAATTACACAACAAACATCACCACACGAAGCCTACCAAAAACTAGACGAATTAGCAAATCGTCATACGGAAATGTTGCGTAAATTAACAAAACAAGTGCAGGAACACCGTTCCCATAGCGACACCGAATTAGTTAAGAAAGCTGTCATGGATTATGAGGAATGTTTGGAAAGATACATACCGGTTCTAATGGCACAAGCCAAAATTTATTGGGATATGGAGAATTATGCTCAAGTCGAGAAAATCTTCCGAAAAAGCGTCGAATTTTGTAATGATAATGACACATGGCGATTAAATGTAGCTCATGTTCTTTTTATGCAAGAAAATAAGTTTAAAGAAGCTACTGGATTTTATGAACCGATTGTGAAGAAACATTATGATGAGGTCTAAATTATTTTTACGTCTATTTTATTTTCTAACATATTTTGTTTTTGTAGATTTTGTCGGTAAGTGCGATAGTATTAGCAAATTTATGTGTATCTTATATAATGACATCGCAAAATGAAGAAGCCGAAGAATTAATGCGAAAAATTGAAAAAGAAGAAGACCAATTGGCTTTCGAAGAACCAGAAAAGAAATATTTTCATTTATGTATTGTTAACTTAGTTATCGGGTAATAAATATTTCATATAACTGAATTATTAAAAAGACCTAAAAAAAATCGACTAACTCTAACCGCGGTTATCTGGAAGTGAAAGAATATACTTTGAACTTCTTTTAGGAATTTTTATTTTTACTTTTGTTGAAAATTCCTGAAAGAAGTACAAAGTCTATTCTTTCATCCCAGAAAACTGCGGTTTGATATCTTTTATAGTTTCGCAGAAAAAAATTCATAAAGTTAGTCGATTTTTTTAGATCGACAAATACTTAATAGTTTTGATAATCAAACTATATAACAGTTATTGCATTTTTCTAGTACATTATATTGTTCAAAAGGAAATTATGAATTCGGTATTTCTCGAGTGATAAAGTCACTCGAGCCTTATAATAAAAAATTGGGCACTGATACTTGGTTCCATACAAAAAGATGTTTTCTAAGTTTATTGGAAAATCTCGCTAAACACATAATTGTATTACGAGATTCTGTTATTCAGGAGTGTATTATGTTTCTAGAAAATTGTGAAGGTAACATTTTTGTAACTTTTAAATTTGTCATTCATTAATTTTACTATACTTATTTTTCCCAGTATACGGAAGAAATGTAAAAACAATTTTAGATGTTCCTTTGCCAGATGAAAACACCGAAGTATCTGGCAAACAAAGTGCAACATATGAAGCTAGATTAATAAAAAGTCACTTTTTAAAATTACAAAACTATTGAACATAAGAATTAGGTTAAATTAAAAAAAAAAACAAGATGTATTGCTAAAAAATTTATTTTCAATCTAAGAAAATATTAGCAAATTAGTGTTTTATATTATATTAAAACATCCCATTGTAATAAATGTTCACATAATTAAAATCAAATAAAATAATATTATATAAGCTTATAAAAAATTCAAGATACGTATATTTATATCTGAATTGGAATCTGAAATTTATCTACGCCATTGATTATTTTGTTGTCTATACACATGGACGGCTGATTCATATATTGATACGCGTTAATCATCATCAAATTTGTTTATGTAGTGATCAGAATTGAAATTTACTTCTTTCTTTCTTTAAATTTAAAGATTTAAGCTAAATTTAATGACCAGAATAGCGGCATAGGTCCCATTTCCTGTGACAGATCACAAATTAAGATATTTTTTTCAATTTAATAATTTCAGGTTCCAATAAATAAAGCTACATATAAATTCAGATCTATTCAAAAATATCAAAAACAAATACAGTTAAATATTGATCGTCTTGTTTAGTAAAATTGTACGCTCTTATTTCTAAAGTGTTACGTAGAGAGCAAAACAAATAAAACAAAAAGAGAGAGAGAGAGAGAGACCGATTAATTAAAAGCAGTCAATTATTTTGGCACGTAGAGAGATACGTTGTTGATCTTAATAATGCAAGTCATTATATAACAGATAAAGAAAACAAATTAATTATATCACTAGAATTCGTAATCATCAAATATAAGATTCCTACTTACTACACAAAAGCTAAAAAAATATCACTCATTTTATAATGGTAGAAATACCGTTGATATACAATTTTTTTTCCTTCTTTTCACGTTTGTTTTGGTGTTTTACAAAACAGCACTAGAAGCCATTTGATTAACGCCGCATGTACCGTCACCACGATACACCCTGTAGTAACCTTGTTCACCCCATGTCGGGCCCCATGAATTCTTTATTATCCAATAGGGCAATACTTTGTTGAACATTGGATATTCTACAAAAAAAAAATATTTGAATTGGTTTTTAGTGGTTTAATTTGAAAAGAAAATAACTCACTATGCACGCCATATCCGACAATCAATACGCCATGATCCAAATTGGTTGGGTTGCACAAGAACTTCCAAGGATGACTTACACCGCCCATATAGAATTGCATAGCATTTGCATTGATACCGATTGAAATCGGACCATTTTGAATGAGCCATTTAGCCATATTCGTTTCATTTGAACTGATATTAACAGCTCCAGAAATTTGTACTCGACTTAACGATTTATCGAAATGACATTTTTCATTTTCTGCTTCATACGGATAATCACCTTCTGATTCCAAACCACCTAGCTGTTCAATTGCTCTGAAAAACGAACAAAAATCGTCCGTTTAATAAGCATACAAATATATTTGTTCTAAAACGACAATGATTAAAGCGCCTTTAGAGTTATAATTTAGTGATACAATACCTGTAAGCATTATCAGGAAGACCTCCATTACATCCTTCATCTAAAGTGTCACAATCAACGAGTTCTTGTTCAGACAATTCAACTATTTTGCCGGTTTTTATTGCGTTTAAACCCTCGATATTGCCTAAAATATCAATAAATGTTATATATTTTAATATATTTCTGGGAGAATTGCATAAAGCATTGTTAAACACTTTGTAGGTTAACTTCCTAATAAAGATACTTTAAAACCAATTAAAAATGTAGCTGTCTAGTTATTAATTCATTGATTAAATTAACAATGCGTTTGATTTTTTAAATATTAAACATATAACATTAAATTTATTAAAATGAAACGGCTTTAGGTTGTATAGTTCTGTTTTAATATTTTTTAACAATCGAGGTCTTTATTTTTTTTTTCCTGATAAAGACGTACGTTGAATTCGCCGAAATGTCGATTATTAGAAAATATTAATACAGAACTACAACCCAAAGCCGTTTCATTTTTAATATAATAAGTTCTGAAAGATTTTTTTACTTTATTTACTAAAATAGAGTTCATCAATAAATAAAGACACTTTAAAAACAATTAAAAATGTAGCTATTAAGTTAATTCATTGATTAAGTTAACAATGCTTTATGCAACGAGACCTTTATGTATTTACCTGTAACACTGAATGCCCAGCAACTTCCACATGAGCCTTGATTTTTAACTTCTGATATTACACCTTTACTACGCCTTAAAAATATATTTTTTATTAATAATTATTTACAATTTTATTCATTTATTGGAATGTTAATGAATAATAAATAATTACCAATCAAATTCTGTGGGTAGTTCAACATCTGGAATATTAGCCTGCGGGAATGGAATATTATTTGGATTATTTAAACTAGGTTTAAGTCCCAAATAACGTTTGTATTCTTCCGTAGACAAATCAGCAAAAACAGTTGGTCCATATTTAGCCGTGCCTTGTTCGTTATCATTTAGCAGTTTAATTTTCTTCATATTTTCTCGGAAAATATAAAATCTCTTCTTAAATTCCGATTTATTTTTGTAGGTTTTATTATGTTTTTGCATGAAATTCTTAAACAATCCAATATGAATATCGTGATCATCTTTACCCGGCATGCCTAAATTATAGGAGGATCGTTTGTAGCGATAGGTTTTCTTATTATTGTTATTACAATCTAATTTAACTTCTTTGGCTTGTGGTATCCATGGTCGATCCCATACTTCAATTTTACATGTTGTACTCACACCGTTTTCGGTGATTTCTAATTCGAATTTATATAAAGTACCAGCTACCACTTGTTTGCTGGCTTGAACAATACGAATTAGTTCGCGTTTTTTACCGTCACCATCGCGAGCATCCACTAGTGAATCAAACAGAACAATTTTACATACACTTGACTTTGAAAAATACTTACTAGTTCTCTATTTTATGGGTGTGTGTGAATAATAAAAAATGAGAAAAAATTTGTGTAATTTATATGGCCTTAGATTCGAGACGAAATGAAATGAATATTTTCTAAAAGAAGTACGGATATATTTGTTGGATTTTGAGGTTAAAACAAATCTCGAAACTTTAACAATATTTGTTAAGTTTGCAAAGTTTTGAAATATAATATATAAGTATTTCTCGAGCAGAGTAACTGTAAATTTGCTAGTAATAAATAAAAATAAAGACTTACATTCGGATAGTATAGTTCTTGCATAAGTTTCAATTTTCGGATCGCTTTTAGCATCTTCTGGTGCGCCAACTAATCTATCGCTTCCTCTTTTACGTCTACTGTTATTGGTACGATTTGCTTCAGTATCATCGCGATCTTTCTTGATATTTTGACATTGCGATTTCAGGATTCGAGGATCGGTCATGAATTTAGTGACCGCTACTTGTACTTTACACATTCTCGTTAGATTTTCCAACAGCTTATTCATGCATTCAACATCCGGTTGATTCTCTCTCATTAAATCAATTTCTTCAACAGCTTTATTACTTTCGCGACATTGCGAGATACCGACTCTCAGTGTCAAATAGTAGGTAACAGCATCTTCTTCTGCTAGTTTTTTAGCTCCTAAAATTTGCAGGACAACACGTTTGTGATTATCATTATCATGATGATCTAACATTGTACTAGTTAAATCGGCGAGATTTTTAACGAAATTCCTTTCATCTGGTGCGATTTTGATCAATTTAGTTTTAGCGTAAATGCTGCGTTTCCTTCGTACACCGCCTTTGGTTTCTTCGCTAGAATTTTCTTCGGATGTATCTTGCTTCTTATGAACGGGCGCTACTAAATTTTCAGCTTCTGTTTTAGCGGCTTGAGTTGTGCCTTTTTCTTCGCTAGTTTCATTCGATTCAGATGTGTCATCTTTGGCTTGTCTTTTAACTCTATTGTCTTTATCGTTGTGTTCTTCACTACTATTGGAAGAGTCATCGTCTTTGCGTAGTTTTTCTACAATTTCTGTATTCTTATTTTCTTCGCTTGAAGATGATGAATCATCATCGCCTGCTTGACGTTTTCTTCTTTGCTGTTGCTGCTGCTGCTGTTGTTGTTGATGATGGTTTTCTTCACTTGAAGAAGACGATGAATCTTCATTTGGGTTTACTTCACGTTTTGTTTTCTTATGTTTTGGTTTTTTGTTGTTGTCATCTTCTTCACTGCTAGATGATGATGATGAAGACGATGAAGACGATGAAGAATCATCATCGTTTTTATCATTATTATTATTATTATCATCATCTATATCTTCTTTCTTATCCTGATATTTCTTTGACTTTCTCTTGGTCTTTTCGTAGTCTTTATCATTATTATTGTCATTGTTATCTTCTTCTGAACTGGAACTTGAGCTAGATGAGCTGGAATCATCATCATTGTTGTTATCTTTTTTAGCAGCTCGTTTTCTTCGCGTCTCATCTCCCATCATTTCAATGAAATCGCCTAAAGCAGATTTCTGATCGTCGGTAAGTGCAGTGGCTTCTTCTGTTGTAACAGCTGCTTCCGTATTGCATGGTTGTGATTTCGGTTTCTCAAAAACGATTTGCGATTCTAAATCGCGCATTCGTGCCGAATCCATAATACCTAAGATATCTTCAACGTGACCCGTATCGGCGATACGATCAAAATTTGGTGGATTATCAGATGTTTCAATCGGTTCATTTGGAAATTCGTCATTGGTTTGCTTGTTATTGTAGTTGTAGTTGGCGTCAATTTCATTATCCTGATCGTTCGATTGATCTTCGATAGCAGTAAATTCCTGCGATACCGTACAATTATTCGCTACAATATCTTTACGTCGACTCAACCAGGGTCTCTGATAATAACTGACTTCGCAAATTTCTGGCGTTGATTTATCATCTAACATACAGCCATAATACTGATCGTTATTTTTGGGACATACTGTTGGTGCTATCTCTAACAGCAAAATGTATTTAATACCAGCTACTACCTGTAATATATAATAAACATCATACGTAACAAAACTGATAAATCGGTAGATTTTTTATTTTAAAGACTAGGTTAGTTGCGTTAGTTGGCCCGTATTCATAGCTCCTTTTGTATCAAATATAAAATATTTTAAAATATAAATACTCAACGTACGTCTTTATCTTTTTTCCTGATGAAGATGTACGTTGAATTCGTCGAAAAGTTGATTATTAGTACATAATTACAACCCAAAACCGTTTTATTTTAATTTAATGAGTTCTGAAAGATTTTTTACTATATTAAATTTATTATTCTGCTAATAATTATATTTATAGTTTTTATTTACTTGAAAAAACTATATGATTATATAAATAATATAATTTTTCATTATTTTCTTACGACAATAGTAATTAAAATTATATTGCAGTCATAAAAATATTGGTAATATAGAATAATAAAAAACTGGTTTTTTCTTGATATAAACTTAATATCATATTTCAATTACCTAATATATATATATATATATATATATATATATATATATATATATATATATATATATATATAGAAATTTAATGTAAATGATGGGTAAAACAGCCGATGTGGTTTTTTAAAAATCAAATACTCATTTGAAATTCACAAGCTTTCGGTACAATTCGTGCCTTTTTCAAGTGTGTGTTTTCACAGAGGATTTTTTGGTGTGTTGTTTAAAATTGTTAAAATTATAAAAACCAAATACATATGTATAGTCAAAATTGTTAAAAGTTAAAAAATAAATAAATATATAGGACAATAGTCAGAGAATAAAACGTAGAAACACCTTGCTTTTTTTCTTATAACGATAAAGTTCGTGGTGATCGTTCTTATTTTGAATAATGTATGTAAAAATTTTTTTAAACAAAATTTGCAAAATTTCCATCAGAACCAACGAACACCAACACCAACGAACACAAAAAGATTTTTGTGTTCGTTGGTTCTGATGGAAATTTTGCAAATTTTGTTTAAAAAAATTTTTACATACATTATTCAAAATAAGAACGATCACCACGAACTTTATCGTTATAAGAAAAAAAGCAAGGTGTTTCTACGTTTTATTCTCTGACTATTGTCCTATATATTTATTTATTTTTTAACTTTTAACAATTTTGACTATACATATGTATTTGGTTTTTATAATTTTAACAATTTTAACAACACACCAAAAAATCCTCTGTGAAAACACACACTTGAAAAAGGCACGAATTGTACCGAAAGCTTGTGAATTTCAAATGAGTATTTGATTTTTAAAAAACCACATCGGCTGTTTTACCCATCATTTACATTAAATTTCCATATATTCCAGCCATAAACATTAACTTAACTATATATATATATATATATATATATATATATATATATATATATATATATATATATATTAAATTTAATTTAAATGAATATGAAATAATACCTGCTGTTGCACACGAATAACTCGTACAAGAGCTAATTTATTATTTCTTTCCGATTCGATATGTTTTAAAGCGGTATTTGTGAGAATATCTAAGCCTTCTACATTCGGATCCAAATCCATGGGACAACCAACACATGGTGCTTTAACAGCAATAACCGGTTCTTCGACAATTTCATCAACAGGTAATTCATGCGTTGAGTCTGCTTCCGCATTTTCTGGGAAATGTAATTCCGGTTGAGCGATAAGTTCCTCCGATGGTGTTTTATCGTTTTTCGATAAATCTATTCGGGTTTTCGGAATGCACGAAACGCCAGGAAGAGTTTCATAGTTTGCAGGTTCTGCATTATACTTGACTGTACCCTGACATTCGACCTCATTTGTAATGCATTTATTTTCCTCCTCCGGTTTACGACATACAACTTCTACATTGATGATCAAATCGGTATGATCAGAGTCCTATAAAAGGTTTCAAATGTGAAGGTTACGATGTGCTAAATTTATTTATCAGTGTGCTCTTTGATTAACAGGTCAAATAAGATAAACTTTCGCTTAATAAGATCACTATAGATAAATATTTTGCGTATTAAAAAAAAGAATGCGGAAAATTTTTAAGTTTTATGTACTTATATATAATTTCCTCTTATTTCTATTTCTATTAATTAAAAAGTTGTGTTATAAATTATACCGAATTTTTATTAGACAAAAAAAACATACAAACAAAAATATAAAAAATTCCTTTCTTTCCAATCACGTACATAAATTAATATTAATTTAATTTAATTTATCCACAAAGGACATTGGCGAAGGTTATAAGTTGAAATAAACTTACCGTATTGTGCGCATTAATCAAAGTAGCATAATTGTAATTATAGTCTCTATCTGAATTCGAATTTAAATAATTCACTAAACTCCAAATTTGGGGTCGATAAAATTCATCTAAATTCTCATTAAAATCTTGTTCACAATTCGCATTAATGAAAAATAATAAACTTAATATAAATATAAACGTCAAACGAAGTACCGCCATTTTCTCATTTCGAATTAGAAATATCATATGGTTATTTGTGTTCTTTGTTTTGCAATTTTATTTATATATGTCTTGTCTCTCTCTCTCCGATATCTTTCCAATTTATATTTCGTGAACGATGGTGAACGCCATCTCAGTAGAAAAAATTAGAATTATGATATGTTAGTAATCGCCACTAGATGACTAAATGACCCTGATGACGTCTTTATATGTATTCAAAATAAACCGGTTTCGCAATGTTGTAATTATTTACTTATACTGTGTTATTTAGTAGTTTGTTGTTTTTTTTTTTTGAATTAAACTCGCTGCTGATTATCTAAATAGTTATTTTTAATGATTACAACCAGAAACACATGCGGCTATACGAATATAAATTTCATTTAAATATATTTTAAAATTTGAAAGATGATTGCTTTGTAATTAAAATGACTATTATCTATTTACCAATGCTATTATTACTTTAAGTTTAAAATATTCAAGTATTTATGTCTGTAAATTTGTTTTTAATTACTCTAGCAGACACAAACAAATTTCGTAAAGTAAATTGAAATGAGGCCATCGAAAGAGTTTATTAATTATTTTGCTTATTGAAATGTGTTGATCGAATATCTATATCATATGTTCCAAATAACAGTTACATAGATAAATCGACGTCAACAAAATTTATTTATAGGGATGTTGAGTAATTTTTAACGCATCTGAGATTATGTAATACTCGTTTTTGTACGCATATGTACGATTATAAAATCGGAAAACTTGTAACTTTGTATATGCAAAAAATGCATATGTGTGAATCTTGGCACAGAGTAGCGAAATGCAATTACGTCATGCAAAACAAGTGTCGGGACGACGAAACGGATGCAACTCCGTAATATGTCAGGATGTAAAGTTTAAAATCTCTGCGCTAGCGAAGCACAACAGATGAGCAGACATTTTTCAGTTTTTCGCTTTCAAAAAAACGTTTCTTATCGGCCTTCGCATAGTACCCAAAGCGTTTATACGCGATAAAAACCAACATTCATTTGCTCGATAACAGAAAAAAAAAAAACAGAAAACATAAAACTACGCAAATTCACCGACTATCTGCAAAAGCTACAAGTTGTTTACCGATCTCGTCAACTGTGAGTATTTTGTTACTTTCTTTATTATAAACTAAACAATACAGATGTTTAGAGAAATATTAGTTAATGAGGCGTTAATTGCCTATATATATATTTTGCGTGATTTAATGTTGACCGACTTTTGCATTGGTACACGGTCAAATGACGAAACGCCTTCGGCAAAAAAGTCACAAAACCCAGTTACACTATTCCAGTGTCCTTGTAACAGTGCGATATACTTGTGAACAGCATTGCGACGAAGCGGCAAACCGCAATCCAATCGATACTATTCGTTGCTGGCAACCGCCGAAGTCCGATCAACACTGCCTAATTTTTTATTTTCATTTCCCTTTCAATTCTCTTTTATAGGTAAACAAATATTAAATAATTACTTTCTTTATAAAATTACAAAATAAAATTCAATAATGATATAATGATTATATATAATTTATGTGTATTTAGTTTTCAATTGAAGATAATTTTATTAAATTATAATTCGGTAAATTTTCAATTGATTATACGAAGAAGATATTAAAATTGTTTCGTGTTTTAAGTCATCGTTTTTCTTTACACGACCTTCTATAAAATTATTACATAAATGCCACGCAATTAGAAAGTTTGATAAAAAATTCTTGGATGTTATTTCGTTTTGCCAAATTTAAAATAAAAGGAAAGCTGACGACGGGCAATTAAATAATTTACAATTTGAAAAGGAAGTTAGTGGGAAAATAAGATTTTTCTTTCAAGGTCAAGTGTGCTTAAGAGTTTCTGAATTACGTCACTTTCACCAGTTTAAAAACTGAATGTATTCTATTTTTATCGTTGTTTTGTTTGTAGTTTTGAAATTGTACATGCTACATGAGTATGAACCCGTACATAATAAAAATGATTCATAGTGAACAACCGATAATATTTGCGTTTGTATGTCCGTATCTATCTACGTGATGAGATTATTTAGTCAAGGGGGGGGACTAGTTCTCCAAAAATTTCAACTGATAAGAAAACATTACCATTGATTTAAGTTTAAGCATTACGGGTATGATGCGGCAAAATAGATTTATTATTATTTTTATTTGCAATTGTTTACGTTCGTGTTGATTATGTATCGCTAAGTTTTGTTGACAATTTTGGCAGTTCATTTGTTTTTCAAATTTATTAGTCATCGGACGTAATACACAGTTCTGGTCTTCCTGTAAAATTATCGGTAAAAGAATCGCATTTCAACAGAAAATATATATATAGTGTCGCGCGAATCCGAACATTAGGTAAAACGTGTCAAGTACAGCATTTGGTTGAGTCCGAAGTCGTTACATGTGTGTTACGCAATCATTTATTTCGTTGTATCATTTGTAAAATTGTACACACAAATTGCATAGATCTTTTCGTGGGATTTTAAAACAAAATTAATTCCGATTTTGGATACTGCGCTTACAGGTTCTTTTAACAAAATTAAGTATATTTATGTATGTATGTGTGTGAGAAATACCGTTTGTATATACATTTATATTTATAGTCAATACTACTGTTTGCATATTTTATGTGCTTCGCTTGAAGTTTGAACTTCCCGTGCGGCCGTGCACGGGTGTGCTACTTCACGCGAACATTACATAATAATGTACACGCGCTTGAAAATTACGATGATAGTCGTTTCGAAAGAGAAACGTCAACTGTCCCGTTTTATATACTGCTTGAAAACATTAAACATTCTTTATTCATTGTGTGTGTATTTACGTACCGTTCTATGTCCAAATTTTTAGCGATGCTATATAGAGGAAATGAAAACAAACATTTCTTCCTCGTATAAACATTTTTCAAAAATGTGTCATACAGCCACAATTAAAAATGAAAGTATAAGGTATATATTATCGACTCTTATAGCAGCATTAAGATGTTAATGTTTTGTAAAGGTCATTTCGGAAATTATTTCTAAGAAATGTTTGTTTTATTTCGTAGATCTTAAGTAGTTTGTATATTGTGCAATAATTAGTTGGACTAATGTTTATCCCGCAAATATAAATGAAATGATAATGGGAATGTAATGGTTTTTGCTAATGTTTACCGATTTGATTTCAGTGTGTGTAGGCTAGGATAATCGTGCCGAAATACTATGTGAAAGCGTGGCCGTGCTGCGCGGTAGTTAGTTGAATTGAAGTTAAAGTGAGAGTGGGGCGTCCGTCCGTAGACAACAGACGCAACGAGGACATCACCACGACGGTACGACACCAGCATTCAGGATCACACGATATCGAAGAAGTGCAAGAAAAATCAATCAAACACATCACGGGTATTTGAATTGATACACTGGACCAGCAGCAGTAAATTAATAGGCGAAACGAAATAGGTTCGTGTGATCGGCGCGTCGTCGCAAAGTGCTTAGTGCCGCTCTGCCGCAGTCCTCGAAGCGAAGGCAAACCGCGTGTGCGCCCGTGCCCGTGCAGTGCAGTGTGTAGTAGTGTCACAGACGCAGCCCGCAGTCGCAGTCCTCCTAGTTGTGGGCTAGTGTAAATACGGCTTGGCAGTGAACAGTGTAAGTGAGTGTGTTGAGCGTTACGCTCGCCGCGAATGGACGTCTGAATTCCAACATGGCGGCCGATTCGGGAATGGATACGTGCCCGTCACCAGAAATCGCGGACTCCAGGAAGCGACCACTCGACGGAGACAACGAGAACGGTGACACGAAACGATCGCACTTCAGTACAGGTAACGCACACACACAATTGTTCCGCCTCCCTCAATTACGCTGCTACACATTCCATTTCTCGTTCCTTCTCTTGTTTCTGTGTCGTCCGATACGTTTAGTCCGTGTCTTGGGTTTCGTATGCGTGTGCCGTTCGTTCGAATATGCTAGTTGCTAGTGCATCGGCAGCAACCAGAAATCAACCGCTAACGGTTAACCGTTCTTTGTCAAATACAGTAGAACTTCGTTATAACGCGAATTCGGACGGAACACGATCAGCACCTTCATTCCCGATTGTTCCATTTTTCGAGTGTAATCTATCGGTTTATTTGGTTTTCTTACTATACTTTTACTCAAAGCATCCTATATTTTAATAAATTTTGCTAAATAAAATTTGTTATCGGGGTGCGGTGGTAAAATTAACAATATAAATATGGAATACTGTTATCTGAAGTGGCGCTAGAAATAAATGTTATGGAATAAGTGAAATAGAAAAAAGGCAAGTCCGGGAATTAAATTTGCATTGTGCATAGGTGAATGAGATCGGGTTCTAGCGAGGCTCTACGGATTTATGTATCGGCTCCCATGTACATACGGCGTTTCACCGCTAGTCGAAGTGCGAAGTGGCCAGTGTCGACGTTGACATTCGGTCGGTCGGTCGAACTCGACGGACACGGGCGAGATTGCTTTGAACAACGAGACTAATAAATAAATAAATACAATATTTTGTGATTGTTGTCATCGTCGTGTGTCAAGTGTGCATTCCGACTCAGATTCCATTCCCGCAATGTTGCTGTGCTGACACACCTCTGCGAGAGAGGTCTAAATAACGGCGTTTTTTTTTTCTCTCGCTGCTATTACACACTTTTTTTGTCGCCGTGTTCGAATCGGAATCAATCGTCGTTTGGCGACGTGGCGACGACGACGACATTGTCAGCAACTCCTGGTGCGTGAGTTACGTTCACACACGCCACGCCACGCACGTATACACGAGAGCAGCTAGCCGAATGCTAGTGCTCAGCTGAGGCCCTGAGTGGGTGGGTGTGTGTGTGTTGTAATATGAAAATGTTGGGCGTTTATCGTTGATATTCGTACGTGACCGTTGAAGCTGATTAAAACATATGTTACCTGGTGGTGCTGGTGCGGTAGTGACAATCGGCTGGTACCGCATCCAGCATCCAGTGTTTGGTACGAAGACGACTACGATCGGATCGACGACAAAGACATTGTCGGCGATTAAAAGAACGTTTACGGTTTGCGTCAACGCATCGGCTTGCGGCGGGCCTATTTGTGTGATTAAATGATAAACAACTCGGACTCGTTTTACCTTGACAATCTGTTGTACACGTTGCCGATTGGTGAGTTCTTCCGTCCTTGGCACTATGTTGGCGTTACGTTATGTATACGTGTACATTTATGTATGTCTCTATGCACCATATCCATCCATAAACACATAGATGTATACCAAAACGTATTCGCTAACGTAACGGCAATTTAACATACAACACTCGACAGCTGCAATTTGCAAAAAATATCCACGTTGACAATTTGTCGCATCTTTCGATTCGATATTACTCTCTGGAAAAAAGAAAAAGTTATCTTTACGGGCTTTGAGATCTATTTCTACCGTTTGGTTTCACGTATGTGTGAGTGCGTGTATCATTTTTCAATTTTTAATCCATATTTCCAAGATGTAAATAGTGGAGTGTTGCTAATACTTTATTTAATTGTCATGTTACATCACTGGCACAAATATACAACCCACCTGACCATGAACTTTTCCAATATATTCTGCCACTCTCTCTCTCTCACTGTCTCATCAAAAATTCTTTTACTCTTCACGCTGAATTACACACGAGTCCTTTAATTGCGAGCAAAAAACCTAAAAACAAACGGGTTTGTTGATTTATTCGTAAACAGCTGTTTTTCTTTTCAATGTTGGTTTGCATTTTAACAAGATCATATTAAATCATGACAATATGTAATAGATAATTTTTGGTGTCCAATTTAGGCGGAGATGGGACGTATCATTTCAAGGTGCTGGTGCCGAGTGTGGCTGCAGGTGCCATTATTGGCAAAGGAGGCGAGACCATCGCACAATTACAGAAGGATACGGGAGCCCGAGTGAAAATGTCAAAATCCCATGACTTCTATCCAGGTATAAAGCCAATCACATCTATATTCTTAATATTAACATTTGAAATCAATAAATAATTATGACAAACATAGTAACTAAAAACTATTTAATTATTGTATAAAAACATTTTTTTTATACAATAATAAACAGAATCTAATACTAAAACAGTTTTTTATTTAATTATGACAAACTTCAAAGTTATTTGTTATTCATTTTAATGACATAGTATTAGAAACTAAACATAAATAAGTTCTAAATATAAATAGTATTTGTTTGATGTTCATGAAAAAAAAAATAACTCATTTCCTTTTTATATAATATAATAATGCATTAACTATATAGTCGAAAATATAATAACAAATTTCTATGCAAACATTCTACTATTTAAATTTATGTATTTTCATTGTTTGGAATTGAATCATCAAAGTTCAAATGAACGCGTTTGTACATTATACAATAGTGACATTTTGTACAATGAATAATTTTTAAAAAAGAAGTTTTGGAATTTTACTTAGAAAGGTGGATTTATGCCGCACTTTTACCGAAATAATTTGCATTTAAACTTCATTATATAGAGGCTAATTAAAATATTATAGAATGTTTGTAAAATACAATTTTTTTTTATATTCTTAATTACACATGGCGTATTATATTAGGTCATATTATTATTTTTTTTTTATTTAAATCGCCATTAATTTATTTTTGATGAACTAATTAAATTATTAGTTAATTTTAAATGAAGAAAAATGCATTGACCTTGCCGGAGTTGAAATCCGGAATCTTCTTCATCAAATATAAATTAAAAAAACAAAATACTATAACATGATTTTTTTTTTGCAAAAAAAACTAGGTACCACGGAACGTGTATGCTTGATAACCGGCAGTGTAGACTCAATAATGGCAGTGCTTGATTTTATAATGGATAAAATAAAAGAGAAACCCGATTTGACGAAACAATTGACTGAATATGATAATAAATTGCAACAAGATCGTGATAAGCAAGTTAAAATACTCGTACCGAATTCAACAGCTGGTATGATCATTGGTAAAGCCGGCAACTATATTAAACAAATTAAAGAAACAAGCGGTTCGTACGTTCAAATCTCGCAGAAAGCGAAAGATCTATCGTTGCAGGAACGATGCATCACCGTCATTGGTAAGTCATTTTATTTTATTTATGTTTTTTTTTTTTGTTAAGAAAGTTGATTTCATTGGATCACTGTTATTTTTTCTAGCTGACGTCATTTTTAGAATTCATCATTTTTATATGTTAATTACTTTATAATGATATGCCATTATGGTTGCATCATAATATTGTACTGCCAAATATTTCTTATGCTCTGTTGCGTATCTGTGTTATATTATTTAAATTTTTTACTCTTTTTTTTATATTGAAATTATAAAAATTTTATATAATTGTAAATTGCATGTTACAGTTTGTAAATTTATATCGTTACCGGATCATTTTTCAAGATCACGCAAAGTTTACGTATTGATTTCAAAATAAATATTTACATTTTTTCTTTTTTACAAAATAAATACAGTTTTCATAATTATTTCTTTTTGTATATATTACATAATTTTGTATATAGAATCAATTGAATTGTATTTTTATATTTTATGCGTTGTCATTGTCAGATTGTACCTATTTTAAGTATTAAGTTTTAAATACAAAATTTTACATAACTATGTCATCAAAATATTTGTTAAAATAATGTCAACTATCGCTGTGTTTTCATATTATATATGTAATCATGATTTTATAATGGACGATTACCTAAGCATTTTTTTGTTCTTATAATAATATTTTGATTGCTAATCAGTATTTAAAGTTTTCGTATTGCAATATTTGTATTGATCTTTGCAAGACATTTTTTTTATTTTTACTGAAATGTAAAAATATTTTGCAATATTGCCAAAACATACTTTGAGAATATAACTGCATATTTTATGCATTATTTTTTTGGCAACATGGAATATATAAAATTAATAGTATTGCACAGTGAGTAATATTTTGAATATTTGAATAATCATTATTCTTGTGGTCATTTTGAAATTAGATTTTTCTTATTAGCTATCAATTTTAAATACATAAAGATACTAACATTCTATGTAACTTATCACGAACGTCATGTCTAACATGTAATGGACATCCAAATATTGAAATATTGTGAAATAAAATTGTCTAAATATCAGTAGTGATGAGTGATAAAATTATCTTCTATTATAGCTGTGTTTTTTTACATTCCACTCAGATCAGTAAACCTTGTAAATGAGCTGAGTTTTGCTGAGTGAGTTGTATTGATAAATAAAACAGTTTATTTGAAAGTGACGTTTAAAATCGTAAGTTCCACATATGATATAATCTAAAATATTAGATGTATTTGGATTGTTGGCGTTGATAATTTATTGCAACTCGCCCCGGATATCTATTGTTTGATTTCAAAATAAAATATTCGAATAGAAATGTAAACCAGTATCAAACACGTTATCAAATCTGAAACTAGGAAAATTTGAATCTCAGTTAAGCACTAGCTAAATATCAAACTCAGTATCGGTAAGGGGGAAAGCAATTCACTCACTTCGAACTCAGTTACGAAACGATAAATAAAACAGCTATTATTTCAAGGTTACTGATATTTGCTGATCTGAGCTGAGTTTTTCGGTAAAAAAAAACACAGCTAGTAGAAACTATCCCGAAATCAGTTTCCCCCAAACATCTCTTTTCAGACAAGCAACTTTAGCTTCATCTACATTTATAACACCCTCTCATACATGCTCTTCTATTTTTAACTACTTGGAAACTTCCGTTCACGCAAGCCACTCTCTCAATCATACCACTCCTGTCTACTACTTTGAAACGTATAGCTTCAAAATCATTTATTTAAATTTTTAAACCAATCGTCTAGGCATTCGCTCAAAATATCCGAATCATCTCAACTAACTAACACCAACTTTTTTTTGTAGATTTATTACAGAACGAATTTCTTTTCTCGAAATATATATATTTACAGATTAAACTTCATTATCTATATTCATTATGAAGTTAACCACGTGCTGTGTCACTAAACGATCAATATTTTTTCTTTATTTTCCCATTTTTGGCGTAGGTGAAAAGGAAGCTAATAAAACAGCCTGCATGATGATCTTAGCAAAGGTAGTCGACGATCCACAGAGCGGTACATGTTTGAATGTTTCGTATGCGGATGTTAGCGGTCCAGTGGCGAATTACAATCCAACCGGTTCGCCATATGCCCAACAGCAGACCGGTAGCGCGTTCAATGCGAGTACGGCAAGTCTCAACAGCAGTTTGAGCTCAGTCGGACAGAGTTTGATGCTGAATGGTGGACTCAATTTAACTGTCAATCTTGGTACACCCATACAGAATGTCAATCCGTCACTCACCGCACAATTGCTAGATCATATTAAAGTGAGTTAACCTATTTCTATTTTTGTTTTTTTTTTGTTCTTTATTATTTATTAGTAATCTTATGGTCTGCAGATTGAAAATGTCATTCAAATATTTAATATATATCTATCGATGTAGTTTTGATGTAAATTTTTATTTACAAATTATTAACAAAATTATATAAAAAGGTGAACAGAAATATATAATAAATATGAAACTTAAAACTTATCAATGGGTGTGATTTATCAGCCCGACAAAATGATAATTTAATAACAAATACTTTGCACGACAGGAAAATATATTGAACAATTAAATCAGAATCAGGCCTTGCACGATAAATATTGACAAAATAAAGACAGGTTTCTATGTTACTGATGAAATAAAACAAAAGTATTGTGATTCCTTTAAACAAATAATTATCTGACCTATCTAGCAATGAGCCCAACCAAAATCATCAAACCTATTGACTAACAAATTATCCAGCAGTGAGTCTAACCAAGATTCTCTTGACAAAGAAAAATAATTTTTTTTTATCTGACCTAGATAGCAATTATTTGTCGTGTAAAGATCGATTCTGCCATTTGTTTGTTTTTTTTTTCTGTCGTGCGATGTATTTAGTAGTCCAATATTTTGTCGTGAGATATAATCCATTTTTGTCGTTTATTTAAATAATTCTCTCGTGTAACTATTATTGTGCGAAAAACTTTTTTCCTTAATTTAAATCTAATTAACCCCCGTATGCTGAAACATTTTCGTTAAAATGAAAATTCTTGGATTCCGTAAGAAATCTTGCTATGTATATTTGCAACGAGATTCAAGAGTTTTCATTTTAACGAACCGTGTTATTTTTAACGAAAATATTTACACTTTCCATTTAATTTTGGCTTGTAAAACCATTCTGAAGTTTTATTTCTAAAAGTATTTTATTATATTTTATGTAATAAGTGAAATTTTATTATAAAAAAAAACGAAATTGCCTTTTACATTATATTTGACTACAGCTATGATAATTTTAATAATATAAATAGTGAAATTTATTCAAATTTAGGTCAATAATAAAATGTTATCACTAATTGTAAGTACATTATGGAACAGTATTATGTTATTACAAAGTTCTAATTTTTGTTTTGTTAATTAGTAAACGCAGTGAAAGTGTACGCATATTAGTATTTGGCAAACTATTATATAAAATATAACGGAAAGTTACCTTAACCTTTTCCGTTGAAGGTTGACGATCAAAAAAGTAAATGAATTAAGTTTTATGTTACTAGAAACTTATTTTAAAATGAAACGTTTCTTTTCGCTTAATTAATCATCGTTAATGTTAATAAAATATTGATTAATTGATTGAATGACATTTTTTAGACGCAGCGAAGATCGTAAGAATAAATTAATGATTAAGTTTATTGCTTATCTCACCTCGAATATTTTGTTTGTTAAAGTAAATTTTTATATATATTAAGTATTATTTTAGTTTGTAGTCAGAGGTGAGAAGAGGTGTTGTTTATATATATTTAAGTTTATCAAAATGTGATTCGTTTTAATTAATACAAAATACACAATTCAAAATCATAATAATCTCCGTCATGTTACATTTCAGTCATTTCATTTCAGAAATGTTTTTTCCGTATAAAATCAATATTTTTTTTTATTTTGATCTGTAAATTATATAAAGTTTTTTTTGTTTTTTAAATTTTGTAAGTGAAATAATATATATTTTTTTTATTCGTTCGTTGTTTTCTCTGATTTTCTCTCTTGTCAAATATAAAATTCGGCCAAAATCACAATCCCACCCCCCCTACATACCTCATCACCCATTACGTTTGACACTCGTACATTTTAACAGTTAACTCTACGCAACAGTGGTAACTCTGAACCAGTGACAGCGGAAATTTGCGCCGCATTGAGCGTGCTGGCCAAGTATGGTGTACTGGGCGTGGGTCTCGGCGCTCATACAGCACCATTGGGCGTGTCCAGCTATCTGGGATTGTCGATGGATCAAACTGGTGCGGCTGCGACTAATACTGGCGGTGTTTTCGGACCGATTGGACAAGTTAGCCTTGGTAATAATTTAGAAAATATTTTGTTTTGAATATCAAAAAAAAAAACCTGTTATGAATTAAGGTTATTTAAGCAGCTTGAATCTTATATTAGAATGAAGTTATTGTATATGGAAGTATATTGTAAACACACTTGAATATATAGACGACTTGTAAGCATTCTTCAAAGACAAATTTACCCAGATCAGCTAAACAAATTTTATATACCGGGTATTCGTTCATTAAGTTCGTATGTAATTTCGATAATTTGCGATATACTTCTCTCTCGAGTTAAATTTGGAGAAATACTTAGAATACTTTTCGATAGAGCATAAAAAGTTCTATAATTTGATTTTAGTTTAAATTTGCTAGCATGTGCCGTTTTGGCGCTAGAATTTTTTTTCTATTCACTGTCTCGAAATCAGCCCCCTCCAAACATTCCTAACCAAACTAGGAACTTTAGCTTCATCCACATTGAAGCTAAAGTTGCTTGTTTGGGTAGGAATGTTTGGAGGAGGCAAAATAATATAAATAATTCTACAACTGTTAGTAAGGTTAAGGGGCATGTATTTTTATTGATTTTTTAATTGACGTATATATTTTTTTTGTGTTTCGTCGAGATTACTTGGTCTCGGCTCAGTACAATAATCATAGCTTTCTACGCCTCGTAACTTAATATACTATTACATAAAATAAATAATTATAACAATACAAATATTATTCTAATATAATTAATCGTCTTACGTATATATTAAGTTGTATGAAATACAATTTATGCATTCAAATTTACCAGTATCAAAACATGTGTAAAATTTATTCTGATGTTTGAGAACAGCTGATCTAGGAAAATTTCTTCTTGAAGAATGTTTGCAAGTTGTCTGTAGTATTTTTTTTGGGTCTTATGTTAAATTTTGTTAGATATGTCATTTCTTAGTAAAATGTTAGATTTCTGTGATTTTGTTGTTTTTAAATAACCGTGCTACTTTGTTCCGATTTTGTAATTGCTGCTTTGTTTATAATAGTGAACTTAAGGATGTTACTTAGGAGATACTCCGCTTAATGTTATAAGCAAAGACACAACAATATACCAATTTTATTGCACCGTTGAAAAACCTATTTAATTAATGACGTATCAACAAAATGTCACAAAAGAAATGAAATTGATTTGTTAACCAAAATTAAAATTATTATTCTATTTTTTTTTTTTGTTTATTTTTGATCCAAGTGGAGTACTTCTATACTGATTCACATCGTAACGGACCAAGAGATGGCTGTAATAAGTTCTCAGGTAGCTAAATAATCATTGAAATATCCTTAGTAATATCCTTCAGTGAACTAGAATAAATATAGTTTGATCGAAATCAAAGATAATCTCGTATTTAAAAAAAAATTAAAATGTTTGAACATTTCAAAATATTATTATAATTAATAACGCTACACTATAATGCAATTAAATATTTGATAATTTAAATAAATATTTCTTCCAATGGAAAACGTAATTTTGATAAGAATACGGAATTTATAGTCACATGATTGATATTTAATTTGTTTCATTCTAGTCATTACATTTAAGTTTAAATAAGACTTTAACGACCGGTTTCATAATAGACTTTTAACTTAAGCCGACACAAAAGCATTATTTTATTGGCAAGAACAAATTAGAAATTTAAAAAGTTGACAAAAAAAGCATCGTTTTATTGATAGCTATAATAATCATGCCACTAGAATTTAAAATCGATGCTATTTTGCTGGATTAAAGTCGACTTTAGGTAAAGTATTTATTACGAAACCGGCCGTAACTTAAAGAAATTTTCCAAACATTCATCTTTAAGCGTAACAATTTAAAGGATTCTATTTTCTATATTAGTGATGTATATATTTAATTTCTTACCTTTCAAAATCTTCTAAATATCAAAAAATTAAAGTTAAAGCACCTGCGATGACCATTTAAATTTAAAGAAATTTAAGATAAAGTTTTACATTTGAAGTATTTAAGTATACTTATTTCTTTCTTTAAATTTAGAGATTTAAACTAAATTTAATGTCTAGAATAGCGCCATTAAAGATATATTTCTTTTTCAAATATATAATTTAAGTACCAATCATAAACTTATTAATTGTTTAGCTTTTGTTTCTATAATTGCAGTCTGCATTTATATTATTTTATTATCATTGAAAACTAATTAAAAATTATAGTTTCGTTGGATATGGTATTATTATTTTTTATTTCTACTTATCATCCATATTGCCAATAAATAAAAGAAATCATTTTAATTAAGCATAAATTGGTTTTATCACGGAATAAAAATACGGTAGTTTGAAAATTAATGTAAATTTGTGATGTATATATTTAGGTACAACATCCCCAACACCTCGTACAAATTTAGAACGTTTTGACGCATCGTTTGATCCATTTCGACAAACTTCACCAGCAGCCGCACCCATTTCGTTAAACAACAATAGTTTCGGATTAGGCACTGGACAAATGGCTGTGCTATCGAAAAGTCCAACGCCTGCCGAACACGGCGCTAAAGATACCAAGAACGTCGAAATCGCCGAAGTTATTGTCGGTGCTATTTTAGGTAAATTTACATTATTTTATTTTTTTTTTCATTCGTCATTATCCGAACGTTTAAGTATACGCGAAAAATCGTCTATAATTAAAATAAATCGAGAAAGTTGTTTGCCAAACAAATTAGAGTCAGCTGTATTTTGTCAAAAATAGATATAATACTTTTTCATCTTATTACGTCACCAGCTAAAGTTGCTAAAATTTATATTTATATAAATTAATAGATAAATTCACGACTAGAATATATTATATTGTATAAAATTTTGATGAGAAGGTAGTCGATTGTTATGTGTTCGAATTAAACTCTCATTTAAGATTCTGTGTCAAGCTTTCGGTGATATTTTCCACTTTCTTCAGAACCTGGAAGGCTTTTTTATTTGAAGTGAACCAATTTTACATTTAGAAAATTACAGTGAAATAACTAGGAAACCCGTGACCCTTACAGGGTCACGTTTGAAGTCGAAAACATATAAACATAATAAAAATAAATGAATAAACAAATAATAATAATAACAATATATAAATTATAAAATATCAATTGCACTATTATAATATATAACTCAAAAGCAAAACTTCTATCAGTAGTGTATATAACTTCAAATGCAAATGTCATTTGACATTTGCATTATAAACATAATTTGATTCAAATTTTTAAGAAGCAAGATGAAATCGTAGAAAGATGAAACTTGCCTATTCTCAAATAGGGAATGAACCAATTAAAATGACACAACACTTCCATCAAAATCGGTTCAGGGGTTTGGGAGGAGATGCTGGAGAAACATACATTCATTTGACAATTAGGGAGATTAAAATGTTACCTATTTTTTATGTGATATTTTTACGCCATTATGATATACAAGTAACGTATTTTTCTCCTCTCTCTCATTCTACATAAGTTATAATACTTTACGGAGATGCATTAATTAATAATATCTTGTATTCATTGTTTACTCATTCTAGGTCCCGGTGGTAAGTCATTGATCGAGATCCAGCATTTGAGCGGGGCAAACATTCAAATATCGAAGAAGGGCATTTTTGCGCCCGGCACCCGTAATCGTATCGTAACAATAACGGGCACACCGACCGCAATCGGTGCCGCACAGTACCTGATCGAGCAGCGTATATCCGAAGAGGAGGTGAAACGGGCTCGTAACAATGCATTGGGCGCTCTAATGCAGTGATACCACTACTACATCAGCAACAATCAAACCACCATCACCATAATCATCATCAACAGCAGCAACAATATTGTTATTGTTGTTGTTTATTGCAACAATAATGTCGTTGTTGTGGTTTGTATATTATTAAGCTCGTCGTTTTCTCGTCTGTGACTGACCAATCATTGCTTGTTGCTGCTGCATGGGAAAAAGAGTAAAACACACTGGCTACAAAATCATTATGCCGAGATCAATTATTATTATTATTTTCTTTCAATTGTTTTTTTTTATCTAATCCATTAGCTCTATCTATCTATTATATATTGTTTCGTTGTCTTAGAGTTTATTGATTTGACTACAGAGAGCAAACACGTTAAGAGTTTTTATTTTTATTATATATATTTTTTTGAAAAATGAATTTATATATATATTATATACAAATATATTCAGATGTTGAGTTTATTATACAAAATGTTAAATCTTGAAGAATTTATATACATATATTTTATTGTTTTGTTTTCGTTTTATATGGTCAAACAAAATAAATTTTTATTTACTTACAAATGTATAGGAAAAATATGAAACAAAAATTTAAAAGAGTATATCAATGTTTCCAAAAAAAAAAAAAATTGTTGACAGATTTTATTACACAATAAATTTAAACAGATGCAGATATATTTAAAATATATATATATAAAAATAGCGCAAGAATATTTAGGGAAGGTTTCTATTTTTTAGAATTATTCAAAATCTATATATTGTGATGAATTATAATGGAACCATATATATATAAAAGGGCTCTGTTGAATGTACAATATATATATATTTCAAAAAAGAAAAAGAAATTGTGTTATAAAAGGAATTCCGTTCTCTCGTACCTTGAGTCAGCGTTTCATCGCAAAACTGCATTTTTTCTAAATACGATATATACACAACACATTATATTTCATGCGAAATCTTGTTACTTAACCCTTACGTTCCATTTGTATATACATATTTTAGCCGACAAACTATAAATTATGTGATTGAATTTCATGTCAGCTTTTGAGAAATAACATTTGACGCATGACATTGTATATATAAGCATTGACAAATTGTCATTATTATTATATATTTTTTTTTTTAGTTTAACTTGTTCCAAACGAAAAATCACCTGACTCACAAAAAGCTGTTATTCCTTCTTATATAGATCTATATATATATTTGAAATATAAATAAATATATTATATATACATATATAAAAGAAGATATATGTAATTATATATTAAAAAAAAAGATGATATATATATATTATATTGTTGTTATCGCATGTTGTTAATATTGTTATTGTTTGGAGACACTTAACGGCTGTGTGATTTGTTAACGTTGCCGCTAACAAAAGTAAATCGATATTCGAGAACTGATTGTTGATAAAAATTATTCAGCACCGTTTATTCCAAATATTTTGCACCCCTACATTTATAACCGAGTGTTCAAAGATATCAAATAGTAATGTATGTTTTAATTTGGAAGATTTTCTAAAAACTTCGATCATCAAAAAGGCTGTGCTTATACTCAGAAACATCACAGAATCAAATCGAAAACAAAATAGAAAAAAAAAGGTATATTAACTGAGTACAAAGTCTTTCAAAGTACATTCGAGCAATATTTTACCGTCAATTTTAACCTAAAAATCAGTGTTTTACCAATTGTGTGATTGTTGTGAAAGCCATATTAAATAAAGAAAAAGATTATATTACTGTTATAAATAATTATGTATATGCAAATTATATGAAATAAAATATTCTTGATTGATTTGAATCGTGTAATTTTTGACTATGAATAGATGCAGTAATATAATATTTTGGAGTGCTATTATTAAATGATTGAGACGCCAAAAACAATTACGTAATTATTAAGCTGCACAACGAATTAAAAATATATGTGTTTTTTCAATGTAAGCATTGCAAATTTCTTTTTAAAATTTTATGATGCAAAATAATAAATTTGATCTCTTTGAACACGGGTTTGGGCTTTACATAATTCACAAAAAAAGCTTATCGAACGTTTTAATAACATTAAAAAAAAAAACTATGCTGGTCATAGTTTTTACATAGTCATTAACTATTTTTATTAAGCTAGTAAAATTTCATTATCACGATAAATAAAAATTTAGAACGTTCTGAAAAAAAAAACTAACGGATTAATTTTATTGGTAACTTTTCATTGGATAAAAATTTGAGAATGAAAAGTTGTATTCACCTATTTATTTATTTATTTATTAAAAATTGTTATGAGTTTCATAAAATATTTATGGCGGCGTTAATAATGATCAGAGCCGTACAAACATAGTTCTCATTGTCTAAATGTGTGTGATTTGCCAATAGAAAAAGATAATGAAAAATAAAAATATGTTACTATATGCATTAATTATTACACGTATAATTATTACAAAACTAAAATTAACTATATACAATAAGAATTCAGCGTTTTTTCTGATGAGGTGCGACCTAAATAGATAAATTAAACGCATCAAATTGTAAGTCAAAAGGAATTTCAATTGAGACTATATATTTATTGTATAGTTAATGGTAATTACTAGCATTTTAGAGAAAGATGTAAACTATTACGTCATTTTAAATAAAAGTTTTTCCTTCAATAAATAAATAAATGCATCTCTAGTCATCGGGATTTCTGATTGTTCAAAGAAAAAAAAAAAACACAAGAATAGAGACAATATTAATTAATGAGTTTATAATTTTTTGTTTTAATCATTTCAACTACTAAATATTTACATACATATATTAAATATAATAGATTTAAAAATGTAGCGAAAAAAAAAAGAGGAAATCTTTAAATGATATATATTATAAATACGGTGTAACACAGGTGTTTTACTATTATTATATTAATATTAATTAGTTTTTGCTTTTTTCTCACAGAAGAACTTATGCCTCATTGTTCGGAAAAAAAAATCACTGTTTTAAATAATGCAACATTACTGTTACTGTGATATTCACAAGATTTGCTGGGGCCTGAGACGATTGTCGTTAATTCTTTCGCTAACATCTTTTTTACTACCATCGTGTGTTGCACGTTTTGAAAATGCATTTGACGTGTTTCTCTTTAATCATTTTATTAAATGTCTTATTCCACGCGAGCGGGGGACGTTAAAAGTATTTTTAAAATCAGCGCAATATAATGTTTCAGTCATTGTCATTTATATTGAAGGCAAGGGGATAAACGACAATTGTGTCTTGCAGCAAACCTGTCATGAATGTAGCTAGGATCGTTTAATCATAACAAATTTTGAAAAAACTATGTAAGGAATTAATGAAAAAAATATATATATAATTAATATACTTGAATCACTTGACAGTTTTAATTATAATTTTTCGCTTGCCGATAATTCACAAAAAAAATTATATGATAATGTTGTCTGATTAATTTAGGTTATATGGATTAACTGAATTTACTATTTTTTAGTTAGGTGTATTATAATAATTAGTTTTATTAAAAGAAAATGAATCAATGTTTCCTTTACAACTTACTGGAATTTTTGACTAGAAGTTTTAATAATTTGTGTATGAAACATTGATTGGACAGGGTTACATTTACCTTAATAAGTTGTCATTCCTTCATTATTATAAAAGGAGGTTATTTATCATTTTTTTAATGGAGTGGCAATTGATTTATAGGCGAAATTTCACGAACAAAAACAGGAATACTTAAGTATGATCGATTTTATCGTTAGATTTCGCTTAAATTCTGTATATTTTAAGTAGTATAATTACTGTATAGGGTCGTATCTTAACGACTTATATAATTTGAGGAAAAAATCCTACTATGAAATTGTTTTTAAAGTTGTAATTTCTTCATAATGGGACTAAGGTGTAGGGTAAAAAAAAACTGTTTTGTATTCAGAGAAAACAGAATGTATAAATGAAGATTTATTGAGGAATGATTGAGAATGTGTTCTATATAATTGTGATTGTGAATTTATAATTATTATTATTTTTTTTTAATATTTAATGGGCCAACACTGTCCCTAATTCAAGTTACCAATTTTGTCTTATTTCATTTCACATTTATTAATTTTTAAGAAGTTTGTGCAATACTCTCGTCTACAGTTTTCAAAGATGATTGAAACAAAAACAAAATTAGATTAGCGATTAGAAATAACGGTTCGTTAAAATGAAAATTCTTGGATCTCGAAAGATTTCTCGTCGAATCCCAGAATTTTCGTTTTAACGAAAATGTTTATGCATAAATTTGGAATAGTAATAAATAAATACGAATTGTGGACGAGCATCTGCATTGTGTTGGCATAGGGTCACGTGATTGTGTGGGCTTCGAAATGTTGCAAATTATCATTCTTTAAACACAAGTCATTATCGTAAAAATTGGACCTCGTTTGAATCTCATGGTTTAATTCAATTTAACAAACAAAACTAAAAAATCGTACAAATTCATTTGTGAAAATCGAAACCCAATTGACTGAATTAGAAAAGAAATGTACCGAATACACGATTATTACACATACACAAAAAAAAAGGAAAATTATGTTACACAAAATACACAAACAAACACACATCACACTGACGTAAATATTTAATGAAAAGAATTTGTTTGTACAGTGTTATAGTTTAAGGATGTTTTAGTTTTCAAGCAAGGTGACACGGGTTTGAAGGTTGTTTAATATATTATTTTTATTTTGTAAACATCTACTATTATTAATTAATGAAATAATTAGACAAATGTTTTATTTTCGATATTATATAATTTGTGTATGAAGAGAGAACAGTTGCACATCATTTTTAAAGATTAGTTAATCTTATTAATTTACCAATTTCAAATGGTGTTCGAGAATATTTTTTTATTATTTTTACAATGTCCATTCCAAACGATAGGGGGGATTTATTTTTATTTTGTTTTCGGGGATAAGGTATTTGATGTTGTATAACATATGATTGTAAATAATATATACATATATTTTTCTGTTGTTTTAATCGATGTATATGTGCAATATATATATAATATATATTTTTGTTGACATTTATTCATGTAGCGAGTGAGTGTTGACGGAATATGATGTTAATTTTAAAATATTATTGAATGCCATTTTCAGGGAGTCAGTTAATAAAAACTCACTTAGCATTGTTCAACACATTGTATTGAATAAATCTATAGTGCCATATCAACTTTCTTTTATTTTATTTTAATTTTTTTTTCATTACCTCCATATCTTTATAATCCGATTCTTTTTTTCTCCCAGCATTAAGTATAATGATTCTTGGATAATATAGTAAAAAATTCTTTCAGAACTGATTAGATTAAAATAAAACGGCTTTAGGTTCTGATAGTCATACAACCGGAATTAATAATTATAATTTTACAAAGATAAATAAAAGTTATTTAAAGTATGATTGTTATTTGAATTCGTAGGTAAACCGTTAATCTTTAATCAAAATATTGGTAGATCCTGTATTGTCCTGCTTGGGCAAAGAAAAACTAGGATTTCGAGGAAAATTCAAATTGAAGGATATTTTGCATTTCATAAATAATTTAAAATTTCTCATACTGCATTTATTATGAAGCAAACTACAAAACTAGAATGATATAAAATATGGAATATCATTACTGATATTGTATAATAAAATACACAAAATATATAAATTCTACAGATTTACAACTACATTCACGTTATCTTTTATTCAATAATTTGAATATAGTGTGAATCGGATTTATCAATTTATTTGAATAATAAAAGTACTTATGTAATAATATACGACCACCTATGTATATAAATCTACCTGGTATGTTTTTTTTTTTATTATTTCACAAAATATTTCACTCACGAATCGATTGTTGATGTTTTTTTTTTCGCTTACACATTAGTTAATATTAAATTTTATTTAATATTTTCATCACATTTTCTTACTTATTTAAAAAAATATAAAAATGGCACAAGTATTTCAAAAATATATTTGTACTGTATAAAAAGCTAGAAAGCGTAAATAAAAAATCTTTAATATAGCAACATATTTTTTTTTTGTAAATATCCCCCTCACCATAAAACAAAACAATTAATAAAATATAAAAACAACGAAAATGGCGCAAATAAAAAATTAGTAACTAAACAAAACCTCACACAATGATAAGCAGAACACACCGATTGTTGTGCAGATGTATATCGTTTCCTATAAGAATATACCTCTAAAATGTAAAGCAATTTTTTTTTTTATAAAATATCATTTGTACGGTTGTTATTCTTTTATGGAGAATAAAATGGACACATTATTTGGTGGCTTCTGGCGGACAGTCGGGCTGATTGCTGGGATGCGCTGCCCTAAAAGCTGGATGATTTTCCAGCTCTCTGTCGATTCGTAAGATTATTGGAAACGGTCGGAGATCGACGTGGAATCTATATCATTTTTTTGTTTATAATTTCCTGTTTTATAACTTTTATTTACAATTAAATACAGATAGAAATGTATTGCTAATTACACATGGCGTATTATATTAAGTTAAAGTATTTGTTTTTGCTTAAATCGCCATTAATTAATTAGTTAAACAAAATAAATTAATGACAATAGTTATTTTATATTATCATCAATGATGTAAAACAGGTGATATACCAGATATATTTTTGCAATAAGTAGTAAAGAAAATTGATCAATAATGTTGTCATATTTATATATAAAATAAAATTAGATTTACTGCTACAATATTTTTCTAGTATATTAATGACCTTTCAAAAAACGCACCTATCAAACACGAAATGCTGGAAATTTTATATTAGAATCCAGAAATTACAAACGAACACAAAACTCTATATTCTTTAAAGCAGTGGTAAAATGTTTTTCAAGGTTTTATATTTTTATAATTAATTGTATTTAAATGTATTCTCTATTAGCGCAAGCTAATAATAAATATTATTATTATTATTACAGACGATTTCAGAGGTAGCTATAGCTCAAATAGATATGCTTACTAGATTTACAACCAAAATATCATTTCAGTACTCAGTACCCAAATATAAATACTGTAAAAATATATAAATCTAATGCGACATTTTAATAAAAATAGTTTTTATCGAAATTACCCTTTATCTAAAATGGAAATTTATGTATTCCGAAATTTATTTAAAACAGTTGAATTATCAATAAAACTAGGTAGAAAAAAAGAATAAATACCTTCTTGCATTGAAGACCTGCGGAATTAAACAGCAATCAGCTAAAGTTATTTCATCTCCAACACAAAATTTGCCAGCACTAGCCGACAATAATTTTTCAACAGCTCGAAATCCTCTAGTTATCCAATGTTGAGCCCATTCGTTCTTTTTCTCCTCACCAACGTGAATTAAAACGTTTAAATTTTGTAACGGCTGGATTCCAGATGCTATGATTTCGCATATTTCTCGAACCTTAAATGTAACTTAGTTTTATTAAAAGTAATAATTTCCAGCTGAGTATGTTAATTGAATTAATTAGGAAAAACAAAAAATTCTTTCTTCACTTTTTTTTATTTAACACTCTTGACATCGTCAATAAAAAGTAAAAAAAAATAATCTTGTTTTTCCGAAATAATGTTTCAATGTTTTCCATTTTGCATAGCAACATATTGTTTTCGTTTATCACTTGTTTACAGAAAATAAATGATTATAATTAAGTGATAAAAATAAATCTGTGCTCTTTAAACAACATTTAATTTGCATATCAACATATATTATTTTTGTTTATCAATACTTCTTTAGTGACAAACGAAAACCGTTCTTTCTAAAACAAATAAAACTACCTTTGCTCTTTTAATAACATCGTGTGGTATAAGTGGTCGTTGGGGTCTAGTTTCTTCTAAATAGTGCAGAATATTTAATGATTCAACTAAGGTATGCCCATCAATATGTAAAGCTGGAACTTGTTCCATTGGATTTATCTCTCTGTATTCATTACTATGCTGTTCCCCTCCGGCTTTTATAAGCGAAACCGGTTTAATATCATAGGGTATTTCTTTGAGATTTAACGCTAAAATAAATTTAAATAAATAGATCGTAATTAAAAATATATACCTGTTTTTCTTACCAATTCTAACACGCCAAGAACAAGAACTTCTCCAATAAGAATATAAAACGGGCTGTAACACAAAAATATTTTACTATTTTCCGAAACAATATGAAAATTTTCTGCCGGCTGTATCAAGGCAATCTTGTATTTGTTTACTAAAAAAATTATTGTATAATGATATGCAAATTATGAAAATTTCTTACATATATTATACATAATTTACAAATATACTAAGTAATTGATAACTTATAAAATACATATTTATTTTATATTCATACTAACAATAACCAAAAAATCAACAATAATTAGCAGTGAAATAATGATTATTATGTTTTTAGTCAATTTTAAATGTAAAGAAACAAACAACTTTATTATAATAACCTACATACCTTTCCAATAACAGACATGACTGATCAAATTGTAAATAATAATATTGTTCGTTTAAAATGATAATCGATCGACGTTGCAATTACTTATATTGTGGAGCGCCAAACACCTTTTGCTCGTTAAATATTGATTCTATTACGAAATCACAGAGGCGCTGATATCACAATCACAACAAAAAAAAATGCAAGAAAAAGATAAAATATATAATAACAAATTTCAATAATAAATAATTTAAAATAACGTTGTATTATATTTATATATTTATTGCTTTTATTTACATTGACAAACACATTTTTATGATTTTTTTATATAGAGTACAATGATAAATGAACCTATGCATCAAAATGCAATAAAGTTGTGTATTTCATTTACAAATATATACTTTATTATTATAGCAAAAAAATTGTAAAATATATATTACAATTTTACATATTTTTGTAAAAAAAAAACAATAATACAAATATTTGAATAAGTATATGTTTAGTAAATATTTACATTGTAATCAATTTTACAAAAGCAATATTTTATATTATTAATTTGCAGTTTGTTCTTTAGTGGCTGATATATGATTTATCATTACGCTCGTTTTTTTCTTCTCGCGACTAATTTCAAATGTGTTATATGTACAAGTTCATAGAATAACTAAATATATGTACAAGTTGACGGTTATAATTGTTTTACAACTATACAAAAATGTCAAATTCAACAAATAGCGAATTATCAACCACAATCGCCAATATGATTGAAACATTAACTGCACCTAGAAGAAAGTCCGAATTACGGCCATCGTTGGGTTTTTTATCGCCATTGAAAAGGAGGTTATCGTCGGACAGTTTCGATACGCCGGATAAAGATAAACGATTGAAAACTGAAAATAGTTTAGATGTAAGTTGGATATCATCACCTCGTGAATCACGAAGAATGCGAGCGGAATTAGTAGAAACGCGTAGCATTATTGCCGGCCTCGAAAATCGTATCCTTCACATGCATGGAGTACGTAAAGAACTACAAGTGATGCTTGACAACGAAATTAAGTCTTATATATTGCAACATGAACGCGATCGGAAAAGTATTGATGAATTAGAAACACAAATGCAAGTGATTCGCAAAAGAGAAAAAGAAATTAAAGATGAACTGGACAAAGTAATATATATGTTTATTGTATGATTAACTAATTATTTAATTTCAAACATTATTTTTCAGATAAAAAGTACAGTTGGTACAGATAAAGTAGACTATGAAAGTAAAATTGAAAGTTTAGAAATTTCAATTTCACGACTCGAATCACAATTGAAAGTTAATAAATCCGATGAAGATAATGAAATAACAAGTCTCAATAACCGAATTGAAGAATTGGAAATGCTTTTGGAAGGTGAGAAGCAGGACGTTGAAATTCAACAAGAAAGAACTGAAGAATTGGAAGCTAAAGCATCGAAATTAACATCGATTGAAAGGGAATTGGAAATGAAGGATCAAATTATACTTAAAAATCAGTTAAAGATAAAAGAATTGGAATATACGCTTCAGGGCTACGGAGAATGGCAAGCTCAAGCTAAGGTGAAAAGGAAAGCAAATAAATAACATTATTTGAATGTCAAAAGTATTTGTAATTTTCTAGATTCAACAACAAAAAATGTCAAAGTATCCAGATCTGGAAAAAGAAGTCGTAAAATTACGCGAAGAAACGAAACATTTACGGGATGAAGTTCAAAATAAATTAATTTTAGAAGAACAAGTTCATGATCTTCAAACGCGTATGGAAACATTTAGGAACCAAGAAAAGAAGATGGCTTCGTTACAGGTTACAAAATATATTATTTTATTAGATATAATAAATATTTTTCGATTCTTAATATTATCTTGTAACTATTTCGTGTACTTAACTTTATATTGTGTAATAAATTAAGATAAATATTAGTAAGATTATCTCATTTTTCATCAATCATAAGTTTTAAAATACGCTCTGTTTTGTTTTTTGCAAGCATTATTTTTAATTATGAAAAAGAATCGAAATTATTCTAGAACAAATTGAACTTTTTTTCTGGATTTACAAATGACAATACAGAACAGATATATAATATAATTGCATTAAACTTACAAGTAAAATCCTGACAGATATTTTTTTATTTGACGATTAGTTATTCTAGGAATATCCTTATTCTGTTAACATCGATGGATTAATTTAACATGAATTTATTCTTTAGTTAGTAGTTAATCTTTGATTATTATTAACAGAGCAAAAGTTATATTAAGTTTGCTGTTTAAATAAACTACAGATTATTGTATAGAATAAAATATCAATAAATTGAAGATTTTCCTCATAATATTTTAATAAAAATGTTCTATCAATTTGCATGATTAATTATAAATAAATTATAGGAGTATATTTCTCATTCTAATCTTCTAACAAACTCTCCCATTTATCATATGTGTAACTCATTTAATAAGTTAGAAGATAATTTCAGACAATTTTTTTTCAGGCTTCCCATAATCATCTGGAAAACATGGTTGAGGAATGGCGTTTATTGGTACGAGGCATGTGTGATGTAAATGTATCCGATGCGATGCTACCAAAACAAATTCGACAATGCATTGAAAAGTTACAGCATCAGGAATTGACACTTACATCGGAAAAAGTTCAACTTGAATCCCAACTGAAGCAGAGCCAACATGTAAGTTATAATAAATATATTGTAACGTGTTTCGGTTCAGCCCAGGCCTGGGCAATATTAAAATAATCATCATACGTTCGATTGTACTGACTAGACTTATTTAACACGATCTTAATTACTAAATACAAACTGACATTCTAAAACACTTTATATAAATATAAATCCTTTCAATTATGATTCAGGAAAGTAAATTAGCCAAGCTAGAGTTAGAACGAAGCACGAAACAATTGAGCAATGTACAATCAATGCAGCAGCAACAACAAGCATTATTGCACAGACTACAAAAGAAATTACTATTGGTGAGTCGGGAACGCGACAGTTACCGACAACAGCTGGACACGTACGAAAAAGATCTCACCATGTCTATTCCACCGGGCGGTCTGGCTCAACATCAAACCAATGTGCAAAGGGAACGTATTGAAAGTTTAGAGAAAATGGTGGAAGGCTATCGAGAAATGGTTGCTAACTTAGAAAATGAAATACGCAAAAATCAACCGCAACTTAATAATGGTATTATACAAATTTAGATTTTTTCTTCAATCATATACAATATGGTAAATATTTTTTTTTAGATACTGTTGTTCCGATTCGATCGGAACAAATGTCTCGTATGCAAGAGAAAATTGATCGGTTACTCAGCGAGAATACTCGATTAACCGAACGCTGTGATGAATTGGAAATTCGTTTGGAACAAGAAATGATCGGAAAGGATAATGTTAAAGGACAAGTGTTCCATTTTAAAATTAATCCACTTGGCGAATGCATTTCGGAGAAAGAGAAAAATGTCGAGAAATTACAAGAAGAGGTATGATGTATGAATCATATATAAATAATTTCAAATATTATAAATTATTACTTATTTCAAATTCATAACTCTTTTCTTTTTAAATCTTTCAGTTTATTATTTTGACATTATTCCATTCTTCATTATGACTTTACAGTTTTTCTGATTCCACTTTTTCTTTCTTTTCCGGTTCGTTAAATAAAACGGTTTATATTAAATATGTTAAGTTTTTTCACTCGGTGACGACGTTATAAACAATTACATATAACAGTCCAACATTTGCTAAATGATTTAGTCATCACAATGAACTAATTTAAATCCAGTTCATTGTGATGACTAAATCATTTAGAAATGTTGGACTGTTATCTGTAATTATTTATAACGTCGTCACCACCGAGTGTTTAGTCATTTTTATTTGTTTAGTCCTTGGAATAAGGTATAATGTAGAAGTAAGATTGGTTTAAGTTATTGAAATCACTTTCAACTTTCACTGTTTCAACCTCCACGCTATTAATACAGCTTCTATACTATTTCTATACTGGTTTTGTCAGATTAGTATCTTTATCATTTTAGATAAGTCGACTGAAGCGAAAAATTCGCGACTTGGAAGACGGTTTAGAATGCAGTAAATTATCCGAAACAGCATCAACAAGTCAAGAAGTTCAAGCGTTACGCGAACAATTGGAATCATCCAAAGTAAAGATGATGAAAATGAAGGAATGCTTCAAATCTTCGGCACGCGAATTTCGTAATGCGTGCTATATGTTATTCGGTTACAAAATCGATCGCGAATCAAATTCGCAATATTATACTTTAACCAGTATGTATAGCGAATCACAGGATGATAATCTACAATTCCAATTAAACGTCGATGGTAATTTGCATTTACTCGAAACGCCATTTTCTTCTACTTTAGAGGAAATGGTTGATTTGCATTTGAGACATCAGTCGTCGATTCCCGTTTTCCTAAGCGCAATAACGATGGATTTATTTAATCGTACGACAATGACACAGTAACGTGTGTTGTTTAAATACTTTAAACTAGTAAAAAATAATTTATGGAAATTTTGTATTTTTTATTTGAAATAAACTGCTTCGAACTTGAATCAATGTAATAGTTTTAGGTCGATTTATTTTTTTGTGATTCTGTAAAACAGTTATACTTTCAAATGATTTTGCATTAAAATATTAAAAAAAAAATACTTTGTAATTTGTGGTTAGTTCCATAATTCTAAGATTTCAACTGAAGCTGATATAAACGAAAACCTATCACCATTTATTATTTCACTGACAATAAATCGTTGTTTTTCCACAACTTAATTTTAAGATATTGTTTCTTCTAATATATGATGTGGTAGATCTATTAGTTTTTATAAACAATTTTAGTATTAAATAAGAATTTATATTATTTTCATTTATAAATATTTGTATTAGTGTCTTTTTATTTGTTGTTTCAGTAATTACAAATAAAAATGATAAAAAACGAAAGTTTTGTTATTTTTATATTAAAAATACTTATAAAATTACAATACAATATAAAATAAATACAAATTTTATTTATTATAAATTTTGTTTGGTTTTATTTTTCCGTATTCTATTTATCGATAGCTTAATAGAATTTCTATACGAATTGATTGATGACCATTTTGAATAACAATAAAATTCTTCTTTCAAAGCTGTGCTGTAAATAGTTTTTTTATCTTTATAAATTTTCTTACATTCTTGTATTAATAGTAGTAAACATCGATTTCTAATAGTTATTGGTAACTTTGAGTTTTGAAAAATAGGTAGTGGAAATTTTCCATTATCCGTATTTCTTCGATTCAAAATAGAATTTATAAATTGTACCTGATGATTAACAAAAATTTGAGGCTTTTTAGGAACTTTTCTCGAACTATCAGTATTAATTATTGCGTTTGATATTTCGTCTGAAGTTTTCGAATTATTCGATGTATTTCTTATGTGCAAATTATTCAGTTTCATTTGCGATGAATGAACTTGTGATATGCTATTTTGTTCAGAGAATGAGTTTTGTTTTTTATGTCCATAGTCGTGATAAGGCCTTATGAAACAAACTTCGTAGAAACTAGGGTTAAATTTTCTAAAGTATATTATTTGAAAATTAAACATTTTGAATACAAATTGCTAATTTTAAAAATATAAATAAAAAAAAATGTCCAATATGTCAATATAACCAATATATCTTGATTGTATCGTCAGAAACAATTAATGGTTGTATAATGTATCCATAGTCAACTTGTTAAAAAAAATTCTTTATTTGATTAATAGCGGTAATTCTATACTCTGAAAAGTATTTAAATTAAACTTTTTTAAATAAAACGTTTTTATTTAAAGTAATTTTATCTTCACCCTTAAATGAAGTAAATATCTGAATTCATGAGCCATTATCTTTTTATCATATATATGACACATTTTTTTTTAAAAAAATTAACGCATTTTGAACACTTATCTTTAAGTAATAACGATAATGTCTATTTTTAGTTAAATTGTATAAAATGTGTACATAAACTAAAGGAAAGAAATTTAACATTTCCATTGATATTATTTATTCAAAAAAATATAATGTAGAGGCGGATTTAACTATACTATCCTCCCATATTTAAAAGAAGTATGACCAGAAATATGTATAATATTATAAATTAAACATTTAAGTATATACATATATAATTTACAATACAAAACATAAAAAAGTTACAATTTGTATGTCGCTTTTGTTTCAGCAAAATAATTTATTATATCGCTAGAGTCATACATATTTTATGATTTGTAGAGGAATAAGCGACCCTTATTTGTTCGACGTCCCTTAATAATTGTGCAAAAAAATAATAGTTCAAAAAAACAAATATATTTGTGATTTGCAAATTAAAATTTTTCAAAAATCTTGCAAAGCATTAGCAACATTTAACTTCGGTAATATTCGTCGTAAAATGATAATAGTTCATTTATCATTTGTTAGACCGCCGGAAAAAGCATGTTTTATAATTAATTGATTGACACGATAAAATATAATTTTAATGAAAAATTGCATTTTATATATTATGCAATTCGGATTTCCAGAAAATGTTACGAAAGTATCTAACGTAAAATTAATAATCACAATCCATTAGATAAATATGAGGAATAATTTTTTTAAAAGTATAAAGATATTTCAGTGACAATATTCATAAATTATAAAGATTAATCACATGCATTAAGTATTTAAAATAGGTGAGTTCACCTTTTTAACTTCAGTACAGCAATAACATCATGAAAGGAATAGTAGTACTACATTTTGTCGCAGTTATCGGTAAGTTATTCAAAATTTTAAATCAACATTTCGGACCATATTTGAGATTAGGTGTTCATGTTTGTTGTAAATGTTTGGTTGGTGTGTTAATCGTACATATAAATGACTTACTTTATGTTCGTTCATTAACAACGACATTTAACTATTTTAGTTTATTTCTTTTTATGAATTTTTCAAGTTAGCCTAGTTACAGAAGTTGCTTTTATTTGAAGTTTATGAATGCTATAAAATGATAAGTTTAAACTGTGCAGGTTTTACTATCTAATGAATATATTATTTAAAATAATTGTGTAATATATACTATCGTTTCACAATTTTATTGATTCAATAATAGAAATTGAAATTATTTTTATTTTTAACATACACGCGGGGTGTTTATTCGCAACTTCCAACGTCAATATCTCGAATTCTAAAAATAATACTAAAATTTTGTAAAAAGCAAGAAATAAACAGGTTCAATGGACTATACTTTGACTAAAACTAAATACTGTTGTACTGCACAGTTTAGGATCCGCAAAACATTGAAAACAAATTTTGGATGACTAAACTAATATACACAATCACGCCATGTACCTAAAAAGGTGTAGTACAAACTCTTTCCACTATCCCGAAATTAATTTTCTACAAACATTTCTATCCAGACTAGCAAACTCTAGCTTCATCCACATTCATGATACTTAGAAGTACATGCTCTTCTATTCCTACTACTTAGAAACTTTCGCTCACGCAAAATACACTCAATCATATCAGTCCATCTACTCATCGGTCGTCCACGCAAATGTTTACCTTCAAAATCATTTACCTGTATATTTTTTTAATTAAACATTTATTAGACATCAACGCAGGCACCAAAACAGCATTGTATATATTTAAATGAGCTTCTCTAGAAATATTTACGTTTCTAGCAAAATAGCATACTTAGACAATAAACTATCCAAATACACAAATTCATCTATCTGCTCTAAACGTGCATCGTCAACAGATACATTACATATTCGATCAAGTCATCCTTCTCAAAAACTAATACTTTGCATTTATCAACATTCAATACAAGATTCTTTACCTGCAACATTAATTCTATCTTCTATCAATCATCCTTTTCAGTTACTCGTCAAATTCAGCCAATATATCACACCTATATTGCAACACAATACCAACATCACATATTATATTTCATATTATTTTTATTTTCCTTATACTTGTTTTTTTTTTCTCGTATGACGAATTAATTATTCATAGATAATGCAGGTTGCTTTTTATAACAATATATTTTAAATAATGTAATTTATAGCAGCTGACGTAAGTATTTAGCAGCCGAGTAGGCTAGTCTATATTCATAATTTATAGAATAATTAAGTAAAATTAACTGATATACAGGGTGATTTATGACGTCGGAGAAAAACTACACCGGATGATCCCTATAAATAATCTAAATAAAAAACTTCAAATAAACATATGTCCGAAAATGCTTTCTAACGGAACTGTAGCCGTTAGAAGTTTAGCGTTAGCCTTATATATATATATATATATATATATATATATATATATATATATATTTTTTAATAACAAAGTTATCATTGTCATTCACTCGGAAATAATACTTTATCTGAAGGAGTGAAGCTCTATTTTGTTTGTTGAATTAAAAAATATGTTAGGAAATTATACTTATTATACATACATACATACACAATCCATATACCCAAAAGAATGTGGCATAAACTCTTTACATTATTCCGAAATCAGTTTAACAGTCAATTAAGGAAATTTGAACAATATTTTCAGCTGCAACATACGGATGCAATTCAAGAGATTACGGAAATGGAGCAACAGTATGTGTATGCTCAGGAAATAATTGCGATACAATTCCATCTGTGACACCATTAACTGCTGGACAATATGTCATGTTTACATCATCAAAAGCTGGTTCGAGATTTCAAAAAACATCGGGCACATTCATGACAAATTCTACTCCAAATTATAATAGTAAGATACTAAAAATATCTTTCAGAACTCATTATATTAAAATTAAACTGCTTTAGGTTAAAATTCTGTATTAATATTTATTAAATAAATATTAATACAGAATAAATTTTATAATCGACGTTTCGACGAAACTCAACGTCCGTTTTCATCAGGATCATTGATACAAATGACATTACAGTAACTTGTTTTTATGTTCTATTATTTACCTTGATAAATGATAACATTTTATCCTGATGAAGACGGACGTTGAGTTTCGTCGAAACGTCGATTTTAAATAAATATTGATACAGAACTTTAACTTAAAGCAGTTTATTTTATAATAAAAATAAGTTACCTGTAATATATGCAACTAAATACTACAAGTATTGTAGGTTGCCTGATTAATTTTAAGATCAATAACTAGGATATGATCCTTTTTTATTAGTAAACAGAAATCAACATCATGCAAGGGCCCTGAAAAATTTCAGCCAGGGACCTCATGCAAACTTAATCTACCTTTGTCTGAATAATTTCTTATTCCTTCCTCTACAAGAAGTACAAATACTTTTTATCTGTCTATTGCTCATTCTAATCTTCTAACGAACTCTCTCATTTATCATATGTGTCACTCATTTAACAGACTTTTGTATATTTTGTATATTTGTATCGTTTGCGCCATTTAATTGGACTGTTGCCTATTTGGTGTAACTAAATAAATAAATAAATAAGCTTTTATATTTTTTTAGATGAGACAATATTCATTAATCGCCAAAATAAATACCAGAAAATATTCGGATTTGGTGGTGCTTTTACAGATGCCGCTGGAATAAATATTTTATCACTTACTAACCAAACTAGAGACACACTTATGAGGTACATTATAGCGTAGATAGTAAAACTTAATTAAAAAAAAACAACGTTATAATTACTTACAGAGCATATTATTCGGACGATGGGGTACAATACAGTATGGGACGGGTACCAATAGGTGGTACAGATTTTTCAACACGAGGATACACATATGATGATGTTGGTGACGATTTTACATTGAAATTCTTCTCTCTGCAAGTTGAAGATGTAAATTATAAGGTAAATAGTATTTAATATTAAAATAAGCAACGAAAAACAGCTAGAATATATAATTAAAGCTCTACTGGGTCTAGATTTTCTAACTTTAATTTCTACAAGATTTTAAAATCTACAAGAATTCAGTTTTTCCCCTCTATTTCTGTAGACGTCATATCGAATTTTGTTCCCTTAAGCGATTTTGTAAATTCTGTCGGAAATTCCAAATTTTTCCGCGAAAAGAGATTCACTGAATCACGAAGTGGTCTTCTCTCCTTCCGTAAATCAATGATATGATCTTTAATTATTATTATTTATTTAATTATTACCAGTTTTTAGTTAAAATCGATTTTGTAGGTACTAGGTACTAGCCATTATATTTTTGTTTTTGTTTATATACATATTTATTATCTTCTTTACTAATATATTAAAATAATGATTATTTACAAAGTATGTAATTATTATGAAATTACATATATCACATTATATTTATTGTTATATGACTACATATAGATAAAATAATGTTCGTCAAAAGGTATTTTGTCTATAATAACTAAATAGAACTATATTACGCATTTGCTGACGTAATTAATTTGTTTATATTACAAATTTCAAAGATTTTGTTCAGTTTTAAATTTATAAATCATTTTTTGTATTTAAATGTTTAATTTAGACTTCATTAACTGATTGTTTCAATTTATTTTGAAAAGCAAAAGTTTTACTTCACTAAAGCAATCGGTGAATGGTGAATGTATACTGCTTAAAAAATAGCTACTAATAATTTTTTTATTTGATCTAGTACCTAGCTTTTTAAATGTATTGCTCTTTTTTTTGAATAATTATTGTTCTATATCCACTAATTATTCCAGTGAAGATATACAGAGCGAGTGTAAAGTTTGGAACTACCGCAATAAATCTTTTATTAAACGTTTTTGTAAAAAATCCTCGAACACGTCAATTTTTATCTTAAATTATACATATTTTACTGTAATCGTCACTTAAAGATTGTCTTTTGTTTTTGAGTTATGAAGTAAGCGATAATTTTTTTAAATGGAAACCTATATTTTTTATTATTGATTTTGGTAGTACTTTTTATTCCGTTTCCAACCATATAAAATTTTAAATATGTTACATTTGAAAAAAATTGAGAAAAATAATCTTAAAGTTTAAATATTAAAAACTAATTAAATTGGCAAAATGAATCTAGTTATTAGTGTATAAAACAAAAAACATTAGCTACAACTGTCAAAATTATACAATTTATAAATGTCAAAATAAAATAAGAGTTATTATTTAGCTTTTTCTCTGTTTTTCGCTCAATTATACAATTTTTATTAATAAAATAGTTTTTTAAATTTGGAAAAAGCAAAATAATAACACTTATTTTATTGTAAAATTTATAAATTGCATAATTCTGACAGTTGTAACTAATGTTTTTTATTTTATAAACTAATAACTAGATTCATTTTGCCAATTTAATTAGTTTTTAATATTTAAACTTTAAGATTATTTTCCTTAATTTTTTTCAAATGTAACATATTTAAAATTTTATATGGTTGGAAACGGAATAAAAAGTACTACCAAAATCAATAATAAAAAATATAGGTTTCTATTTAAAAAAATTATCGCTTACTTCATAACTCAAAAACAAAAGACAATCTTTAAGTGACGATTACAGTAAAATATGTCTCATTTAAGATAAAAATTGACGTGTTCGAGGATTTTTTTCAAAAACGTTTAATAAAAGATTTATTGCGATAGTTCCAAACTTTACACTCGCTCTGTATATATATATATATATATACAGGGTGTTTCACAACTTGGAGCAAAAAATTAAAGGGTATATTCTGTACGATGTGCTGATCATGAAACAAAAAGAATTTTTTTAAAATTCGCAAAGTTAAGGGTAGTTTACTTGAAGTAGACATTTTTTGAACCACTGGAGTAGCATACGTCATAGAAAGAAATATTAAATGAAATTAATTATCAAAGAAACATTATGTAATGTTAGTTTTATTTAGAAACAATAATTGTTTTAAATACAAAATAATTTATAATATTAATGCATTGTATTTAATATCAAGATAATTTGGGAAATAACATATCTGAAGCACAAAACTACAAATACTGTTCAAAATTTGCACCATTCATCCCTACACACATTGCAGCACGTTGAATTAATGACCTAGTACAGTCTTGACACGAATTTTGTACTCGTATTATTCTCTGCCCAAGTTCTTCTTCGTTTTCCGGCGCATTTTGGTTGTAGACGAGGGATTTAAAATGACCCTAGAAATAAAAATCCAGCGGATTTAGGTCAGGGGATCTAGCAGGCCAAGCTACAGGTCCACCGCGACCAATCCACCTGTCCTCAAACACTTGGTTTAAATGTTCTCTTACATTTAGAGCATAGTGTGGTGGCGCACCATCGTGCTGAAACCATGTCTGCTGACGCACATTTAAAGACACATTTTCAAGTAGTTCTGGCAAAGTATTTTGTAAAAATAATAAATAATTAGCTCCAGTCATCCTATTTGGTAGAATGTACGGCCCAAGTAACATTCCATTAACAATACCTGCCCAAACATTTAACGAAAAACGATGCTCAAAACTGCCCCGTACAACAACGTGTGGATTTACTTGACTCCAATAATGAAAGTTATGATAGTTATGAACTCCCTTCCTCGTAAAAGTAGCCTCATCAGAAAATATGATGTACGAGGGGAAATTCGGATTTTCAGTGTGTTTTTGTAAAAGCCAGTTGCAAAACCGTACTCTAAACTGATAGTCAGGTTCTGTTAGCCCCTGTACCCGTTGAAAATGGAATGGGTGGTAGTTTTGATTTCTTAAAATTTGCCATACTGAATTATGTGATACTCCTAATTGTTGAGACGCTCTTCGGGTACTAATAGTTGGTTCAGCATGTACAGCATCTAAGATATTATTAACCATATTGTCGTGTTGATGCTGGCGGCCACCACCTCTCCCACGATTAGGTTGCACATATCCTGTGTCTCGAAGGCGCTGGACTATCCTCACAAACAAACGGGGAGTGGGTAATCGGCGTAAAGGATAATGTTCAGCATACAGACGTCGTGCCAATAACGAATTTTGCCGTGCTTCGCCATAAATTAACATCATGTCCACTAATTCACTGTTACTAAATGCATCCATTTTAACAAAAACTACACTACACTGCTATTCACTGTAAAATGAGAACAGTGCACCAGCAAAGATAATAATAATTAACAACTATGTCGACGAAAGACTACCTACCTACTACCTATCAAATTAAATTAAATTATTAATTAAACTATTACACATTTTATTAGTATTAGATATTATGTAAGCAATTACTTTCATTGTAGACGATTTGAAAACAAATATTAAAAATAACTATCGACCAGTGGCAAAAAAAATGTTTGCTTGAAATACGATGCAATTTTTTTTGCAAATTTTAAAAAAAATCTTTTTGTTTCATGATCAGCACGTCGTACAGAATATACCCTTTAATTTTTTGCTCTAAGTTGTGAAACACCCTGTATATATATATATATATATATATATATATATATATATATATATATATATATATATATATATATATAATTGTTTATGTTTACTGTACATTACTATAAATTTTTCATTCCAAATGCCCTCCCTAACAAACTATTACAAGTTTGGTACACTCTTTGTAAATCACCTATATATACATACATATATATATATATTATAAATATTTAGATACCGTTGATAAAAGAAGCAATGAATTTAACAAATTACGACTTCAAATTATTTGCATCTGCCTGGACTGCACCAGCTTGGATGAAAACAAATGACAAATTAATTGGAGTTGGATTTTTGAATCTTACAATGTACGATTTATGGGCAGAATATCATGTTAAATTTCTCGATGCGTACAGGGAAAATGGCATTTTTTACTGGGGTTTAACAACTGGAAATGAACCAGCAAATGGATTCACTCCAATGATGCAAATTAACGATATGGGATGGGAACCTGGTATGCAGGTAAATAATGTTTTTATGTTTTATTCATAATAATTTTACTAAATAAAAATTGAAGTTATTTTAAAGCATTTTAACACTTTTTATTAAGTCGCTTTCTTGTTGAGTTAGATGATGAGTTAGAGACCGGAAACTTTAAGCATAGCTCAGAACTGAATGACAATGCAATATTAACTAATTAATTAATTAGGTTAAAGTTAAAGTTAAACAAGAAAATAATTATTTAAATAGAAAAAAATTGTTTAATATACCACGTTTTTAACACGGACTAAAAAGTATAAAATAATTTCTCTTAGCCCTATCCAGATTTATAACCCCATACAGAAAAACGTGGAGCAACGAAGCTACTCCCTACACTCCTTACGTTTTTCTGTATTATAAATTTCTGGGATTATAAATCTGTATGGGGCTAGGCGAAATTATTTTATACATTTTTAGTCCGTGTTAAACAGTGGTATATTAAAATTTTTATTTATTTAAAATTTTTATTATTTTGTTAGGCCGAATGGATTGTACAATATTTAGGTCCTAAATTGAAACTAAATCAATATTATCAAGGAGTAAAAATAATGTTAATAGATGATCAGCGTGTCTTCTATCCTTGGATTCCAAGATATGTAAGTTAGAAAAAAATGTAATTTGTATAAAAGTGAATTTGATTTTTATTATGTAATTTGTAATTTTTAGATGTTTTTAAATCAATTACTTCCCCCATACGTCGATGGCTTTGCTGTACATTATTATACAGATAAATATGTACCCGCTGAAGTTTTAAGTATTACGCATTATGATTTTCCAGATAAATTTATTTTTTCATCAGAAGCCTGTGAAGGTACGATATTAATAAAACAGAGTTATTCCTTTATTTCCATAAAAACTAAGCGCCAATTTGGAATATTAGGAAATTGTTTAATTTTTGTTATTTTCAAAAAAAAAAAATAGTAAAAATCTTTCAGAACTCATTATATTAAAATAAAAAGGCTTTAGGTTGTAATTTTGTATTTTAACTTGTTTCTATGTTCTGTTTATTTATTTTATATGCCATTTGTATTTTTTTCTTGATGATGTACGTAGATTACGTCGAAATGTCGACTTTTAATTAAAATTAAAGGGGTAGTTTACAGGAACAAACAGTTTTATTTTGTACGATTTCATTAAAATATAAAAAATTATTGAAAATCACATTTTTTTTACTTTAACACAGAACTAAATTCTACAGTCTTTTTATTTTATTTTCAGTCAAACCTGCTATTCATATCTTACAACTTTCCTACGTTTGACGAGTGAGATAAAAAAAATTTCCTGTTCACACATTTTTCGATATAATTATTTTTCTTTTCATTTTTTTACACGTCAAACGTGTAATATATTATACCTTGGACACACGATATAGCGTAATGAACTCAATTTTTAATTTATCTTAATGATAATTATAATATACTGCTTTCGTTTCGAATTTGCTGCACATGCGTGTTATGTACTGTTTATTTAATTATAATCATTTTGATAATTTTTTAAAATTTATTTCTTGCACTAAATATTAAAAGTAAAAACTTGATTTGCAATATACAATAATTTTTTTTATAATTATTCATGTTTGACAAATAACTGCAAACGTTTATCTGTGGTCGGGCGATCTTTACCGAATATCGAAACTAAGTGATCATTAGAGATAAATGAAGTTTGTAATGATAATTTAATAAATAAAACTATGACTCACGAATTTAACGATCATTAAATTTTGTCGTGTGTTAGACTCTATGCTTCTTTGACTACCAACTGATTTTAAATAAATATTTTAGGAAGTTTTGCTCAGCAACAAGTAATTCTAGGATCTTGGGATCGTGCAGAAAATTACTTACACAGCATTTTTGATGTAAATACATTTTTTTGATAATAGTAATCTTTCTAGTATAAGATTATGATTTATTTTACCGTTTTTGTTTTCAGGATCTTAATAATTGGTCCACAGGATGGATGGATTGGAATATAGCATTAAATTTAGATGGCGGACCAACTTACGTTGGAAATTATGTTGATTCGCCTATAATTGTAAACAAAACAGCTGATGAATTTTACAAACAACCTACGTACTATGCATTAGGACATTTTGCGAAATATATTCGACCAGATTCGCAACGTATCCAAAGTACCTACAGCGGATCATCTTTGAAAGAAGTAGTTTTTCAACGTCCTGATGGTGGAATAGTTGTATCCATTTTCAATCCGTAAGTGTAAAATTATTCGTCATGTTATTCTTTTTTTTTCTTGGATTTTGGCCAACTATGGACCACATGAAACAACTTCTCATGATTGTTTTTCTACCTTCTTTCTTCTCTTTCATTGTTTCTTCCGTTCATTTTGCTCCTGTCTTCTTTTTTGCCTTTTCTTGAAAACTCTTGAAACCTCTGATCTTCACTTTGAATTCTTCTCCATCTATTTCCATTTTTTTCATTTCTTTTCTGACCTCCTTGCATCCGTATCATTTGGGTCTTCGGGGTTTTCGTCAAAGAAGTTAAATATTCTCTTCGTCAGTCTTCCTTCATTCATTCTTTTAATGTATCCGTAGAAAGTCATATTATTATTATAGGTAATTTATTAGGTAGATTAGTGTGTTAGTAATAACTATTTTGTTTTCAGAACGGACAATGATATTAATGTAACCGTTGTTGATAAGACTTCTACTTTACCTTTAAGTATTACTATTCCTAGCCATTCTGTAAACTCTGTATTATATTGGTGATTTAATAAATAATTTGCAATTATCTTGTTTAATTTATTCAAAAAAGATTTGTTGTATTTCCTGTGTGTTTGATACGTTGCATTCAATAAAATTTACTATTTTATGTTATCTTTCAAATTGAAAAGAGTTGGTATGATTGAGAGTGTTTTGCGTGAGCAAAAGTTTCCAAGTAGTAGGAATAAAAAAGCATGTATGAGAGAAATTATGAATGTGAATAAAGCGAAAGTTGCTTGTTTGGAGGCGACTGATTTCGGGATGATGAAAAGAGTTTGTGCCATACCCTTTTTGATTTCATGACGTGATTTTGTATGTATGTATGTATGTATGTATTAAATTACTTGGCATAGCGACAGTAGAGAGCAAAATGTAATGACGTGTAATTGCAGCGAAATATCACCGTATTTTGTCCAGTCTAACGCACCGTTTGAGTCTCCATGTTATTTAAATGGAGTTTAAATCACAACTTTCAGATCTAGTATAACATGTAGAATTTTGACGTAGAAACACTGAATATTTATAGTAAAATGAAATTACAGATTTTTTTTATAGTACATTTTTTTTAAATAATTTTTCTACAGTGTATAGAACAGAAAAAGAACATGCATACAAAATATTTTGCATTGTCATACTGTTTGATATCTGTTTCTGGTATTTTGTGCAATTATATAATATCATTTTTAAATGAATTATAACAGTAAGACTTAGACTTCTCCATAAATATTAATTATCTATATTAGTAAATAAACTAGTTTGCAAACGAATTTTTATAAAAAAATGTAAGACTATTTTTCTAATAAAAAAACGTAAACTATTTTGGATTCTTTACCTTATACATACATACACAATTACGCCATGTATCCAAAAGGATGTGGCACAAACTCCTTCCACTATTCCGAAATTAATTTTCTCCAAACATTTCTATCCAGACAAGCAACTTTAGCTTCATCCACATTTATAATTCCTCTCATACATGCTCTTCTATTCCTTTTACTTGAAATCTTTCGCTCACACAAAACACACTCAATCATTCTACTATCATCAAAATCATTCACATATATTCTTTTAACTAAACGTTTATTAGACGCATTCGCTCAAAATGACCGAAACGCTTCTTAATTGATTTTAACACGTCAAGTTTTGCAACAACATTTTTTGAAATTTCACACTCATCATATACTTATCTATTTTGTATCCGATTCTTACTAGGATATATTACATCTGAAAGATCACTTATTACTGAAGTTCGGGTTGAATAAAATCGTATATTTTACAGTCGATGCATTGAAAAAAAAAATAATTCACTGTTTCATTATATAATATTCAAAAAAATAAAAAAATAATAATAATTTATTGTCGGTATGTTTTTAGTATTTTTTAGGTATTTCCAAAGTCAAATTGTTATTCTGAGAAAGAAATCTTACTTGTCATGTTATATTTAAAGTTTTAATGTTTTGCGATAAAGAAAAACTGCTAAGCAATAGAAATTTATAAGGAAAAGGATAACATCAACCATTGTGAAGGCACTGAGTTAAATAAAATTTGGCTTTCATTAATTAAAAATTTATAAAAAAAATTAAGAACTACTTTGTTACCTATAGTAACTTGTTTCTTTGTTCTGTTTATTTACTGTAATGTTATTTGTAATCATTTATCCTGATGAAGACGGACGTTGAGTTTGGTCGAAACGTCAATTTTAAATAAATATTAATACAGAAATTTAACTTATGGCAGTTTTATTTTAATACAATGAGTTCTAAAAGATTTTTTACTACGTTAAAAATATTATTATTATAAATTGTTTGTTTTCATTTTTTAATAAGTAAAAAAATAATAAAGACACTTTAATTTTAACAATATTTTTAAAATGCATGAAACGTTATTTTAAATAACCGATTATACACATAAAAATATAGAAAATGTGTACATACGGTATTTAAAGGTAATAAATTAGATAAAACAGTTTTTATGGCATACAAAATAAATATGACATCAAAAATTAAGATAATTTTACATAATTAACAATAAAATACGGTTTTTTAATATTTTTTTTAATAAATAAAAACTTAATAATGATAGTTATCTTATGATAACTTTATATATACAAAAACCAACCAATATTTTTATTTAGTTATACAGAGAATATTTGAAATTTCGAAATATTCCTTTGAAAAAATTGTAAATGCGTATAATTAGTATTAAAATTTAATGTCTTGTCGACTTAATACAATACAGGTCTTGAGTATGAATTTGATGTTTCATATGTAAAATTTACTTATAAATTGACAGATAAAATAATACTACAGTCATGGTAGATAAAAACAAAACTGTCTTGACATAAATATGCCATTTATTTACAGAATTATATATACAAATTATATAAACAAATCAATGTCACGTAAAACATGTAATTATATAAACAAATTATTGACACGTAGAACACGACTTCATTCCACATATGCTCAGTAAGCTAATGTTACTTTTATATGTAGTTTTAAATAAAAAATCAGATGCGACTTTATTCTCGAGCTGTAAAGTTCAAACCAATAAATATTTAATAAAAAATATAAAATTAATTTTTTTATTACAAATATTAAATTGAATTATTTAATTTACATATACAGGGTGTTTAAGGAGCGATAGTACACCTCAAAAAAAGTCGATAAACCTTAATACGCCTTAGTAAAAGTCGTATCATAAGCGAGATAATAATTCTTTTAGTTTTTATTGGTAATTTACTACTTAATTAGCATTAATAACTTCATAATACATCATTATTAATAAATCGACGTTTTGACAAACTCAACGTACAGTTTCATCAGGAAAAATGATACAAATGATATTTATAGTAAATAAATAGAACATGGAAATAACATGAAATTTATAAATTTTTAATTAAAGGAAGACAAATTTTTTATAAAGATAACATCAATCAGTTTGAAGACACTAATTTAAATAAAATTTGGCTTTCTTTAATTAAAAATTTATAAATTTCATGATCTAGTTACTTATTTTATTACACTTGTTTCCATGTTCTGTTTATTTACTGTAAATATCACTGAAATATAGTAATAACTGGAACGCGCACTGGCCGCTCAAATGCGAGCCGAGAGAGAAAGCGATATACGGGGATTCGCGTCTTTGTCGTATAGTCCGTTCAAAAGTTTCTATTGGCGTAGCATTGCTACTACATGATAACTTAGATAGCTATGAAAAAAAGAATCTCACTGCTATATTAAAAAAATGTCAAATTAATATATCAAAAATGATACAAATACCTTTTATAGAGGAATTCCCCAATAAAATCTCATTACGTCTCGTTTAGCCGCTGCATTTAGCTACAATTTAATATGCAACAACATAAGATTGTCGCATTTTTACCGCAAGAAATCGCATTTGAATTTCAAATGTGCAGAAGTGTAAGACAGTGATAGAGATCCCCGTATCTCCTATCTCTCTCGGCTCGCATTGGCGCTACTAGAACACATAGGCAGTGCACATTCCAGTTATTACTATATTTTAGTGATAAATATCATTAATTCGATTATTAATAAATATTAATATAGAACTAGAACCTAGGACCGTTTTATTCCAATATAATGAGTTCTAAAAGATTTTTTTACCATGTCAATATGATTTATTTATTAGAACTTATAGGAATTAATATATTTGCAAAAAATAATACGTCACCAACATTTAAATAAACTCAAACACTAACATTAATTATATTTGAAAATGATAAATTTTAAAATAAACTTACGTAATAATTAGCTTATTAGCGATTAAATTATAAAACATTAGTATATGCTGCCATATCTAGCTATTTTCGGGCCATAAAAACACAATTTCGTTAAATTACGAAATTGTTTTAACGAAAAAAATAATAATCGGAATTAATAATTTTCAATGCGTAACAATTGTTTTTTGTATTTTTTCAAAAAACGTCAGTGATAATAAATAGAATGTTCGATAATGTGTCGAACATTAATCATGCCAATATGTATTTAAAATGTGTTGATTTTTGCTTTTTCGTATCATTGTCCCGCCAGTATTATGAGGGCGACGGTCGTATTGTGTTTTTTGGCAGTATTTGGTAAGTAAATTAATCTATCAGTTATATTATGTACACTCTAAAAAATATATGTAATTCTATCTACATACCATGAGACTCTACAATGCCAAGTATTTCTAGGTACAGCTACTCAACTGCTGTAATTTTAACATAATTGTTTAATAATACATATAATCGGCCTGATTCTCTAACAAAGTTGCTAAATTTTAGCAACGTTGCTAACAACTTTAGCCAATAATATTAGCTGATACTAAATAAAAAAATAAAATGAGAACTGTTATATTTATTTCTATTGGTTATAGTAGTTAGCAACGTTGCTAAAACTTAGCAACTTCGTTAGAGAATCAGGCTAAATATCAGAACTATTACAAACATTATGTAATATGATATTACCAACGAGATGGAAACGTATATATGTACGTAATATTACAGTTTCTTAGTGCATTTTTGTTTTCAAAAAGGAAGCTCAATAATACGCTTTGTCCATTCGGTCGGTCGGTCGTTCGGTTCCAGAAAAACTTTTAAACTGGACATCGTAGAGAGTTCTAGTTTTTTTGCATTAGTTCGGTGCTGTCGAGTTATTGGCACATCGAATAGTTTAAAAGCTTTATTTACGAATCGTATTGCTCATACCACAAGCCAATTGTCATAAGAATTAAAAAAAAATTAGTAATAAAATCGTGTGAATTTTTGAATTTGAATATTTTTATAAACGTTACAGTTGTTTTCATTTTACACAATTTTGTGACTTGCACATAAAAATACTGATCCGGCCGCCAAAAATTTTTAATAAAGTCTCTTTTTTAGTAAATTTACAAAACTTCAGTAAATTTGCTGTCGGAAATTTTCCATAAATAGGTAAAAAAAATAGTTCTGTAATATTATTGTTGATATAATTACATACATTTTTAAATTTACATAAAGGATGAATTTTGAAATGAATGAATTACACTTAAAATATTTTATTAGTATTATTACACAAAATATATACTAAATCTCATTATTTTAATGAATTATTACAGATATTAATATGCAAGCTGTAATATTACGTAATTTAAAAAGTTATACCAACAATATGTAATTCTACATTAAGTATGTGATGTAATTTGCAGAAAGTAATCAATTTTACATACTTATTGTTATTTTACAACTCAGAATTTTGAGGTAGAAATATAGAATATTTATGGTAAAATGAAATTACAGATTTTTCTGTAATTTTTCTATTTGTTTTTACAGTGTACTTTTATATGTTAATTTTCTGCTATTTAGATATTTGTAAAATTTTCTATTGCAATATTGAACGTTAATAGAGTTTTAAAAAAATAATAATAAATTTCGGAGTATTATATTTATTATTAGTTTTATAAATATAATTATTTTAGTTTGTAAAATTTTTTTTTTTTGATAATTTTGAAATAAAAACAATAAAAATTTAGTATGCAGGGACGGACTGGCAAAGGATAATGGTCTGGGTCAATTTATTGGAAAAGGTCATTCAAAAAACGGAAACAAAGGAAAAGGACACAGTCACAACAATTATAATTTTCCCGATGGTTTAACGGAAAATTTTGATGATACTACCGAATATACTACAGAGCCAGTCCTTCCTTGTTAGTATATATGTTATTATGGAAATTATTTATTGAAAAAAAAAATTACAGTAAAACCTAGAAGCACCGTTTATGTCAATTTTGTTTGTTGACTAATTCTGTCTGCTTTGTGTTGTTTTCAAAATAGATAAATAATTTAACTATCAATTCGTTTAGAAACTCGTACATTGTAGATTAAAATAAAACTGCTTTCGGTTACTTATTTTGTTTCGACGTTTCGACGAAACTTAACGTTCGTCTTCATCAGGATAAATAATATAAATGACATTACAGTAAATAACAGAACATAGAAACAAGTTACTAGGTAACAAATAAGTAACTAGATCAAAAAATTTATATAATTTTATTAAATAATTAATGGAAGTTAAATTTTATTTAACTCAGTGCCTTCATAATTTTATAGATTAAGTTTTATTTTAATATAAATATAATAACCAGTTGAAAACCAGTTCCATATTTGGTAGGAATAGATTACTTTTTGCAGGATTTAAGGATTACAAATAATAACATTGGCCCGTATTCCCTCCACGTTTGTTTATGAAAAAGTGCTTTTATTTTTTACTTTAAAATAAATTTTTATTTTTACCTCTTAACAATTATAAATAATATTTCTATTTTTGATATATGTTTCAATATCTATTATTATAAAATTCAAAAAAACTAATTAAAATTGCTTAATAAGTAATTTTAAGTAAATGTCAGAAGTATTTTTGACAAAAATCGCTTTTAAAAGTGAGATGAAAAAATACGGGTCTTTATATTAATTTTTATTAGATGTCTCTGTTCCAATTAAATAATGTATATTTATTGTTAATAATAATAAGTTTATTTTTTGTTTTGTTTTAGCTGGATCAAATGGCCAAAATAGCGGATCAAATGGATGTGTTTCTAGAGATTATGGTCTAGGTAGTGTAGTTTGTGTTTGTACAGCAAATAATTGTGATACATTACCGCCTGTACAGAAGCTAAAATCTGGTAATTTTGAATTGTACACATCGTCGAAAGATGGTGCTAGATTCCAACAATCCAGTGGAAAGTTATCACAAAAATTAACTACTCAGTATCCAAGTAAGCCAACCCTTATTTTATCGTGTTATTATTGTATATATAACTATTTTTTGTTTAGATAATACAATAACAATTAATCGGAAAAAGAGCTATCAAAAAATCCATGGATTTGGTGGTGCATTTACAGATGCCACTGGCATTAATATTTTGTCACTTAGCAACAAAACAAGAGACGCACTTATGAGGTATTTTTTTTCAAATAACTAAATACTAAAAAAAAATGGCGTCAAAGTGATTAGGTCAAAATTTAGATTTGCCAATGATGGCAGATAAAACTCGAGTTTTACATTTATGAAACAAAAACAAATTAGATGTTAGTACTTGTAACACATGTAACTTTCGTTGGAACCTACAAAAATGTATAATTTTCACTCCTAAACCGAATAATTTTAGACACTTTTTTGAAAAAGGCCGCCATTTTAAAAATAAATGTAAAAATTATACATTTTGTAGGTTCCAACGAAAGTCACATATGTTACAAGTACTAACATCTAATTTTTGTTTGTTTTAGAAATGTAAAACACGAGTTTTATCTACCATCATTGGCAAATCTAAATTTTGACCTGATAACTTTGATGCCATTTTTTCAGTAAAATTCTAATTTTTTTCAAAAAAAAAATTACTGCTGAAAACCTCAATATATACACTTTCCAACGGTATAATCTTTGTTTACTGTATTTGTTATAAAAGTTTTCAAAAAAAATGTTGAAAAACACCTTAAAAATTGATGCTACAAACGGGAATACCCCCTTAAATTATCTATAAATTTGGGTTTTATTGGGAAAGAACTAGAAATCTTACCGATTAATTTTCAATTATTTTGTTAATTATTATAGATCGTATTACGGTGAAGATGGTATACAATACAGTATGGGTCGAGTTCCTATCGGTGGTACAGATTTCTCAACAAGAGGTTATACATACGCTGACGTAGAAAATGATTATAGTTTAAAATTTTTCAGTTTACAAGTTGAAGACCAGAATTATAAGGTAAAATGCGTAACTGACAATAGTATCAACACGATAATAGTTATGATATATTAACGTGTTGTTATCACGGTGAAATATACCATTTCAAAATTTTGATTATTTTTGTTAGACGTTATACTTACGTAAACATATATAATTTTTTTTTTCCTTTGAAATATATATTGTTTTGTTACTGATATTATTAGTACGCGGAATTTTAAATTTATTTTAGCGTTGGCACACAAAAAATACAAATTACATAACTCAGATAATACTTAGTTACTAGTTGTTTTATCAATATTGTTCTGATAAACAAATTTTTAACACGTTCCTTAATACGAGCTCTTCTATTTATTAAAATAAAACGGTTTTAGGTTATATGTAGTTCTGCATTAATATTTATTAATAATCAACGTACTCAGCGTACGTTTTCATCAGGAAAACTGATACAAATGATTTATTTATTTATTGTTATTATTATTATTATGGTTTTATTTCGCAGTGTTAACTGGTGTGGATTATATAACATCCGAGGTCACACCGTGACCTAAAGGATTGTTATAGCTTTTATTTTTATATGAAAGTCCTGCGTAGTATATAAGCAGTTGCTAAAATGGCATTTTGTGATTTGCATTTTTTTGGAAATGGAAATATATATTATATAATTATATCCAATTACATATAGTTTATATTACATGCATACATATATATATATATATATATATATATATATATATATATATATATATATATATATATATATATATAGGCGACTGAAAGAAATTTGCATTTACTTTTATTTTACATATATAACCTGAAAATTTCAGATTCGGGAAGCGGATGAATATTTCGATTTTAGAGAAAATGCTACTGATTTGTTTTTTTTTTAAATATATGGTCACCGTAGCTATAGCTTTAGATTTTTATAATTAGTATTGTTAAATCGAATATTAAGGCAATCGCTATTCTTGAATAGACAAAACAGCTGAACTTTTTTTAGCTTCATAATGCTAATAATAACGGTTTCTAATTTATTTTTCCCAGATACCTTTGATTAAAATAGCATTGAATTTAACTGGCAATGATTTTAAATTATATGGAAGTGCATGGACTGCACCAGCTTGGATGAAAACAAATGACAAATTAATTGGAGTTGGATTTTTGAATCTTACAATGTATGATTTATGGGCAGAATATCATGTTAAATTTCTCGATGCCTATAGGGAAAATAACATTTTATTCTGGGGTCTTACAACTGGAAATGAACCAGCTAATGGATTCACTCCAATTATGCAAATTAACGATATGGGATGGGAACCAACATTACATGTAAGTTAATTACATAATAATTTAGTAATAAATATGCACTGTTCGAATAAAAATACCCTTATTAGTGCCTATATAAGTCCGTTCCCTAAAAAGGGTAAAATATGATTACCCTAAATAAGTAAATTCAAAAAAAGCATTTTATTATCTCAGAAAATGAATGAATAAATTAATATTTATATATCTAACATTATATAAAACAGACAATAAACACTTCAAACGCAAGTACGCTACATTTGACATACGCATTACATAAATAACAAAAGTGTAGTGCCACAAAGCGTAGAATTTGAAACTAAATTTAAAAAATATCCAAAAAAGGGTAAATTTTACTGTTTTACTCTAAAACAAAATGAGTAGGCGTTATTTACTCATATTTTTCGTATTTGTTGCTCTTCCATCAAGGTAAAAAGTCAAATATTTTAAAATACCCAAAAGCAGGGCATTTTTTTGCACTAATAAGACTACAAATTTAATTACTCTCGAAAATTTTTACCCCTTTACCCTACTATTTTGAACAGTGTACATATACATTTGCGTGGACGTCCGATGAGTGGGTGGAGTGATATGATTGACAGAGTGGCTAGCGTGAGCGAAAGTTTCCAAGTAGCAGAGAATAGAAGAGCATGTATTTCTAGGTATTATGAATGTGAATGAAGCTAGAGTTGCTTGTCTGGATATAGGAATGTTTGAGCGAAAGCTGATTTCAGGATAGTGCCACACCCTCTTGGGTACATGACGTGATTGTTTATTCTCAACCATTAAAACACTATACACTAATTTGCGTAAATTAACACGATATTTATATATTTTTTTTTTTGAATTTATTTATGTAGGCACAATGGATTGCCGAAAATTTAGGTCCAAAATTGAGATCAAATCAGTATTATGAAGATATAAAAATTATGATAATTGACGATCAACGTGTATACTTCCCTTGGATTCCAAGATATGTAAGGTTTTTTTTTCCAAAGTAAACTAAGAGAACTTAATTAAGATAATTACGAGTGTAATTTTTTAGATGTTCCAAAATGAAGTAGCTAAGAATTATGTTGATGGATTGGCTGTACATTTCTATGATGACAAATATGTCCCAGCTGAACTCTTAAGTATGGCACACAATGATTTTCCAGATAAATTTATTTTGGCAACCGAAGGCTGTATTATTCAAATGGGTATGCACATATATGTATAGACTGTAAATTTTTTATGTAATTTTACATGTTTTGTTAAGCCTGGCGCAGACTATTTTATATGAACTATCACATGAATTAATTTACAATAGTTCAATGAAAATTTTTCATAAAAAATGTAATATTAGTGAATTATCACAGTAAAATTACAAAATGTTGCTATTTTTACTGTTAAAACCTAGGTAAAAATTACATAAATTTAAGATATATTTTTTACATTGTATAATAACAGTTGATTCTGTTAAATTTTTCATTTATCTTGGTCAGTGCCGTCTTATCGCATGGGCCCGCTGGGGGCTCCACAAGCATACGGGCCCCATACTAATCTGTGTATGTGAATTGATTTGCCATTAATTAAAATATATTTAACATTTAAATTAATTCTACGCAATATAAAACCATTTACGTTTCAATTTCTGTGAGTGGTTACCAAGGGGCCCATAATGTTGTTAAGACGATGCAAGAATTTCATTAAGAATGGTAAATATTATTTTAGGAAATGCTAGAGCAGTTAATCTTGGATCATGGGAAAACCTTGAAACTTATGTGGAAAGTATTGTAGATGTAAGTATTTATTTTATATATTGTCTCTTTTATATACTTGTTACTTGTTTGATGAACTAATAAATCACTAGTTAATTTTTAAATGAAGATAAATGCATTGATCTTGCCGTGGTTTGAAGCCTCTGCGCCACAAGATCACAACGACAAGGTCCCGGGGGTTCAAACTCCGTCAAGATCAATGCATTTTTCTTTATTTCAAAATAAACTAATGAATTAATGAGTTTATCAAAATAAATTAATTTCGATTTAAGCAAAAAAAACTAAATTACTATAACCTAATATGTAATAATAATATGTTTTTATTTCAAAGGACCTTAATAATTGGGTAACCGGTTGGGTTGATTGGAATATGGCTTTAAACGAAAATGGAGGACCAACTTATGTAGGAAATTATGTTGATTCACCGATTATTGTGAATACAACATCCGATGAATTTTACAAACAACCGATGTTTTACGGTTTGGGGCATTTCTCGAAATTTGTTCGACCGGATTCGGTACGAATTCAAACGATCTATACTGGCTCAGATTTGAAGGAAGTTGCTCTACAACGTCCTGACGGAGGAATCGTACTTGCATTATATAATCCGTAAGTTTCATATTCGATATTTTGTTTCAAAATGTATTTATCCTGTATTTACATACACATGTTTCAAGTAAAATGGATATAGAAAATATTTTTCAAATTATTTTATAAAAACGACGTTTCGACATTATTTAAGTAAATAACCAGTACGTAGCAACAAGTTACTAGGTAACATATAAGAAAAATTATAGATTTTTAATTAATGGAAGCCAAATTGTATTTAACTCAGTGCCCCTTCACTGTGATTCATGTTATTCTTCTTTTTTTTATAAATCTCCATTGCTTCTCTCTTATCAATCTGCTGCTAATATTGTTGGTCTAGTAATTATTGCTCTATCTTCAAATTTATTTTAATCTTTAATGTCATTGATAAATTTTGATCTAATAAAAACGAGCGTTCAGTTTCGTCGAAACGTCGTTTTTATAAAATAATTTAACAGAATCTAATCATAAAGCAGTTTTTATTTAGCTTCGAAATTAACTGGTTTACATCTGTAAGATCTGTAGCGTTACAGATTATTTAGTCTTTATCTATCAATAGAAGAATTCTGTTTATTAAAAAAGATAAAACATTCTGTTAACACAACATGTCTTACACATGTGAACCGAATAGACCCATAAGTTGCGTATTTGTTGATATAATAATAATTTTTCTTTTTTCTCTTTAATGCATAATGTAAAATTATATAAATAATAATAATATTAATATTTATTTAGCGTAATAACATAAATACAGTTTGCTTTGTCACACATAGTATATATATATATATATATATATATATATATTTGTAATAATTGTAATAACTTTAATACAGGAAAAATATATAAAGCGACGTTTGCCATTTTATCTTAATGTTGCTAAAACTTGTGTCTAATGTAATTTTGCTTTTAACAAAATACAAAGAAATAATACATAAATAATGTGTCGAATAAACTAATTTTATTTTTATTGATTTCAGATCGGATAATGATGTTCCAGTAACAGTTTTTGACGATACAACTAAAGAATCAATCAATATAAATGTCGTTAAGCGATCTATCAACACATTACTATATTGGTAAAATTAATAAATACATATATGTGTGTATAGAATTATTCTGTAAATGAATTAATGAAATAAATGGTAAAACTGTATTTATAATTTTTATTAAATTCTCCTACTAATTATATGTAATTAATGTCTTTGTAAATAATTTACAGAATAGTTTTGAATAAGATGAATTTAAATTTTAAACAAAATATGATTAGATGTATTTGTAAAATATAAAATAAAAAATTATAAAATTAATTTTATATAGAAATATTTTATTTTGCTAGTATCCCAATTTTTTTAAATAAATAAAATTAAAATAAGTTTTAAAATAATTAGTATAAATATGTAAATGTTTTTTAAAAAAAATTGATAAAATTTGCAAAATTTTTAGTAATTTTAAATTAAAAAGTTAACATAAATAATAAAAATTTTTCCTGATAATATATGTAGAGTATATCGAAACGTTGATTTTTAATTAAAATTTATGCGAAACTTAATCCTAAAGCCTTTTTATTTTAAAATAAAATAAATAAATCTAGTTACTTTGTCACCTAGTAACTTTTTTCTATGTTTTGTTTGTCATTTGTATTTTTTCTTGATGATCAAGATATACAGGCTGTAACAGAATAACTATTCCTAATTTTCAGAAATGATGGAGGGCACATAAAGAAACATTTTTTATTAATAAACTAGTGTCCAAAAATTTTATTTTTCTTTTTTTTTTTTTCGGTAGTCGATTGTATATCGTTACAACTTGTGTATCGAAAATGGTGGTCGTAACTTCGAACAATTTTTATAAAGTTTAATGCGCTATTATTTCTAATAAAATGTTCCTTAACTTAACTACTCTTTGATGTTTTGATTAAGATTGTTTTTAACGATATCTAGTGTATCTTGGCACCGAAAAATTTCCGGACACTAGTTTATTAATAAAAAATGTTTCTCTAAGTGCACTCTATCATTTCTGAAAATTAGGAATAGTTATTCTGTTACACCCTGTATACGTAGAGTATATAATCAAACGTCGATATTTAAATAAGGTCTAATATTTTCAAATGTTGGCTTAAATTTATCTTTGAAATAATTTTAAAATTAGCCAATAAAATATTGTTATTTATTAGTTTACTTATCTTAAGAATAAATAAAATTGAAAATACTGTCTTTAAAGTATATACAGAACTTAACTTAAAAAGTTTTTAATTTCTCATTGTTTTACATGGAAAATTACATTTGAATTAAAAAAATATACTCACGTTATTGGGCGAATCTCTATTTGTATACAATCTTTTTGAAAAAACCCAAAAATAATGATAGCTGAGATGTTTTTTTTTTTTTAATAAAATAACAAATATTTTGATAAGTAATGACAATAAACAATTGATTGGTATCTGATGTTATTTCATTTGGAAGTGGTATTTTCCTAATCTGAATTTTGATTTTTATCGACTTTGTAGAAGTTACATAAATGATTATCATTAGTTATAATTTAAAGATTTAGATTTTTTTATGTAATTTTATGCCAATGATAAAATATTTGAAAATTTGACAGTAAATTGCTATAAATTGCCAGCCATCTGTTGCGGTAACAATGGTAGATGATATGAATACGCATGTCCTCACAAATCTCTGTCCTAAACATTTAGTGAAAATTAATTAATCTAAACTATGTATTCATGATTTACTTCAAATAGTTATTCATAAATTCATATCGTATAAAGTGAACTTAAGCATTGTATCAATATTTTTTCTGCATTTTTTTTTTGATCCAAGATAATAGTTTATTTTTTATATTTAAAATTCAATTAATGGTTTATTTCAGGGCTTCGAACCGGAACTAAACCGAAAACCAAAAAAACCGTTATTTTTGCTGAAACAAAAACCGGAAATATCGGTTTATTTCGGTTCGAAACATGTTGAAATATTTTTGTTTTTTGATGAATACTCAGTTATTGAAATTGAAAATGAAACTAGGGATCACTTTGAAGAAGGTGTATTTTTTGATAATAACTTTGCTTTAAATAATCTTTAACATATGTTATCTTATTTTTATATAATTAAAACATACATATAAATTATATAAGTTTCGAAAAATAAATTATATTATTATCATATATTATATACTTTTAATTATTATACCTTTAATTAATTAATAAATTATTATTATTCATATAGTATGATAATATGCTTATATTATGAAAGTAGGAATCAAATGTTCTAATTTATGGTAGAAAATAAGTTTTTAATACAAATAAAAAAATTTAAAAATTAATCACTCGGAACTGAACCGAAAACCAAAAAAAAAAAACGGTATTTTTGCCGGACCTGAAACCGGAACCGAACCGATATATATATTTTTTTTATTGAACCAGAACGAAAAATATAGCGGTTCAAAGCCCTGGTTTATTTCTGAATAAAATATGCATTTGTGTTAACGATAAATACTGATATTTATTCAAAATACAAAAATCTTTTTTGAGAGACATGTACATTTAGAATTTAAGTGTAACTGTTTCTCGCTGCAACTGTTAAATTTTTTATTGTAAGTATTGTAAGTTATGAAATTTATAGATGGTAAATAGTTTTTATCTTTTGTTTTAATAACATATAAATAATGACTATACAATTAAATTGTTATTTAAAGATAATATTTTATCATAGTTATGTACAGTATAAAAATTACAATAAATGTAGAAAAAAATGCATTTTAATTGTAATTGACTATAAGTTTTACAATTTATTTTCTATTATCACCATTAAAATTAGTCTCTTCGTCACCTGGACTTTGAATTTTAAAACTATGTCTCACAAAACATTATAATAACGTAAATTATTGTTTATAATAATTCAGTAGTAGAATATTACTGCATTAACATAAAGTAACTTTTTTTTAAATTATTGTACGAATTTGGTCGGCGACAAATTATAATAATAATAATACGTATATGTAGGTGTATTATTTGATAATAGATTTGTATATGACAAAAAGTAAGTTCGTAGGTTATCAATTATTATATTTAATTATACTTATTCCTGATTATCAGATTATTTTCGATTTGATTAAAAATATGTTTATTTTTCTTTTTATATATTTTTTTTAAAAAATAAAATAATTTCAAAACTATATAATATCAAAAAGATTTTATAGAGGAAAATTTTTCAACATAAATTTTGCAAGTTATAAAATTTCCAATTCAAGATATTGTGAAGCTTTTAGAACGTCAGTTTCCTAGAGATATATTATTAAATTGTTTCATTTTTGCTTGAGTTCCAGTCACTTTATCTTTAATAATAAGTATTACAAGCAAATTGATAGAGTTACTATGGGTTCACTAATATCTCCGTTTATTGCTAATTATTATATAGAATACTTTGAATTGTTTGTCTTTAGAATCCTCTTCAATGTGTTAGTAATTTTAGTTACGATAAATATAATATGAAAGCAACTATCATTTGAAGTTAATTTTGTCAAAAGAAAGTTATCATTCAGTCAAGAAACTAATATATGTTCCACTTTTCCAGCAAGTATTTTGCAAGAAACTTTTACTTGTTTTTTTACTGTAAACATACATAAATTAATGACATTTTTAAATTATTATATTGTCAATATTTAAAAAAAACAATATCATTTGATAAAATATTATCAATATGTATTAGAAATAAATAATTATTATCTAATAATTTTGAAGTTCGAGATATATTATTTTGATAAATATGTATCATATGAAAAATGTGAATTTTTGTAAAGATTGTTGTTATAGATATATTACTTAGTAGATTTATGAATCAAATATCAACTACAATATATTTATTTACAACTGGGCTAGCCAATTGAGAAGATACATTACAATTAAAGACAAAATAATGTTGAAGAGAATTGTGTTTATTTTAGTTTTTAGATACGTTCTCGGTAAGTTATGTAAATATCTCATCGATATATAAACAAATAATTGTAGATACATACGATACATTTAATGAGATAAAATTTAAAAAATGCTAATTTAATGTTTTTTTTTAGCTCAAGAATGTCTACATAAAGATTTTGGTAATGGTGGCACTGTCTGTGTTTGCAATAATGATCATTGTGATACAATTAATCCGGTGGAGTCATTAGAAAAAGGAAAATATGTTTCGTATACGTCAAATTTGGCTGGATTAAGATTTGAAAAAAATATTGCTGATTTTAATACAAGCACTGAAAATAAAAGTAAGTATTTTGCCATATATTATTAATTTTTATTCAAAGATCTTATTGTAAACGTACAGTTGAACACAAAATGTGCATGAAAATTCTAAATACCTACTACAATACTACATTTAAAATTAAATTTTTTAATATGCATATATACATTTCTCATCTCTCTACGTAAACTATATTATTTCACGGTGATGCAAATCAATTATATACGATGTACATACATACATACATACACAATCACGCCATGTACCCAACAGGGTGTGGCACAAACTCTTTTCATCATCCCGTAATCAATCTCCTCCAAACATTCCTATCCAAACAAGCAATTTTCGCTTCATCCATATTCATAATTCCTAAGAAAATTATATACAATGTGTTTTAAAAAAAATATTGCATATACTGTAAAAAATTTATGTAAATTTACATATTTCATAAATGTATTTTAACAGAAAAAATGTAATATTACGTTAATTATTATAGTAAAAATTACAAAATGCTGCTATTTTACCGTTAATAGTTATGTAAAAATTACATAAATTTATAATACATTTTTTTACAGTGTACAATATTTTAATATTATTGTAAATATTAGTCGAAATGTAGATAATTGAAAAATAATAGTAACAAAACACATTAATTTTTACAGTTTCACTTAATAAAATGTAATAAGTTACTATCAAATTTCAATTGTTCAAGAATAAATTTCCGTTTATTCATTAATATTAATAACATATTTATAAATCAATTATAGGTATACATATATTTTTTTTGCAGAATATGTAATAAATGTGGATTCAAGTATAAGCTACCAAAACATATTTGGTTGGGGCGGTGCCTTTACGGATTCCGCAGGAATAAATATTAATTCATTAACAGGAAAAGCTAGAGAGCATTTATTAAATTCCTACTTTTCAAATAAAGGACTGGAATATAATTTATGTCGGGTACCAATTGGAGGCACAGATTTTTCAACCCATCCTTATACATATGATGACGTTACTAATGACATTGGATTAGAACACTTTAATTTAACACAAGAAGATATTAATTATAAGGTAAATAATTAAAAATAAAATACAAATTCATTTTTATTAGTTAATTGCAAAAAAAAAAATCAGATTGCGCAAATATTATCTTTCTTCAAGCGTATTATTAATATATTGCCTATTTAGAAAAACGTCATTATGTTACTAGTGCAATAATGATATTATTGTACAGTAGTTAGTTATTATATACTTACATAACTTACATAACTACAACGCCAAGTATATTAAATCTGACATCTTTGGTGACCATATTCAACTTAAGTTAATTTCGCCTGAATTTGAATTTCATTATTGAAAATGTGTGTCAGAAACTGCATATTCGACCAAAGAAATACGACCTTGTTTATTATTTCTATAGTTTACAATCAATAGTGATAGTAGGTAAAAGATATTATACTATTTTTTAGATACCATTAATTCAAGAAGCGTTAAAATTAACGGGAAACAAGCTGAAACTTTTTGGTTCAGCTTGGTCAGCTCCAATATGGATGAAAACAAATAACGCCATTTCTGGTGTAGGATTTTTAAAATCAGATATGTACCAAGCTTGGGCTGATTATCATCTGAAATTTTTGGAGGCTTATCAAAAGGAGGGCATTAATTTCTGGGCAATTACGACTGGCAATGAACCAGCAAATGGATACATTCCAATCGTGAAAATTAATTCAATGGGATGGACACCATCTGGACTAGTAATTTATATTTTTACACAGAAAACAATAATATGGCTCTCTATTTTATCTAATTCAAATGAAATGTCTAAATGTTAGATAATTTGCTTAGTAATTTGAAGATATTACTAATAAAATATAAAGTTATTTCATCTACATACACAATAGTTGGAATCCAAGTAAAATAAATAAATAAAGTTTAGAAAAATAATAGAAATTTTTAAATAAATAAACGAACAAGAAAGTAGAAAAATTATCTACTTATTAAATGATTATATAAAACGTAATCATCTACTTTTGAATTAGATATTTCATTTAATATGATTTAAAAAAATTGAAAAAAGAGTTTTTCTGTGTATTTATGAAAACATGTAAATGATATTAAAATTTGAAATTGTTTTACAGAGTAAATGGATTTCAAATAATTTGGGACCAACAATTAAGAACTCATCTTTCAGTGATATTAAAATTATTACATTGGACGATCAAATATTTTTTTTACCGTGGTTATTAAAGGAGGTAATAGATTTTTGAAAACAAAACTATATCGTATATAAATATAAATCAAATATTACTTTTTAGATCTTAAAAGATCAACGTACCAGAGATTATGTTGATGGTATAGGAGTACATTGGTATTGGAATCATATTTTTCCTCACAGTTTACTTACGACAACACATAATACTTATCCTGATAAGTTTATTTTAGCTACCGAAGCTTGCGTAGGTAAATAGAGACACCTTTTTTTTTTAGAAATATACAGACTGCGCAGCGATAGGTCGTAACTTTTATTATCAATAACTCATAAATCTTTTATTGTATTTTTGTCCTCTTTAAAAGATAATATAAAATATTTAATTATTTCTAGGTGATAAATTTTACCAAAAATCAGTTGAGCTAGGATCTTGGAAGAGGGGAGAAATGTATGCTAAAGACATTATTCAGGTAATAATAATTTTTGAAAATTTAATCGTAAACTTTTTTTTTTGTATTCAAATAAACATTTATTTTTTATCAGGTAATTTATTTATTAATATATTTCATAAAAGTTTACAAAAATATCTATTTTTAATGTTGGTTAAATTTGTATGCGTCATTATTGTTTACAAGATATTTTTGTTTTGAAGTATATTACTCACGTAAATTTGGTCTTACTGACGCATCTATTTTATACAGTAGTATGTCTTCTAAATATTATTGTTACTATTTCTACACATAAAATTTATTGACTAGAATATTGTATTTCTTTCCGGTTATTGATAATGATAAAACATTAACAATTAATTTTAAAAAGATATCGAATAATTTATTGTTCAGGGTTATTCGGAAAAATAAATTATATAGGTATAAATTGATACGACAGTATAAAAAAAGACTATACATATTTTTAAAAGTAAATATTAACCTAACATTTGATAGAAAATATACATGGTTTTGTTTTCCCATTGAAATTTAAGACATATATTATGATATACAGGGTGTTTACGGTATCATTTTAGTAGCCCTGAAAAAGAGTCGATAAACCTTAAAACGCCTTAGTAAAAGTCGTCTCATAAGCTAGATAATAATTCTTTTAGTTTTTACATTAAATGATTAATTTGTTTTTAACTCTAGTAATGCACTACTTAATCAGTATTGTGCAATTGTTATATTAGGTTTGATATTTGCAAAGTATGTGAAGTTGTGGATAAAAAGTTACAGAGAAGATCATAAACACTCTGTATTGATAAATTATATGTAATTTTTTTCAGGAAAGATTAATCTGTGTGTTTTTTGTCAGTTTTTTTTGTAACTATTGTGTTTGTAATTTTTCTATAAGCCTGCAAATTTTATAGTATTTTACTAATTTTGTGTAAAATTTTGAAATAAATATTGAAAAATGCAATAAAATATCAATGATACTAAAATTAATATAAATAAATTTGTTTAACTAATTTTTCAAGAAAAACAAAATACTGTTTTATTTGATAAAAGCTTAATGTGGCAGTATAATAAATAAAAAACTATTCTAAAATAAAACTGGTTTAGGTTAAAGTTCTGTGTTAATATTTATTTAAAATCGACATTTCAACGAATCTCAGCGTCCCGTCTTCATCAGGATAAATGATACAAAAGACGGACGATTAAGATTTCGCCGAAACGTGGATTTTAAATAAAGCAGTTTTAATTTGAATATAATAAGTTCTAAAAGATTTTATGTTAAAAATACTATTCTTTTTAAATAGGATACAAATAACTATGTCACTGGATGGATTGATTGGAATATGGCTTTAGATTTGACAGGAGGACCAACCTACATCGATAATAATGTAGATTCGCCGATAATTGTTAATGCAACCGGTCAGGAATTTTACAAACAACCCATGTATTACACATTGGGTCATTTCAGTAAATTTGTTCCACCAAATTCTACTAGAATTAAGAGTTCAGTTAATACTAAAAATCTTTATGTTACTGCATTCTCAAGATCAGATGGCGGAAGAGTATTGGTTATTTTAAATACGTAAGTATTTTTAACGGAATAATTTAAAAATTTCTTTAATTCTTTAAACGGCTAATACCTTTTAGTCAATTTTATTGTATTGCGTCTAAGAATAACAATATGCTTTACGTTTTCGTAAATTATTGTGCATCTAGTTGTAGAGAAATTAATGCTAAGAACCGAATCCGGAAAATTTTGGATCCAGATTCAAAAATAATCAGACAATTAAGTTTCGAATATTTGGATATCCGGATCTCAGATCTGAATCTCGGATTTGAATTTTAGATTTGCAGAACTGTAGAATTTTTCATATATTTTATTTCTAATTGATAATAATAATAATATAAAATTATTTTTAGGAAAAGTTCTGATGCCGAAGTCACCATTAAGGATAATGAAAAAGGATCCATTAATTTATCAGTAACAAAACGTTCTATCAATACAATTTTATACTGGTAATATAATTATTGACGTGTAATTTATAAAATATATATTGTACATTTTTATCATTTGTTATGTGTAAATTTCAAAATAAAATCTTTAATATTCTACCTTAAAATTTTGTAATTTCTACATAATTCATAATAATCACAAAAAGTAAGTAAAAACATCCTAATAAGTATGTAAAATTTCTTACTTTCTGCAAATTGTATCACATACTTAATGTAGAATTACTTATTGATGGTACTTCTTAAATTATGTAAAATTACAGCTTGCATATTAAGATCTGTAATAATTCATCAAAATAATGAGACTTAAAGATTTTGTGTAATAACACTAATAAAATATTTTAAGTGTAATTAATTCATTTAAAAATATATTCTTTATTTAAATTTAAAAATGTATGCAATTATACCAACAATAATATTACAGAACTAAACAAATTTTACCTATTTATGGAAAATTCTCGACAGCAAATTTACTAAAAGAAACTTTATTAAAAAAACTGTAATATTACATGCACATGTACTTTTCTATCCCGTTGGTAATATCATATTACATAATGTTTGTAATAGTTCTGATATTATGTATTTTTAAACTATTATGTACAATAACAGCAGTTGAGTAATTACACCTAGGAATAATGGGCATCATATAGTCTCTCATGATTTGTAAGTAATATTACATAATTTTTTTTAGAGTGTATATATATATATATATATATATATTTCTGGGAAAGTTGGCAATAAAAATTAAGTTTTATTAATTATATAATAATAATAATCAATCAATCAATAATTTCTAAGCAAAACATGGAACTTAATGCTCGAGAAACTGATTATATACGTTACGAGAATTTTTCATATATTTTATTTCTAATTGTCGTACTAACAATTATAAAAAATTATTATTAGGAAAAGTTCTGACGTTAAAGTCACCATTAAGGATAATGAAAGAGGCTCCATTAATTTATCAGTAACAAAACAAAAATATTAATACAATTGTATATTGATGTTTTAATTATTGACGTATAATTGTAAAATATATATATTATTTGAACATTTTTATCATTTTTGTTATGTGTAAATTTCAAAAAAATCGTGAATAATCTTAAACTATAAGAATGATTTATATAAACAAGTAAACGTTAATATATTTCAATTTTTGACATTCTACGTCCCAATAACGACCTGTAATAAATCGTCAAGTACATGTATAGCGATAATTTCGCAATTTTTAGTGTTGAATTTAATATTCATACCAGTTTAACGGTTGTTGAATTCCAGTATATAGTAAAATGAATTTCGCTATTGTTTTTATCCATATCGTTTTGCTAATGAATCAAATTTTATTCATAAAATGTGAATCAAAAGAATGTATTCATAAGGATTATAATCACGGTTCAACTGTTTGCGTGTGCAATGCAACTTATTGTGATACTGTAGATCCCGTAAGTCCTTTATCGAAAGGACAATATGTTATGTATTCTTCCAATAAAGATGGATTACGGTTTTATAAAACTACTGGTTCTTTTCAAGAGGAAGCCAAACAGGGTAATACTTTGATTTTGTAATATTATAATATGTTTAGTAAAAGTAGTTTATATCTACAATGAAATAAAAAAGCTTTTGGATTGAGTTCTGTAAAAAATTGACGGCTTCAGGTTCTAGTTCTTTATTAATATTTATTAATTTATTGATTTAAATAAAATTTGGCTTCCTTTAATTAAAAATTTATAAATTTCATGATCTAGTTACTTATTTTGTTACCTATTAACTTGTTTCTATGTTCTGTTTATTTACTGTAAATATCATTTGTATCTTTTTTCTTGATAAAGACGTACGCTGGACGTACGTTGAGTACGTAGACTACATTAATTATAAATAAATATTAATACAGAAGTAGAACCTAAAGCAGTTTTATTTTAATATAATGAGTTCTGAAAGATTTTTTACTATATTCAGTTTTATATTATAGATTTTTTCTATAAATTATTATTTTCTTATTTTATTTTATTAATTATTTTTTCAATTTAATAATTTATAAAAAATAATATATAATAATAATCAAGTTACTTTGCAATCTAGTAACTTGTTTCTATATTTTGTTTGTTTATTATTTGTCAGTTGTATATTTTTCCTGATAATGATATACGTGGAGTATATCAAAAACTTTGATTTTTTAACTAGAATATATACAAAACTTAATCCGAAAGCTTTTTATTTTAATAATAATGTATTCTGAAAGATTTTTTACTTCATAAATTGAAACAAATTCTTTTCCTGTAAATAGTAATTAATAATAGTAAAGTAATTTTAAATTTATTATTAATTATGATTGCCATGTTCTAATATTAGCAAAATTTCACTAAAAAGTTAAATATTTCATTATGAATTTGCATATTCATAGTATTCTGTTATATAAAAATAAATCGATATATTTAAAAATGAGTCATTAATTTATTTTTCAGTTATAGTTCTTTGTATGACACAAAATTTTTAAATTGCGTTATACTTGTAAATAGAAAATTAGGTTGAAAAACTAATAAAAATTATTTATTTTGACAAACAAATGATGAAAAAATGTGTTTATATTTATTTATTAACGAACGACAAAAGTAATAAATTTTTTTTATTTGAATGTCTTTATTAACTGTACATATTTGTTATCATGTATATTTGATGAAGTTTGAAAATTTAATGAACTATAAGATTAATAAAATGAAAAACTTTAGTGAAGTATAAACATATTATTATTTTTTAGCTGATATAACAATTGATTCAACAGTAAAATATCAAAACATAACTGGCTGGGGTGGAGCTTTTACAGATTCAGCCAGCTATATGATTCATAAATTGAATGATGAAGCTAAACAGAATTTATTACGGTAAATATTTCAGATTGATTTTACAACCATACAAAATTAAATATAGTTTCAAGTATAATACTATTTTTTGCAATGCAATTTTACTTGTGCATTGCTGCACAAATTTAATAGTGTATTATATAATGATGGTTATTTTAATATAATAAGTTCTGAAAGACTTTTTACTATTACATTTTTCAGTACTTGTTGGGTAATAATACGAAAAATCATTGGCATGAGGAATGATTAGTATTATTTATCAAAAAAAGGCATATAATAGAAAAACTAAATTTTTGAATGATTGAATAATTTACATTACCTTTGTTTTCTCTTAAATTTCATTTATCTTGTTTCTTATTTTTCTTAAATGGTTTAAAATTTAATGGCTTAATTTTTCTGTATTGTATTTGGTATACAATATACAAAAATTATAGTTTGTATAATATGTTTTAGAACACTATTTTCAAAAGAAGGGATTGAATACAGTATGGCCCGTGTTCAAATAGGATGCAGTGATTTTTCAATGCGGTATTATTCGTTAGATGATAATGCTCCGGGTGATATTAATCTAACACATTTCAATTTATCAACAGAAGATTACAACTTAAGAGTAATACATCTTTAACTTTATAATTATCTAAGAAAATTTCTATAATTTTGCTTGTATGAATCACAGATTCCGTTAATTAAAGAGGCGCTAGCTCTTTCAAATAATACGTTAAGATTATTTGGATCAACATGGACCCCACCAATTTGGATGAAAACAAATAATCAATTCTATGGAATGGGTTTTTTGAAAAAGGAATATTACCAAACATGGGCTGATTATCATGTAAAATTTTTGGATTTATATCGAGAACATAATATTAGTTTTTGGGGACTTACAACTGGCAATGAACCATCGCTAGGATTGACAAATTTTTTCACAATACCAGGTTTGGGATGGGCACCTTGGGATCAGGTATTTGTTGATAAAATTATTTTATTTTTTATTAAAACTGTTTGAAAAGGTTATTTTTAAGGTTGCCATGTCTCTAAGTTTTGTCAAACGTTCTCTTTTTTCATGTGTCGAAAAAAATTTAGTACGAATTTTGATTAACGTTTCTAAATTTTGTACAAATGCGTAATGTAATACATAACGCAATGATTTAATTTAATTTTCAAAATTTAGATTATTACCAATTTTGATAAAAACATTTTTGTTAAAATTTACTAAAAAAAACAAATAAAAAACAAACAAAAAACTATTCTATTTGAATATTATAATTTAATTTGTTTATTATTATTTTATTTATAATAAACATTTGTAAAATAATAAATAATAATCTTTTCCTGGCCTATTTTTTTATAAAAAAAAACTTGTCTTTGAGAATCTAGGTTAGTGAAAATTAGGAGTAAACTAAGTATAGAAGGCCAGAGAATATAAATTTTAGAAATATATTGTGTTCTGGTTTTTACCAGGAATATTATAATCTTTTGTATTTTAAATGGAACATATTTGAATTACATACACATTTAAAAAAATCCATATAATATTACAGAAACCGTCTAGTAAAAAATACATTACAATTACAATTTTTCTAGAAAAACAATTGATTTACAACTACCAGTGTTCTATTTAACATTTTGAAACATGGGCAACCCTAGATTTATTTTTTTGTTCCTTCATTCTTGTTTTGAATTATTATAGTAATTTTTGATAAAAAAAAAAACTTACAGGGAAAATGGATCATAAATAATTTAGGTCCAGCTATAAAAAATAGTCCGATTTATAAGAATGTCAAAATTATAGCACTCGATGATGAAAGAATAATGTTACCATTTTGGATGTTAATGGTAAACATTTTAGAACTCATATTAGTATAGTATATTACAATAATGTTATTATTAAATTTAATAGATGAACGATGGTAGAATAAAAAAATACATAGATGGAATAGGAACGCATTGGTATACAGACAATGTATCATCTTCAGTACTTTTCAAATTGACTAATTTTTTTTATCCAAATATGTTCTTTTTGGGCACTGAAGCATGTACAGGTACTTATAATTATTTCAATTAATCAAAATTTAAGTTTACGAATTTATTTTCAAGTATATTTAAATATAATTTTCTTAGGTGACATGAGATACAACATCAAAATCTTATTAGGCAGTTGGAGAAGGGCTGAAGAATATATTGAAGATATATTAGATGATGTAGATAATTTAGTAGGAGGTTGGGTAGATTGGAATTTAGCACTAAATACAGAAGGTGGACCAACAATTAATAAAAACTACGTTGAATCGTCAATTCTTATAAATGAAACCGCTCAAGAATTTTATAAGCAACCAACATTTTATGCATTAGGACATTTCTCAAAATTTATACCACCCGAATCAGTTAAAATTTCAACAACAGCGCCTGAAAAATATGCACAGGCCAGTGCATTCTTACGACCTGACGGAGGAGTTGTTGTTGTTATATATAACAGGTATCAATTACTTCAAGGAAATTCATAAAAATAATTTGTTTTTCTAAAAATGGTTGTTATGATTGAAAGAGTAGATGCTAGTTGTAAGGTAGAAATATATCCAGACTAATAACATTGAACAAAAGTTCTGTGAGGTTAACTTATCAATCGTTGATGCAAAGCTTAATAAGCCGATTCAATGATTGAGTAACGTGTGAAATTTTTGAGAAAATCTCAACATTAGAATAGTATGTTTGAGTGCACTCAATATACATAATATATATTAAAAAAAAAATCTATTTCATTTAATTCGACCAAAAATGGTTAAATTATACATGATTTGCCTATTTAATTATATGATATTTTCAATAACATTAGTTGTTTCATCTACAATACAAAGTAGTTCAAATCAAATTGTTATTTCAAACAAAATTTACATAAATTATCAAGAACTTTAGATAAATCAATAATCAAGAGTAGATAAATATATATGACAAACTATTTAATTATATTATTATATTAATTCTGTTGTCTGGATAGGGATGTTTGGAGAAATCTGATTTCAGGATAGTGGAAAAAGTTTGTGCCACAACCTTTTGAGTACAAGGCGATGTATATAGATAAAAAAAAATATCAATTTATTGCTAAACGAAACAATTTTGCTTTGTTTGAGTGCAAACCTAATGTTATATAAAACATATTCTAAGAAATTGTCAAACCATATTGATTTTTACGTACCGAAATTAAAATTTATTACTTTTTAGGCATTCAAACGACCATAATATCACAATTTACGACGAAAGAAGAGGTTATGTAACTGTTCCAATAACTAAACGATCTGTGAATACTTTACTGTATTGGTAGAAAAATAATAAATAGTTAAACAACAAATTTGCCTTGTATATATAATAGAAAATTTATTTCTAGTTTTAATTTTATAACAAATTTATTATATTTTTATGTATTTTGCTAATGATGTGGTTCTTAAAAAATTAATTTTAATACGTTTTTTTTTTGATAATGATGAAATATAGTTCTTTTGTATTTATTTTAAAAAATAAAATATTTATTGTTTTTGATAATTTTCATATCTCATACAGATTGTTTATTTAAATTTATAGTAATTATCAACAAATTTACAATATCAAATTTATAACAAAAAGTGAAACATATTTTAAATAAATCCTTATCATTTTCAAGTATTTTGTTTAAAAGTTTTTAGAAAACTGTTAAAATTTTATCGATATTATTTTTTTAATTTATTTATATAATAATTTTTAATTTACATTTTTATTAAAAAAAAAGTTTATTAATTATATAATAATAATTAGTTGTCGTAATTTCTAAGTGGAATGTGAACTTATGTTTCGAGAAACTGAAAATCTTTCAGAACTCATTATATTAAAATAAAACGACTTTAGTTTGTAGTTTCGACGTTTCGATGAATTCAACGTCCATCTTCATCAGGAAAAAATATACAAATGACAAAATAAAACGGCTTTAAGTTATAGTTCTGTATTTATATTTATTAGTAATTGATGTTTCTACGACCTCAACGTACGTCTTTATCAGGAAAAAAATTCTCATTCTAAACATGTATGTATTATATACAGGTGAAGCTAGTTTCGTTACTTGTAACATCTAAAGAATAAAATAAAACTGATAAAAACACACTTGGCTTTTTTATGATGATGAATTTTGTTTTTTCTGTAAACCTACTAATTTTATATTCAAATTCTGATCATTCTAATGAATCATATTGATTTTACTTTTAAACATTTATCATAGTTTTCATGGTAAAATGTAATAAAAATACTTCTGTAAGGAATTTTTGTTTTGTTTTTTTATCATGCACATTAATTTCATTGTCATATTTAAAAATATATGCACTGAGCAACGTGTATTCATAAAATATTATTATCAACGTATCTATATTTTACTGTTTAAAAACAAAAAGATTGAAAATAGTCTTTGATAATCCGTGGTTAATCATGCATTTAATTTTTATCCATCTTTTATTTGTTCTTATTCTGATTGCAACCAGTGCAACAAATGAATGTATCCATATAGATTTTCATCATGGGTCTACTGTTTGTGAATGTAATGCAACTTATTGTGATACTATAGATCCTGTAAGTCCTTTATCGAAAGGACAATATGTTATTTATACGTCCAATAAAGAAGGATTGAGATTTCATAAAACAAGTGGAATATTTTCTAATAAACATCAATCAGGTATTAGATTTAATTTTGATGTTTTATAAAAGAATTAAATTTTAATATTTTTGAGTAAATTGATAAAACGCACTCAGTGAATCATAACAAGTATTGCGTAAAAATCAAACGCCTTCAGAATAAAGTTCTGTATTAATATTTATTTAAAATCGACGTTTCGACGAAACTCAACGGTCTTCCATCAAGATAAATAATATTATAGTATTACAGTTAAATAAAATTTAGCTTTCATTAATTAAAAATCTACAAATTGTATGTTCTAGTTACTTATTTTATTATCTAGTAACTTGTTTATATGTTATGTCTATTTACTGTAACGTCATTTATTCTGATGAAGACGGACGGTTGAGTTTCGTCGAAACGTCGATTTAAAATAAATATTAATACAAAACTTTAACCCAAAACAGTTTTATTTTAATATAATGAGTATTAAAAGATTTTTTTACTATGTTGGAATTCTATATTTTGTGCAAATTATATAATTTATGTATATTAAAATAACATATTGAGTAAAAACATATTTTTTTAAATTTATTATTGAAATAGCTTTATCTTCTAAATATTTATCAAAATATATGCCACATAAAATCCTAATTAGTTACTTACAACATACATTAACATAATTTTTTATTAATTATGATTATAATTATAATTTATAGACACTTTTATCTTTAAAAATAGAATAGGATTATTTGAAACTAACAGAAAATAATATAACAATTTGTAACAAAAATTGTTTGAATAAAAATTCCTGAAAGAATTTTATATTCTTTCAGCCCCCCCCAGAAAACAGCTGTTTGATATCTTTTATAGTTTTGCAGCAAAAAAATTCATAAAGTCAGTTCGATTTTTTTAATAATAATTTATTTCCAGCACATATCGAAATTAATTCTGCAGTAAAATATCAACAAATCTATGGTTGGGGTGGCACATTTTCAGATTCTGCAACTTACCTCATTCGTCAGTTAAATAATGGCACTAGAAACAATCTATTACGGTATAGTATACATATAATAGTAAAGTAATTTTGTTTTTCAAATGGGTAAAATTATAATAATTTAGGTCGCTATTCTCCAAAGAAGGAATTGAATATAGTTTATGTCGAGTACCTATTGGAAATACCGATTTTTCACTTCGTTATTATTCGTACGATGAAAAAAAATATGATACTAATTTGACAGAATTTAACTTAACAAAAGAAGATTATTTTTACAAAGTAAATATAAAACAATATTGTATAAAACCTAGATAAAAATGATTCAAAAAAATTATTTTATAATCTATATTCTATTTATTAAATTTTTCAATTAATTTACGAATTATATTAAAAAAATGCTTCAGGATTTAGTTCTGTATTAATTTTATTTAAAATTCGAATTCGTACATCATCATCAGGAAAATCTATACAAATGACATAAATAATAATAAACGAACAAAACACAGAAACAAGTTACTAGGTAACAAAATACAAGTAACTAGATTATAAAATTTATAAATTATTAATTAAAGAAAGTCTAACTTTGTTTAGAACAGTGCTTTTACACTGATTGATGTTTTTTTTTTTTTATAAATTTCTATTGCTTCTCTTATCAATCTACTGCAAGACTCATTAATATTAGCAATGTGAAAGGATTGTTTTAAATAAAATTTGGCTTCCATGAATTAATAATATTGTAAAAAATCTTTCAGATTTATTAATAAATTATTACAAAACTAAAACCTAAAGCCGTTTTATTTTGATAATTTATAAATTTTATAATCTAGTAACTTGTTCCTAATTTCTGTTTATTTATTATATATTTCACTTGTATTAGTTTTCCTGATGATGATGTATGTAGAGTACGTCAAAATTTTAAATAAAATTAATACAGAACTAAATCCTAAAGTCTTTTTATTTTAATGTAATGTAAGTTCCAAAAATTTTTTTTTTTTACTATATTACGAATTATAGATTCCTGTAATAAAAGAAGCAATGTCTCTTTCAAATAACACATTGAAATTATTCGCAACAGCTTGGACCGCGCCAACTTGGATGAAAACATCCAAGAAAGCTAAAGGATATTTGAAACCTGAATACTATCAAACTTGGGCAGATTATCATATCAAATTTTTAGATGCTTACAGGAGAGAAAATCTCTCATTTTGGGGCATTACAACGGGTCATCAACCAATGAGTTCAGCTCTGTTAGATATAATACCATTTCTTATTCTACCTAATATGGCTTGGACACCTTGGGATCAAGTATTTTGAATTTTATATTTAGTTCATTTAAAGTTGTTTTAAAGTAGAATAGGCGAAGGGACAAGAAAATTTCGATATAATTATATTTTCAAAAATTAAATAAACGTAATATTCTGTTGCATTTATGATAACTACAATATCATAAATATTCATTTTACAGAGTAAATGGATCAGTCAAAATTTCGGACCAACTTTGAGAAAAAATTCGAATTATTCTAATATCAAAATCATATCAGTAGATGATCAAAGATCTTCATTACCTCTGTGGATGATATTGGTAATTATTGTTATTAAATTCAATAGTTTCAATTTATGTTAAAATACTAATCTATTAATTGAATAGATGGATCAAAAAGCAAGAAATTATATAGATGGTATTGGCTTCCACTGGTATGTACCATTATGGAATAAACCGGCATTTGTTTTTACAAAACTACTCTATCCTGATAAATTTTTGTTGAACACTGAAGCTTGCACAGGTAAAAATAATCCTTAATTATCGATTTAATAATGCACACAAGTAGTTAGAATATAAATCACAAATTTAATAATATACAATATAATTTATAGAATTTTCTGGGCTGGGTATCTTCGTCACAGACGTTTCGCCATTCATCGTAGATGGCATCCTCAGTGCTTGATGACTGAATTCAGTTATCAAGCACTGACTATACCATTTACGATAGCAAAACGTCTGCGACGAGGATACGATCAAATTCAATGTGTATCGGCCGTAAAAACTTGAAGATTACAAAAATACTTATAATATATATATATATATATATATATAAAAATTGAACTAACTAGTGACTGTGACTGGTAGGATATTTATGTAAGATATTATTAGGTATATCAGCCAATGTGGAAAGGTTCTTAAATAAAACTCATTTAAGTTTAAAGCGGCAAGCTTTCGATTTATTTTAAATCTTCTTCATAGCCTAACTAACAAAGTTTTTTTTTACATTCTATAAAACATGTGTCAAAGAAGATCCAATAATTTTCCGTAAATTCGAAGTTTGTTTAGTAAACCGCATTAATTGAAAATATACGTCAAATAAAATGCAAGTAAACAATACTTGATTATTTATATGTTTTTTCAATGATACATCGTATACTTGAATATTTAGATAATCATACTATCAAATGACAATAATTAATATCTTACATAATTTTTATATACATATTTTATTTGACATACATTTACAATTAATGTGGTTTAGTAATCAAACTTTGAGTTTACGGAGAATTATTGTATCTTTGATACAATACGATGGTCCCAATTTGTATTTTCTTTAAATAAAAATATTTCCTTATTTTTCATTGTAGGAGATTTTACTTACAAGAAAAAAGTTTTATTAGGAAATTGGAGAAGAGGTGAAAAATATGTTGAAGATATTATGGAGGTATGAATATCTAAACTATTATAAATTTTACTTGATTATAAAATAATATAAACATCGTAAAGATGAAAAATGATAATAAAATTATTTATTTAAGGACATGGAAAATGAAGTAACAGGCTGGTTAGATTGGAATCTAGCATTAAACGAAAAAGGTGGTCCTTCATATATAAAAAACTATGTTGAATCTTCCATAATAATAAATACACATACTCAAAATTTTTATAAACAACCTCTATATTACGCAATGGGACATTTTTCCAAATTTGTTCCACCAAATTCTTACAAAATCGAATCAACATCGCATAAAAAATTTGTTAAACATGTTGCATTTATTCGACCTGATAATGGAGTAGCAATTATAATTAAAAACAGGTATAAATCAATTAATAATTTATATTTATAATAAATTAGATATATCACATGTATTTTTCAGGCATGTTAATGATCAAAATGTGACAATTTACGATGCCAAACGTGGTTTCATAACTGTAAAAATATCAAAACGATCTATTAATACTTTACTGTACTGGTAAAAATAACTTAATATATAAATAATATCGATTTACGTGCCTATATTCAATATTGAGCACCTTTTTCTTCGGGTAATAAAAAATATATTTCGACAGGGCCCTTTGGTGTAAAAACAGTTTCAACGTGTTTAATTAATATTATAGCTGCTAATCCGTAAGCTAAACACGGAATACCTAATTTTTTTTAATAAAAACAGATGAATTTTCACTAATGTTTATTTTCTATTTCCTCTAAACAATAATTTATTTCTCTGTATAATAGTTATAGCAATGTTTTTCTTGTATATTTATTGTATAAATAAAGTGTATAATACTACATACTATTTTAAAATATATATAATGTTTCTGTTTAGATATTTCGTAATGAATGATTTTATGTACATATTTTGAGGTTATGATACTTAATATTACTCGTATAACAGTTTGTAAGTCAATTTTTTATATTATTTTGTCGATAAGCTTAATAGAAATAGTAATCTGGTGTAATAATTACCTAAATTGATAACTTTAATAAATCGGAAAAAGCTATCTTCCACAGATAGATCCAAGTATACTCGTTTTGAACAATGATATTTTATGTATGGAAAACAACCTGTACGTAGTATATGGTAGTTCGAATCACCCACTTTCCAATTAAAATGTGATTTGCCCCATTGATCATCATTTATACTACTGTACTGCAACAAAGTATGCATTAGATAACATATATTTTAAAAATATTTGTTGTGTTGTGTACCTTAACGAAATATGAAGTCCATGGTGGTTCGTTACATTGTTTTAAATAACTTGAAAGTACTTCCGAAGATGTAGGTTTCAAGCTAGATTTAGAATTGCTTGTGTTTAATAGCAATTTCATTATGTTCTTCATTCTGTCGGTCAGTTGAAAAAAAACACGACATTAGTAATTTTATTTTTATTATATGATATATTTAACTGTTTGTACTTGAAAAATCGTTGAAAATATAACAGTTATATAAGTTTCCAATATTTATTTTGATGGTTAGTTTGTTTAGTTTTCGACTCGGAGCACTTGACAGTTGTCTTGTTGCTATATTAAGAGCAGTGACGTCATGTCCTTCGCGTTTAAGATTTCAAAATGGCAGTCGAGGTGTAACAAGTGTCAAAAATTTCGTGTACACAAAAGGAAAGTTGATTTTTATACCTAAATGTGTGTGTGATAAATGTGTGTGCTTCTAATTGTTGTACAAGCGATGGATAACTGATAGCGAATCAGTAGGTTTTACTTAGGTGAGTTTGCTATATAATATTTCCGATTAGATTTTTGTTTATTTTTGGATGTTTTTACCGTGACGGGCAGGTGGTTTTATAGTTGATCAGTGCATTATTGTTTGTATGCATGATGATACAGTGATTGTAATAGCTTGTTGGTCTTCTTGTAGTTAGAAAAGAAGGTGTAGGTGGATATCAAAAGTACAGTAACGTTTGATTCTTTAGTTAGGTTAGGGTTACTTTACCTTTTGTGTTTGTATTTCTACATAGCTCGCATATTTTCACGTACCTTCTTTTTTTTTTTAATTAAGGTAGGTTGTTTTATAACAGTTATAGAGAAGAAATTAAATAAGAATTTCCTAACATTGCAATATGTGTAATCCTATTTTTAATCGAGTAAGTTTTATTGCTTTAATTCCGCTTATTTTCTAACTCATCTTTGCGTTGCTTTTGACAAGTAAATAACCTGCAGACTGACCTTTTCATCGTGTATTATCTCATGGATTTTTACATTTTATGTTGCATTATATTATTTTAATTAAAGCTTTTTGTGTATAGCTATGGTGTGAGAAAGAGAACAACTTGATTTTTACAATGGACAGAAGTACCGATGAACCGCTAGTTCCGTTGTCTTCCGGTAAGTAATTATTTATGATTTTTTTTCCTTCCTTTATTCATTTATACCAGTCATTCATTTACTGCTTTCGCATCTTCGTTAAAGAATGTATAGTTTGGAATTTAGACCATTGACATTTCACACGGGTAGGATCATTGTTATCGAAGTTGGGTAAGATTATACACAAATTATTTCTGCTTTGCAAATGTTATATTTGTTTTAATTGTGGTTGGCTTGTTGACGTGATTTTCTCATTGAATAATACGAGTATTTGTTTATAATGCTTTTTCATAAGTTTTGTTGATGTTCTGTAGATATCTCATCTTACTTATGTGCTAATTGGTTGCATATTTGTAGGCGTTTTATCAAAATTTTACCTAATTATTTAAGATTTGGGTTACTTCATCTATGATACAAAATTACAAGGTAATATTGTTTTTTTTTTGCGTATTTTGTGAAGGTCAATTGATGATATAAGTATGCTGGTTTATGTAATTATAGTAAATATATTTTTCGATGATAAATAGTATTTTTCATTTCGGCTGTACTTGTATTTGAATGGTAACTACGTAAATTAATATTGACAAAATAATGAAAATTTTGAAGAATTTTTTGGGAACTTTCAAAGAAAACGGCTCATATATTGATTTGAATTTTGAAAACTTTGATTGCGTTTTGTACAATTTCATTTATTTGGAATTATACACATTTTAATTGTTTGTTTAAATTTATTATACACACTATTAGTTTTGTTTTTTTTAATTATTTTTTTTTTGGTAATTGTATTTTAGTGTAATATGATTTTATAATCGAAATATTTTTTAATTAAGTAATTTTAATGTTTTATTTTTAGCGATGCAATTTTAGAAATTATAAGCAATTGTTTTATTATGTTTAGTTACGACTGAGTTGCGACCTAAATTCTATTTGAGTTTTTTTTCTTAATTTTATAGTTCTACTAGATGTAAATATTTTATTTCTTCTGCCAATACAATTATACAACTGTTTCCATTGTTAAATTAAAGTCGTGTGTCATTTGGCATTTATAATTTAAAACGGTATTTTATTATGAACATTGAACTTTATTATTTTTATATTCAATAGCATTGAATTAAGTTAGTCAGCCTTAGATTAAATGTACCGAATGTTAGATGATTATATATTAAGTATGAAGTCATTTGTTTCAAGTAAGTAATGAAATATGAGGGTTATAATAATACTATTATATTAAAATTATATTTTTCGTGTTTCGTATTTTGTTTTTGCTTAAAATATATGCAGGTAATATGATGTGGGTAAAGTATTTAATAACCCACATGACTATTCATATTTTTATATAAATATTGCTGAATAAGTATTTAAAAAAAAAATATAAGTCTGTTTTGTAGATATTTATAGCTGAGTTATAAGAAATACACTTGTCAGTACAATTTTTTTTTACGTGAATCGGATATTTTACTTTTTATAAAATTAATAGTATAAATTACCTATTTAAATAAAATTTGTCGTAAAATATAAATTTTTTTATTTTGTTTATAAACATGAAAAGAATTTAGGTATTTTTTTAATGAAAAATTGAGAAAAGTAGTTTCACATATTATATCTATCTCTATTTCCCCTATTTTTACTAAATTCTGATCATTTTTGGTAAAAAATTCAAATATTAAATTTGATAATTAACATAGAGATACAGATATTAACAGATATACAGAATTTTGATAGATATATCTATCAAAAAAAATTCTATAATGATTAATAATCATTAATCATTATAGCTTTTTTCTGAGTCAGAAATCATATTTTTCAAATTCACACCACTCCGTTAATAATCATCGGAATGGCATGAATTTTGGACTACTAAAAAGCATATTTCATTAGATTTTTGGTGATTATTATGAAATATTTTTAAAGTGAATACAATAAAAGTTATATCCTAAAATGTCTAGAAAGGCGATTTCTCCATTGAAGCTAAATGCAAATTTTGAGCCTTCAACAGGCACGGGTTAATATCATCTGACAGGTCTGGGAAGTGTATGGACATTTTTTTTTTATTTATTCGGAGTAATTTTTGGCGGGTGGGAGCAACAAATTTCCGACTTTGCCAAAATAAGGACCACCCTAATATATATATATATATATATATATGACTGCAATGATCAGTATTCATATATTTTCTTGAGATAAAAATTAGTAATTACCCAATTAAAAGTTTGAAAAATTGACAAAAGTTTATTTACTTTAAAAATAATAAAGCTAGTGAAATTTAAATACTATGCTTATTTGTCGGCTTAAAATTGACTTTAGGCGAATTTCATTTTTGTTCGATCGGTAGAAAACAAAAAGCAACTCGAAACAAGATTAGAAGTATATGGATAAACCCATATATAGACTACTTTGACATTTCTCGGAAAGTTGGCAACACTGTATTTTAATAATATTATAATTTATGTGGGCATTAGGAGATACTTTTCTGAAAATTTGATCAAAATTGAATAAATAATGTAGCCACAATGAATTTTTTTAAAATTTGGTGATTTTTTTCTCGATAAGTTGGCAACACTGTATTTTGTTAAAATTGCATAATTTATTTAGGCACTAAAAGAAACTTTTATGAAAATTTGATTAAAATAGGTTAAATAAAATGATCATAATAAATTTTTAAAAATTTTACTAATTTTTTTCTCGGAAAGTTGGCAACACTGTATTTTGTTAAAATTACATAAATTATATGAATACTAGGAGAATCTTTTGTGAAAATTTGAGTAAAATCGGTTTAATAACATGGCTATAATAAAAATTTTAAAACTTTAGTAATTTTTTTCTCGGAAAGTTGGCAACACTGAATATTAATAAAATTATGTAATTAATGGGAGCATTAGGGAAATCTTTACTGAAAATTTGATCAAAATCGGATAAATAATGTAGCCACAATGAATTTTTAAAAACTTTATTAATTTTTTTCTCGGAAAGTTGGCATCACTGGAAAAAACCAAAACCACATGACCATCTCGGGCACTAGGCAAATTTATCCTGAAAATTTCATTATAATCGGTTGAACCGTCTAGGAGGAGTTGCGATCACAAAATTTTGTCTGACGACCGAGCGAGTGAGCGATCGAGCGAGCTGACGACGCACATCCATACACCCACATAAACTAAGTTCAGATTCGTCATCTAGAGGCTATATGAAGGATTTCTGTACAATTTTTTTTTTTTTTTGAAAATGTTACAGACACCGTACCAAACGCTATACTACTTTTTCCTTACAGTCAAAGTAGTAAAAATGTAAATATAGTTTATTTAGAGTCTATTAGTTCAATAATTAATTGATTTTTAAAAACAAATTCGTGAACATATTTGTAGTAAAACAAACAAAAACAGTCGAACAGCAAAAATCTTGTTAGCCACGACCGCAAATCGTCTACCACCGCGCGCGCGTTCAGGGAGAGAGAGAGAGAGCGAAGCACGAATTATCTCTCCACTGCTCCAAGCTTTTTCTTGGAGAGAGAGAGAGAATATGGAGCCCGTGTTAGTGTGTGTGGGTCTGGACGAGTCTGGATCTGGATGAAATGAAAACGCTGATCGATGGGCAGACCCGGGCGGGCCGCCGTGCGTCGGTCGGTTGTTTTCGGGCGCAGCGACGGGGCCCGTCGCGACGCTCATATCGGTTCAGTCGCGTGCGAGACGCCGTCATCGTCGCTACACCCACCGGCGTACCCAATATCTTGCCAGGCAGCCCAGCCCTGACCTGGACGCCTGGACGCCTGGACCTTGTACAACAGGTACTCGAACGTATTATTTTTTTTCCTCTTCTTTTTTTCTGTTTTTCTGTCTATACGCACTGACATTCGCCTAAATACCCGTGGTGCCAGTGCAAGTGGCCGATTTTTCAAAGACGCCTGAGGTGGGAAGGAAAAGTGTTTCTCTTTTATTGTGACATTTGTGACAATTGCTAGTGTATTTTGTTTTTGTTATATGGTTTCGTTTTTGTTTTGTTTCAAACTACGTAATCAAAGGCAGCTTGGGACTACTACTACATGACATGTATGTAATTTTTCATGTTGCAGATTTATGTAGGTAATAAATTAGTCATGATAATTACCGAGATGTATTTATGTGGTTGTAGCATGAACGGCAAATATTTATTCTGTCTGCAATGAAAGTAACGAAAAACTTTTATTTAAATGATATAGTTAAATGTATTTATCGATTAGTTTTTATAATTATTACTAAATGTTTTCTTTTTTGTTTTTTCGTTTTTTGCATAAATATTTCTAATTAGAGCAAGTCATTTTCAGAGCAGACAAAAATAAAAATATTTTTCTTTGTTTTGAATTTAAAATTAGCAGATTTGGCTTAAGGTCTGCCATTTGTAAACTAATTATCGTATTTTTACTTCTAATTTTTCGTCTGAAATTGAATTTTAAATCTATTTATAAAATTTCTAACTAATAGGTTTCGAATGTTTTTTTATTATATATATTATTTATTATATTATTATTTATATATATTCCTAACAATTATGAACAATTATATATTTAAATATGTTTTTAGTTAATTGTATTTTAAAAATAGATATATTTTTTTTTTATAGTATTTTTTAAAAAATTCTTAAACTGTTTTTTAAAAAAATGATAAAATACTGGTTTAATATTTTTAGATATAAATAAAAGTTATGATATTTTAAATTAACATTTATTTATGAAATATATATATATATATATATATATATATATATATATATATATATATATATATGCGTTTTATTTTTAAAAATTTGTTTTTTATGAATTTTTAAAAATTATTATTTTATGATTGAATTTATAGAAGTTTCTGAGCTGGTATGCCGTGGTATAGATCTATCCGCGTCGCAGACTTGATGACTCGATGTTTCAGTCATCAAGCATTAAGGATAACATTTAGGATTTATGATAAAACGTCTGCACCTAGGATAGATCGACCACGACATACCAGCCTAGTAAATTCTATAAATTCAATGGTTATATGCTGTGAAATCCTGAAGATTACTATTATTTTATAATATTTACGAAAAATTTATAGTCTGGACAAAAGAATAGCTATATAGCGATAAAATTTGTTAGTTTTTAATCATAGTTGCAATTGGAACGAAAATTGGAATCGAATTGGCCGTTTTGTAACTGGTAATTGATTTATTTTAATCATGATTTAAATCACAATTTTAATCATTTGATTTTTTTTTGAAAATATTAATCAATGATTTAAATCAAATTTAATTAATCACTTTTTCAACTAAACTTAATTTCTAATAATTGTTTAATTAAAACAATTTCGAATAGTGTAGATGGGTAATTATGAATAAAAACCGAATTTATGTTAGTTAGTGTTAAACAATTAATTCAGATAATGAAGAACAAATGATAACAAGAAAATATTTCAATATAATGTTACGTCTCGGTGGAGAAATTTCCCGCCTCCGTAACTGTTTTAAAGTGCGGGGGCTGAAAGGGAAGGGGAGGGGGTTGATGAAATGAGGCGCTTTAGTGTGACATAAGACGCGTAGCGCCACTCAACTGTCAGCATGTTTAAGCTAAAGTTAACGAGGTTAGAGAGGCAAAATGAAATGTCGTATGACAAAAACCATAATTAAGTTGCGCTTTATATACATATTTACGTAACACTTAAAACGTCCTGTGCCCGCCTCCAACGTAACAGGACAACGCGAAACGCACATAAAAATGGAATAAATTTCTCGATGGTTTGCGCGCAATTTTCGTATTATGTAAAATGTAAAACAGCTTTGCGATTTTCTTTTTTTTTCTGTTCTTGCGCTTTATTCTAGCTTATGCCGTTCTTTGTTCTTTTGTTTTTATCCCCACAGCTATTGATTCAAGTGGAAAGTTAAATATTTTTAATATACATATATGATTTATATATCGCTGTATTTAAACTTATTTCAATTTTTCGCACCTTGTATGGCTGGGGTAGATAAAATTTTTGTCATAAATTTTCAATGTGTATAAGTTATCTTTGATTCTGTTTGAGGTCTAATCTAATATTTATATTCAATTATAAAGTGAATTAGCTTTTGTGTGAAATTTACATCAGTTAGTTTTATTATAAAAAAAATCTTCTGTGATATAAATTTGCTATTTTTTTTTATAGAAATATAAATTTGTTTAAGTGTTTTGAATCATATTTCTTAATGTTATGAAAAGTAAATACGCTTTAGGCAATTGCTGACTATATCAATTATATTATAATTAAAATATTACGATTGAATATTTTTTGTACTCATACGTACTTTTTTTTGTATAATATTCGGTACAAATGAATATAAAAAATCATAAGTATATTTGAACGAGATATCAATTACGTAATTATACGTGAAATCAAAGTTTAATAACAGAATAACATTTTAATTACAATTTTTTTAAATCTTCATTATATAGGTACAAGTAGAATAGGGGGGAAAAAGGGAACAGTATTACTGTATCCTGTTCAAATTTTAGCAAAGCCATCAAAGTTATACTGAAAATAAATAAGAATGTAGTTTAACTTAAATAACATTTTATTTGCTTTCTGAAGTTTTAAATTGATATTTTTGAGATTTTCAAAGATAAGCACGTTCTCGGGTTCTTAAAATAAAATTTTACTAGTTTTACGATAAAGTGATTATTACAAGATATTTTATACAAACATACCCAAAAGGGTGTGGCTCAAACTCTTCCACTATCCTGAAATTAGCTTTCTCCAAACATCCCTATCCAGACAAGCAACTTTAGCTTCATCCACATTCATAATACCTAGAAATACATGGCTCTTCTATTTCCTACTACTTGGAAACTTTCCCTCACGCAAGTCACTCTCTCAATCATATCACTTCACCTTCTCATCGGACGTCCATGCAAACGTATAGCTTCAAAATCATTCATATAAATTTAACCAAATGTTTATTAGAGGCTTTAATTAATTTATCGTATATTTCTAAAATAACATGATTTTTATTTTATGTATTTTCACATTTGTAAGTGGGCAGTTTTGGACTGACAACACTCATTTAAATATTCTAAGAAATTGCGTTGATTTTTAGTCTTTTCCATTCTGAACAAAAACTTTAAGAGTATAATTTATTTGCCAGAAACTGTTTTGTATATACTTCACCTAAGATAAATTCATTAATAAACATGGCCGCTTTGACCTTAAACACATCTTTAAACAATTGAAACAACACGAAAACATTCGACAGTCGATCGACATATTTACGAACACTGCGGGATCTTTTGGAAGTTTTTGCCACAGGTTACCCTATAAATAGAACGTGTTCTATACACCGTAAAAAAAGTTGCTATTTTATAAAAAAACCATAGTAAAAAAATTAAATATTATTTCAGCAAAACCAATGGTTAACTTGTAATTTTAAGTAAAATAATTAATTTACTATAATAACACTCAAAAATATTGAGATTTTAAATTTATTATCCCTAAATATTTCACAATGATAATCAGTCATTCAATGACTGATTATCATTGTGAAATATTTAGGGATAATAAATTTAAAATCTCAATATTTTTGAGTGTTATTATATTAAATTTCACAAGACAATACGAACATTTATTTGTTCAAATGTCCTATATTACATTATAATTAATTTACTACTTTATATATGTTTTTTTACCGAAAAAGTAAGTAAATTCACATAAAATATACTTATTTTATATGTATATAACGTAAAAATTTTCCTGTTACGTCTGTAATTTGACATACTAAACTAGTGTAACACGGTTGCTTTGGGGTTTTATGTAAAATTACCGAGTTTTTTTACAGTGTACATTTTATCCCATCTGTTCTCGTAAAGAACTTTGTTTTCTTAATTTTGAACAGTCTATTACCTTATAAATAATTTCTGTTGCTTCGCGCGAATTCTTTAAACAGATTATTACGCATGTATCTATTAACTATCTTGTTAAGAATAACATTATGTTTCTAAATGATCGTTTTTTGGAAAGCGATGTTTCAATCTGTTTATTGTTCGTCTTTCATTTTGTAATGTGTATTTGTTTGCTTTGTTTTGTTGAAGAATTTTACACATAAATTATGGTTCTTCTAAACTTAAATTTGTCAATTTTGTATTCAACCATTAAACTGTTCAGTTTTTGACATAAATATTATATTATGTTACAAGGAGTAGAACGCGATGATTATTGTATTGAGCCCAAATATTTGCGAGCTTTTTTTATTTTCCGAATCAGATATATATATATATATATATATATATATATATATATATATATATATATATATATATGAGGAGCAGACTTTCAAAATGCGTTTTGTCCAAATTCCATAATTTTCAGAAAGAGGCAAAATGTTTTTGGTTAAATCTGAAAGTACATTACGTGCCCATTGGACAAAACGCGTTTTGAATGTCCAAGTAACTTTCAATATTTATTTCAGACGGGACAATATGCGTTTTAAATGTCGAATTTGTCTTAAAAGATGCGTGTTTGCGCATAGAACGTAATACCATCACTAACTAAAAATTTTACATTTTGGACAAAATGCATTTTGAAAGTCTGCTCCTCATATATATATATATATATATATATATATATATATATATATATATATATATATATATATATATATATAATGAGTTTGGTAGCAATGGTACATGGCATGAATGCGTATGTCCTCACAAATCTGTCTCAAATATTTAGTGAAAATAAATAAATCCCAAATATTTCAAATAGTTATTCATAGATTATTACCGTTTAAAGTGGTCTTTAGAGCGGGATAATTAATTAAATTATTTGTGTGAAATCTTAAACCGTGTTATACTCAAAAATATTTTATTACTACGTCTTAAGGCCACGTTAGACGGTAATAATTTATAAATAACTATTTAAAATAAATCATTTATTTTTACTGAATATTTGGGATAGATTTGTGAGGACATGCTCATTCATGTCATCTACCACTGCTACCAACTGACAGAAAATAGCCGCCATTGCTTTACATTGCCAGCCCTTACAAATCTCATCCAAATAAATGAATCCCAAATATTTATTCATGATTCATTTCAAATAAATTATTCGTCTAAAGTAGTATTTTGATCGTGTCAAAAATATTCAATTACTATAAATATGAAACAAATAAACTAAAATTTTATGCTTCTATGTTTAAAAATTGAAATGTTTTGATTCATGAAATGTTTGTATGTGAAATTTTTAGTAATATAAGATTTAAATTATTATTTTTTTTGTTAGTATTTTAGTGGAATTGATTTTTTGATAGTTTAACTACCAGTAATAAATTTTAAAATTTATTAGAAATTACTACTGAAAAAAGTTATTAAAATTTTAGTGCAAATAATCGAAAGGTGAATTTTTTTATTAGGTGCTTGCACGCTTGTTTTAAGAACAAATTTACTCGGATTATGATACTCGTGCATCGAAAAAATCTCATATTTTCCAATGCCGTGGGGCCCCCCGCGAGCATAGGGCCCCCATACTAATTTGTGTATATCATTTGACTTGCCATTAATAAAAATATATTTGACATTTAAATTAATTTCTATGTAATATAAAACCATTTACGTTTCATTTCTGTGAGTGGTTATCGTAGGGGCCCCAGCATAGGGGCCCATGATGTTGTTTAAGACGGCTTTGATATTATATTGGTTATATATGTCAGATTTTATGATTAAAAAAAAAAATCAAAAAATAAGATTTTTTTCAAAAAATTAAAAAAATAATTGATTTATTCATTCGAATGAGTAATAACTATTATTATTTGCTAATAAAGTACTATATATTTTTTTTATTATACAGGGTGATTTATAACGAGTGTAACAAATTTGAACAGTTTGTTAGGAAGGTCGTTTTGAGTGCAAAAGTCATATGAATATATAATAATAATAATAATAATAATAATAAAAAAAAAAATTTTTATTAGATCTTAACACAAATGAAAATGACATTATATTTAACACTACAGAACAAAAAACAACCAAAATAGCAAAATTAATTAAAGAAAAAACATCAAAGCTATCCGTAAAGAAAAGAATGAAAAATTGGGAACAGAAAAAACTACATGGTCAATACATAAAACAGCTTACCGAAATACCAAACATTGACACAACATCAACTTTTTCTTGGCTTACCCGTTCAGACTTAAAACCTGAAACAGAATCTTTAATATTTGCCATTCAAGAACAAGCAATTTCAACCAACTACATTAAAAAGAAAATACACAAAAGTACTGACAATAGTTTATGTAGGTTATGCCATACAAATCAAGAAACAATTCATCATCTAGTATCAGGATGCGCCGTTCTAGCAAAAAACGAATATATCAATAGACACAACGACGTGGGTAAACACGTCCACTGGAATATTTGCAAATCCGCAGGAATGGATGTGTCAGACAAATGGTACACACATACTCCAAAGAAAGTTCAAAATAAAGAACAACTCACTATTTTATGGGACATGTCAATTCGTACAGATAGAACTATAGAATCAAATAGACCGGATATTGTAGTTAAAAACACAGAAAACAAAACTTGCCTATTGATTGACATATCTATCCCTGCGGACAATAACATTCAAAAAAAAGAAACAGAAAAAATCCTGAAATATAAAAGCCTGCAAATAGAAATAGAGCGGATGTGGAAATTGAAAGCAAAAGTGATACCAATTATAATCGGCGCAACTGGAGCTGTCACAACAAACTTACCAAAGTACTTGGGAGCTATACCTGGCTGCAATGGTAAATTGATCCAGTCACTACAAAAAACAGCAATATTGGGCACTGCACACATTATTAGGAAGACCATTTAGTATCCTTAAGATCTAGGTCAGATCTCGGATACTAAATCAGTCCACCACAACCTCACTTTATCTCTGGGTTGTAAGAAATCCGTTACCCCGATCACCTGGGTAACTCAGCCAAGTTGAGGTGGTGTGAAAAAAAAAAAACGAATAATAATAATAATAATAATAATAATAATTTTATTTGTCCAAAAGATCTTACAAACAAGACATATAGGTTGTGCAACTACAAGAAATTAAAGTTTTATTAGTGGTATAGTGAATTTACGGGTATAATAACAAATTACCATAGAAAAACAAAATAAATTAGTTGAGTGGCAAGTAAAATTATTTTATATTTTATAAGAAATAGTCAAAGTCAGCTCCTTCAACTTTTGAATACAGGTATGACATCAACGAATCAAAGAATTGGTACACGCGAATCATATGTCAATATTATAACGAATTTGATTTAATACCTGACATAATTCTATCCATCAACTGTTCACGAGTTGCTTTAAATGTCCCCAAGGATAATAATCTAAAGGATTTAAATCAGGCGATCTTGGATTAAAAAAAAAAAGAAACATTGATTGTATTTATTTTAAAATTATCTTCGTTATCTTTGATTTAATACCTGCCATAATTCTATCTATCAACTGTTCACGAGTTGCTTTAAATGTCCTCAAGGATAATAATCTAAAGGATTTAAATCTGGCGATCTTGGATTAAAAAAAAAGAAACATTGATTGTATTTATTTTAAAATTATCTTCGTTACACATAAAACTGTGTTAAACAATATATTTTAATACGTAACGGTATTTTAAAAAATCTAGTTGAAATTTACGATATCTATATAATTACAACGCGATTTAACGTGTATAGGACAATAAACGCTATGTCGTTAACGTTATCCTATCTCCTATCCTATATGAGGAGAACACAGTGTCAAGTTTGTGGGTATCATAAGAGGGTTAGAAACGTAAGCAGGGTTAGATCAATACGGGGGTTGCGTTTTCTCGTGTGTTGTACTTATCCTTACAGCTTTTATGAACTATAGCATAGGTCAAATTTATATGCATTGTCAAATACATATAAATAAAATATGTACCCAACACCAATATATATATATATATATATATATATATATATATATATATATATATATATATATATATATATATATATATATATATATAATCAGATATAGTGCGCTATTAATGTTTGAATTATTTATATCTAATGATATTTTTCTTGTTTTTTTTCCTCAAACTGGTAAAATGTGATAAAATATTGAATGAATTTTACTTACAGATTAGTTTAACAAAGTTTATTCAAAAAGTATTGCCTCTGAACAATTTTAGTGGTCGGGCTAGGGGGCTAATGCCTAATTTACAAAATGTCATTATGCAAAAGTTTTTATTTGAAAGCATGGTTGGGCTGATTTTGAAATTTGATTTAAATCTCGATTTAAATCACAATTGCAATTATTTGTTTTTTTTTTAAATATTAATTAATTGATTTAAATCAATGTTAATTAATTACTTCATTAAACTAAATTTGATGTTAGCTCTAATAAAATTCATTCAAACAGACATAGACTTAAATATACGTCTAAAATTTTATAATAAATTTCAAATTATTTAGTTCATTAGTAATTGAAATACCAATCTTATAACTATAATATGTCGTAAATGCCAAGATTTCTAATCGGAAAATTTTTTTTTTCCATTTTGAAAATTGGACTAATGTAAAAAATTGTGTTATAAGTTTTACAATAAAATTTCAATAGTTATTTTTAAGTGTGACAGAAACTCATGGTTTTATTAGAACAATAAAATTTTTATTATGTTTCAGATTAATAAAATATATGATGTACTTTATATTAAGAATTGGTTTTTTTTTTTCAATATTTAATTCCAGATTCTAATATTATATGTTATAATTTTCTATGAAAAACCTAACTGGGGATTCACTAATAACATATGTAAAATATTGTTTTTTTTTTGTAGTTGCCAAAATGAAATTTTAAATTTACCGACCGCCATATTACATTATGATTAGTGAGGTAGTGTAATTTGATATATCGATATTTTTACAGATATGTACGAATTAGGCTTATAGTAACACGAATCAACAGTTTTTAGCGTGATGTCCGTCTTTCTGTATGTGGACACGTGCAAATTCGGCTAAACAAATTCTTATAAAGTTTCATATTTAAGCTTTGGAGGTGAATATGATCAATTTGATTGAATTTGATTAACTTTTGGTAAAGATCTACCAATCGGAAGTGGTATTTACTGATGACACTTTTACTAAGTAATTTCAAAAAAAAATTTTTACCAAATGTTGCTAAACAAGTTATGACTAACAGCTAAATAATTTTTTTTTTAATAATTTTCTACCTACAGACGTATACCGTAGAAATTATTTACCCAATATATTTTTTTAACTAAACGTTCATTAAACATTTGCTCAAGATGATCGAACCATCTGAACTGAAACATCAACTTTTGCAACAATATTTTTTTTCAATTGCACACTCTTCATACACTGATAATATAAATAATAGGAAATTTCAAATATGACACGTACACTAAATACACTCTAAATTTCATTTTCCTAAAAATTGTACTAACAAGGATTATTCTCGTCTACCTACCATTTCCAATTACATTCATCTGTTGATTTACACCTGTTGGTCCGCAATCCAAACACAGTCGTGTAAACCTGGTTGCCTGAATTTGATTTCCATTTACGATAATGGGGACTTCAGCGGATTAATGACGAATAGGGCCACTTTATGAGTTTTTACATATACATTCAGTACCGTCAAAAATGACCAAACTTTGCGATTTAATTTTTTTGAGTAACTTATAAAAGAATTTTTTGTTGTTGTTTTTTTGTTCTGAAATAAAGAATCACTCTTCCTCTGCATTGTAAATAAATAAATTTTAATACAGAATTTGAATCTAAAACAGTTTTATTTTATATATATGAAAGTGAATTTATTGTTCATTTAGAAACTTCCATTTCAATTCAATTAACACACAGAACAAACTATAAAATTGAACAATATTATTTCCATATTGTTAGTAGTGGATATCCATCTATCTCGGATAATTCTCCAGATTTAATCTGGCTGAGTACAAAGCTAGAGCTGGGATGTACATATAAACACTCTCGAAAAGGGTTTCTCCGCACAGCCCCCGTGTAGATAAACAATGAACTATTCAAGTCCTCATTTAAATATCAAAGGGTGCTGAGATTCTCTATGACCTTTGCCACCACCCACACACACGGTCATCATCCACACACACACACACACACAAAGTGTACAACAAGTGTCTATTTTGAAAAGAGAACTTTAAATTTCTTACTATGTTCATACAACTAGAAAAAAGCCGGCTAATGTTTTCCTATAAAAATATGGTAGTATAGAAAATCGATATCTATTTTCGGTCGGCGGCGATGTGAAATAAATAAAAAAATAAATCAATATATCATTTACATATATGGGAATTATTTATTTAATAGAGAATTACTCGATATTATAGGATATGGATACAGATTGTCCTGAAAATTTCTGATTGTGAATTTTTAATTGCTATGACTATACTTGTAAGATTTAAAACGAAAAACTTGGGACGTATGCAATAGATAATAGTACGTTTTTCGATTTAATTCTTACAAGTATTGTCATAGCTATTAAAAATTTACAATCACAAATTTTCAGGACGATCTCTATGGGGCTAGGTGAAATTATTTTATACTTTTTAGTCCGTCTTCAAAACGTAGTATATTAATTTTTTTTAATTTAAATAATTATTATTTTTAATATCAATTATCAATCAATCGATAAATTATCGATATATCAAGATTTTTTTTCTCAGTCCTAAGCAAGACAAAACAAATGAACCTCAGAACATCTAAAAATCGAGTTTATTGTAGCAGCCATTATTCTTAAGAAAAGTGTTTCACTGACTTGTAAATGCGTTTTAATTTGTTATTGTTTTTAAGTCATGTTACAAGAGAAAGAAAACAAAACATAAATTTTAATTACTTAAATGCTTATTAAAAATCATATTGAACGATTTATAACCATTACATAACTAATTTACAATGTATATTTCGAATTGTAGACTAAAACAATAAAGCATCAAATTTTCAAACAAAACAATAATAAAAAAAATACGTTTTCATGGGTTTTATGTTTCTAGTAAATATTCCATTGTTTTATGCAATGTTTGTAAACAGGTCTAGTTTTTATTATAACTTGATGGAAGGTTTGCTATGTGTAATAATATATATTATATACAATTGTGAATATTACTATAAAATTCAGTGTAGCGTACAAGTTGGATACTATAAATTTTCACTGGAGTTTTCCGCAGGGTTGAACTGTTTGTGATTTTTTTCAAAAAACTTAGAAAGATATTTGTTTTTTTTTTAATTTTTAATTTCGAAAGTACACTGAGAAAAATGGATAGTTACCGTAACGCTATTTATATTTAAAAAGGTGACACAAACACAAGATATTAAAAATAACAAAATAAGTATATTTAAAAATTAACTATAAATATAATAAAAACAAAAATTTAATACCATCAATTTGTATATAGTAATACAGTCTTAATTCTTAATATAGTATTAAAATATATATGTGAGTAGATTTTAAAAATGTATAAATTTGTGAATACAGTAAACATACTCGTATATTTCAAATAAATATCTACTTATTATTATCCAATTTGTTAAATATCTATTTTTCTCAGTGTAAGAGGTTATTAATTATTTTTTATGTATCTATTACGAATGTAAATATAATATGTAAAATTTTATACGTGTAATATTTGATTTTATGTTTGTTTGAATACGTCCGCGGTAGCATATTTTCAGAGACATATACATATTTAATAATACCAATGTAATACAAGCAAAAATTGAATTGAATTAAAATTTTTATTTCAGTTTGTCTTTGATTGTAGACAATAGGCAGTGGATATTAGGACAGACGACGTTAGATCGTGATTAACAGATAAATTTTGCAATATTATATACACTAAATAGATACCGCAATAAAACTGCGATTACTTTTATCATTAAAATTTGCGACAAAACAAAGCAGAGACTACACATGCGTAGAAACGTTTGTATGTATATAAATTTTTGTTTTAATATTTATTTTGTGCTAGATATATTTTAATTAAATAATTATTAGAAAGTAATTAATTAATTATTGATTTACATCAATTTAAATTAATATTTGAAAAAAATCAAATGCTTAAAATCAGCCCAACTCCGGTTTTCCGCCATTTTCCGGAGATGTGTGTGTTTGTGACCTTCACGTGAATTCGGTCACGGTTTCCGGGTGACCCAATTTTCCGGGACCCCTGCATCTTCGAGGCAAAACCTTCCGAAATCAGGACAGCGTTTTATTTGGATAAGATTCCTATGAGACATTCGACAAGCTTTTCGCTGAATTTGAAATCTGCAGTTTGAATTTCGCGATTATATACCTTATGAAATATGTATAGTTGAAATCTCGAGAATAATATTTATATGGTTTTCATTTTTGTCTTAAAGTTATCATGGAGAAGTGTTATATATTAATTTCATATATGAATGAATTGAATGCACATTTTTAGAACAAGAGATTTAAATTTATTCCGCATAATTTGAATAGGAGAGGTATTGTAATCATACAAAATTCGACATAGCAAGAATTAGGCTTATTAACAACGAAAGATTGGTAAAGATCTACCAATCGGAAGTTGTAATTTACGAATATTTTGCAACAGAAATATATTTCGAAAAAAGTTGCTAAACAAGTTATAACTAACAACTGTTATTCATATTTATTTATATTGATGTCAAAACAGTTTTGTTTTTAGTTACCATGACTAGAGACTACAAATTTTCCTATTCCATAAATTTATTTAATACGATGACGATCGGTTCTGTGGTAGTCACAGCAGATTTTTTTAACTACAAGCTAATGATTCGCATATCATTAATAATGCTTAGTAAATCCGGAAACTGAAGCGAATTTTTAAAAATGATTTTGTTATAATTTCACACGAAGATATCTAGTTTACAGTTCTTCGCATTGTTTCACAAAGATTTTCAAATTTATGCTTAGTTAAACTGTTATGTGAACATTTTTTTTTTTTTAATTGTTAATGAGCTTCTTTCGTCGAATGAAAATCTAGAATATAGATAACAAGAAACAAATACAAAATATGGATACAATTATTTAAGTAACAAATTAGAATTATTAATATTACGCCTTAGTCGTAATATTAACTGACGGCAAAATCATAATTTCGAGGAAAATTTCTAGTAGAGCATTAATTTGTAAATTTTGCATATTTTTTGTGATGTTTTAAGTATAAAATACGCTTTATATTGTAAGTAAAATTTAATAAAGAAGATAAAAATGTTACTGTAATTAATTTAATGTCAAAATTCCACTGAAATTTTGATGTTTCTTTTAAAATTATGAAGACATTTAAAGAATTTATAAATATAAGTATATTTAATCAAGAAGGTATTCTGTTTTTTTTTTCGAATAATTATTTTAGAATGTTGCAAAAATGTAGATGTATAAAATAAAACTGTTTTCGGTTCAAGTACTGTATTAAAATTTATTTATAATCTACGTTTCGACGAAACTCAACGTTCGTCTTTGTCACGAAATAACTGATACAAATGACATTACAGTAAATAACAGAACATAGAAACACGTTACTAGGTAACAAATATGTAACTAGATCATAATTTTTTCTATAGATTTTTTTAATTAATGGAAGTCAAACTTTATTCAAATCAGTGCATTTGCAGTGATTGATGTTATCAAAAATATAATAACATCAATTCAATAATATTATAAGATATAATTAGATATTTGTTTTGTACCTACTAGGATTTTTTTTTAGAATATACAAGATCAAAGTATTGAACTTTTTTTTATCAAATATTATCTTAAAAGAAAATTAAAATTTTAATATTAGAAAGATGCGTGCTTTGATGTTACATAATCTTATATTCAGATGTACCTTTATATAAAAAAATGACGTATTTACAGTAAATAAAATTTTTACATTTTTTTCTTTTTCGCAATATGAGAGAAAAGGAAATATAAATAAAACTTATTGTACTTGAAAAAAAAAAGTTTCTTTTTGACAACTTTCTGACGATAAAAAAATGTCTGAGAAAAGTTGTGGCTTTTATTTGAAACTTTTTGTGATGTAACGTACACTTATTGCCGATCAATAATAATACATAGTTCTTAAATTATTTTTAAGATTTTTAAGTTAATATATATATATATATATATATATATATATATATATATATATATATATATATAGATATAGGAAATGCATTATGTCGGGATAAGCATGTTATATCACTTGTTTGGCTGATATAATATTGTATATGGGGGATATGACATAAAATAATGTTTACGTTTTTTTTTTACGCAGAATAGAATAATTTTACTGATAGATTTCTCACCCACATTCTAAAACGAAAAAGGTGTATTTTTAGTAGTGTTCATTTATAAATATATTACAGAATATTTTCAATGCAGATAGGATGTTTATACTGGTGACGTAATTCAATCTAGACCAAACACACAATATAATTGTCTATCTAAATTGGGAACAAACTGTATACTTATACATATATATATATATATATATATATATATATATATATATATATATAATTATATATGTGTAAGAAATTATCAGTCCAATGTGGAAAGCTTCTTAAATGAAGCTTACTTATGTTTTAAAGGCAAGCTAATTATTGTTATTAATAGTATGATTATTAAAATATTCAAGTATATCTTTGAGGAAACTTTGATTTACTGATAATTATTGTATCACACGCTTTATGGAATGTAATTTTTAAGTCAAAAACATTTTTTTTCTGCGGGGTGTTATTGGAGATTGGTTCAAATTCAAATGGTCCATCATCTTGTATGACCTTAAAGATGAGACTTCAAATTTTTTCGGACGCAAAATTTCATTCAATTTTGTTCAAAATCGAGTTATATCGATTTGAGGAATCGGTAATTTTTCTGATTTTTCGAGTGTTTTTTTTTTGTATTAACTTTTCTTATCATGTTGATAACTGATATACAAAGATTTTTGTTTTTTTATATGTTGTAGTTGGCTATGAAGAAGATTTAAAATAAATCGAAAGTTTGCCTTTAAAACTTAATTGAGTTTCATTTAAGAACCTTTCCACATTGGACTGATATACCCATTAATTTCTTACCAGTCACTAGTTATTTCAATTATATACATATATATATATATATATATATATATATATATATATATATATATATATATATATATTATGTAATGTATTTTCACTGTGTTGAATTTTATGAATCTGCATATAATACAGTAATATATATACTGCTTTTGCAGGCTATAATTAACAATTTATATTAGTGCTTCATGAGGATGGCTGCAAGGGGGTGGTTTTCGTCGTTTGTCGTCGTCTGATAAGCGCGCCTTCTATTTCTCTTCACATCATTATTATTATAATATTCTTGATGGCTGTGAATGTATATATATATATATATATATGTATGTGTGTGTGTGTGTATTGTGTATATATATACAGGCAAGCACAGTAAATGCTCTTGTTCGTAAACTCAACTCGGTGTTTATCTCATTTGTTGAATGCAAATAGCGAGGGCGCGTGTATGCTTTGTTTCATGCGCAGTCGTATGCGCGCAAGTTGGCTGGTTGGTCGCAGAACCGGAGTTTTCAGATTTTATTTTACCGTTTTTATAGCAAAATTGGATTGATTTTATGGTATACGGTCTTCCTTGTATCCTTTTAGGGGAGGGGGTGATAGTATACCTAAAATGGAGTCGATATACCTTACAACGCCTTAGTAAAAGTCGTCTGGTAAGCGAGACTAATAATTATTTTAGTTTGAAACGATTAATTTGTTTTAAACTCTAGTAATCTACTACTTAATCAGTATTATTCAATTGTTATTTGACAGGTAAAGTTGTTGTTATCAGTAATTTACTTTTCCTATCACCTTTGTCTGACTAAAAAATATATTATTTTTACTTTTTTTTTTTAAATCGCAGTGACCCATTGATATTGAGTTGGAGTATACAACATGGTGAATATTTCGAACATCTTTGCTAGTGGACAATACTGATTCAGTAGTAGATTACTAGAGTTAAAAACAAATTAATTATTTAATGTAAAAACTAAAATAATTATTATCTCGCTTATGAGACGAGTTTTACTAAAGCGTTGTAAGGTTTATTGACTCTTTTTGAGATGTACTATCAGCCCCTAAAGGCCTAAACGGATAAAGAGAAGACTGTAAAATTCCTGAATAGTAGAGCTGTTTCTGAAAAAAATTGGTTCTGAATATTCGAATCCTAAAAGTTCAAGAAATATATTTGAAATTATATATTCATGATTTAATGTTATCACCAGAAAATATTTTTAGACATTCGTCACTGAATTGGGATGTGGTTTTCCTTTATTATTTATCTAAGCAATAAATAAGAAGATAAATTAAAATATTAATTTATTTAGAATTACAGACATTATTCATTTCTTATAATATAATTTTTTATAATCGACACGAGATTTGTTTATTTAGGTTGTTAAAATATTAATAATATTTCGTGTAACCGCACCTTGACAAACTTCGGTTCTGTGTTTCTGATCTCATGAAACTCGCGCGCGATAAAACAATAGAACTCGCGCAAACTTCACATCAAACTCGGTTATTCTCTATACATTTATCGTGTCAGAACGGATGTGTGTGAATACATATATGTATGTTAGTGTTACCAACAGAACGAAAATATCTCCATAATATTATCAGTGTACTCGCGTTTTCCCATAAATAAATCAGGTCGGTGTTTCTATAATTATTTCTCAAAAATTAAAATGTTTTAGTTGATAATAGTATATATTATACTACGAGGAATAGAAGTGACTTTATGTGATTATAATGTATTATGTAAAAATTACAGAATTTTGAGGTAGAAATACAGAAGATTTATGGCAAAATAAAATTACAGATTTTACTATCTTTCTGTAATTTCGCTAATTTTTTTTACAGTGTATGCAAAGAATATATACTATATATATATATATATATATATATATATATATATATATATATATATATACTAATATTAATATATAATAATATATACTAATATTAATTTATCTATGAGTGTATGCTTGAAGAAAAGCTTTATTTACTTGCTTCGCCGTGTTATTTAGAAATGAAATTACGAAAACTAATCATCTAGCGCTGCAGTTTGAAATTCTATCGGGGCATACAACACTGTGTACGATAGAAATTGCATAATGCGAACTTATCGTCAGATGTAACCGCAGACGCAGAGCAGGGCCGCGCGCTCGCAGAGTTTGATGTCTAACTCTCTCTGTAACTGGGCCAAACGAGTTCGCTACAAAATCGATAAATTATTAATGGGATTTTGTAATTTGAATCGCAATCAGATAGATGTATTTTTGGCTGTTTTAATTGTGCGTATGTTTGTATTAAATTACACCTAGCTGATATTTTGTTACATAGTAAATTACGCTTTTTTGACATGTATTTTCGGTAACATACATTTGCTGAAATTTATGTCCACAAATACCGTAGTGTATTTTATTATAATATTGTAATTTTTATAATAATATATAAATATATTGGTCGTATAAATATTTACACGATTTTTAATAGTCAGTAGCGATATGTGACATTTTATATACATATACAATTACGGCTTGTACCCAAGAAGGATGTGGCACAAACTCTTTCCACTTTTTTTGCACGTTTTTACTGTATAGTTAATTAATAATAACTAATTAATAGATTTTTTATCAAAAAGCAACAACAAATTTAACAGAATTTTCATTTTACGGATTGAAAGTGCGAATAACCAACATTGCAGTCAAATGTTGCGGGTCACACGCCGTTTAGGCGCGATAGTTTTATTTTATTTCTAAATTCCTGCACGAGAAATGCATGCTTCGAAAATTTAATATTGTGAGTGACATGTTTGTCGTTGTGACATGTCAATGAAACGCAGACTTGCTACTTCCGTATTACGTCTAATCTCATTAAAGGTTTCTTCTTCGAGATTATAAACCTTACTGGCTTGTTGACGTGTCATATTGTGTTTCAGTATTAAGTTTAGCAGAGATGGCTTGTTAGAGTAATTTGATCTCTTGTATTCTTAATTAATTTAAAAATTTACAAGGAATTTTTCTTGACGGTCATTAAATGTTGTGTCTTGTTTTGTTAGGTTTGTTCTTCTAAAGGGCACTGCTGTTTTAATAATATTATAGATTTGGTGAAAATTTTATCTATATTAATAAATAATAAATACTTATTACTAAACAAAAAAATTTATTTATCTATATTAGAAAAAAAATTACAGACTCGTTTCTTACGAAAATTTATGACTAAATTAGTTAATTACTAGTTAGTAATAATTATTAATATCTACAAAAATTTAAATTTGTAATTTACTTAAAATAAAGTCTAATTTAAGTAATATTTTATCTCTTAAAATAAATTCAACACTAGGTAATACGTTTTAACTACGAAAGTTAACTTTTTTTTCAGTGTGGTTATATGATTTATCGGTTATTAACCGAATTACTTTAGACGGTAATTATTTGTTAATTATTTATGAATAACTATTTGAAATAGATTATTTAATTTCACTAAATATTTGGGAGAGATTTGTGGGGAGAACATGCTCATTCATATCACCTACCATTGCTACCAACTAACAGCAAATAGCCGACATTGCACTACAATTGCCAGCTTCACTGTTTAGTGAAAATATATCAATCCTAAACTATTTCTTCGTGATTCATTTCAAATAATTATTCATAAATTATTACCGTCTAAAGTTATTTTTCGATGATAAATAAACGCCATTAAATAAAAAGTTTGCTAGTTCAAATATTTCCTGAATAAGAAAAAGAAAATGCAAATACTAGTTTATTTTATAAATAAAAATAAGTGTAAACTTATACGAATAACTTAAATAGTAAATATAATTCTGCATCACTGAATATCTATTGCAAAATAAAAAATAAAATATGAGAAATATTTATAGTTTTCTTATCGTAAATATTGAGAGAATGTAATTAAAAAATATATAATTTATTGATTAAATTTTTCTATATCAGTTCTGTTAAAACAATATGTGATTTTTATGATAATAATTTATTGAAAAATAGAGAATTGATAGTACATTTCCAGTCTAATTTTCTTATAACATTTTCAATTATTCTAATATTAATTTTTCATAAACAATTATAAATACTGCTAACGCAATTAATGTTTTAAAAAATTTCATATTTTCAATTAAGAAATATGTAAAAATATTTACATTTTTAAATAAATTCGTTTTGGTTTTTTTTAATAACTTATTCAACAGCAATGTTTTTCGTTTTTCTTATTAAAATTTCAATGTTTGTTTAAAATTCAGTAAGAAAACAACGTAATATAGTGAAAAATCTTGCAGAATTCATTATTTTAAAATAAAACGGCTTTAGTTCTGCATTCATATTCATCAGGAAAAAAAAAAGATACAAATTATATTTACAGTAAATAAACAGAACATAAAAACAAGTTATTAGGTAACAAAACAAGTAACTAGATTTATAAATGGAAGTCAAATTTTATTTAAATCAGTGCGCCTTCACAATGATTAATATTATCTTTTTCTTTATAAATTTCTATTGCTTCTCTTAACTTCAAAACGAAAAACTATTTAAATTTGAATTAAAAAATTATTTCAGTTTGTTTTTAATTTTTTTTTTTTCGTAGTAAATACATAAATAAATAGGTGACGTTAGCTCTAACAACATAAACAAATTTTACAATACTATATATGTACTTTTAACTTGAAAATTTGCGATAAAACAAAGCACACACGTCAAAGATGCTTCCAGAAACGTACATTTGTAATGTATGCAAATGTTTATATCAATATTTATTTTTTGCTAGATATTTTAATAAACAACAATTAAAAACCAAATTTAGTTGAAAACGTAATTAATTAAAATTGATTAAGATAATTATAGTAATATTATTATATTATTTATGGTAATTTTTATAAATTATTGTAAAAATTTGTAAAATTCTAATAAAAATATAATAAAATTACTATGGTTACATCAATGTAAATTTATATAAATTTTTTTACAATGTAATATATTGAAAGTCTTAAATAAAAATGCTTTTTGCTATATATTTTTTTAAAATCCTTCATTTAATTTATGTATCGAAAATTATGCAAGTATATATTTTTCTATGTATATATATATATATATATATATATATATATATATATATATATATATATATATATATATATATGACGTGGCACTTTAAAATAGGTAAATAATTTCTTTATCTATAATTCTAACAAAAATTTATTTGTTTGTTACACCACTATGATTTATTGGGTGAAAAAAAAAATTAACATTTTTCAACTTTGTTTTTTTGTTTTGTTAAAAAAATTGTGTGGAATTTGTTAGGTTAGAGAAAAATGTCAGCGGTTCCAATTAGTTCACTCGCTAAAACAAATGAATGCAACTGTTATAAGAAGAAGAATTGGGAAAGAAAAAAAGAAACAATAATAATCCGAATGAGAGAAACGGTATAGCTTATACTAAACCGCAAGTGTAACGATGTGAATCCGAGTGTGGTATGAAGTTCGGACTCACGAATTCATATAGTGAGTTTTCGCTAGACGACACTACTTATACCACATTCAGTTGTTTTCCGTATCCTAGCAACGTCGCACCGTCTCGCGAGCGTTTTTCGTCAATTGTTTCCCCCCCCTGCCGAATCTTAATCGATTTATATTTTTCATTTGTTTTTGTTTTTCTTAAATGATAGATTTGTGCAGAACTGTGCGCGCCTGATAGGTTCTTGTTTTGCCTGTGGACGTTATTCGTTTGTTAGTTTGTTAGTGTGTGTGCTGTTGTTTTGAATGTGCAGAGTTTTTAGTGTTTAAAATGTGGTATGAAAAAAAGTCAAAACGATAGTGATACACAAAATTTGTGTTGGTATCAGCGATGTGTTTGTTGTGTTAATCTGAAAAAGGCGTTAGCGAGTGCTATGGGAATTACATGCTTGATACGCGAAAAAGGTATTATTCAATAAAATCGAATTACACGTATATTTAATTTTACCGATAATAGAAAAAGCACTGTACGGAAATAATAAAAATAATTAATGTTTATTGTCTTTACTTATTTTGTTGTAAATTACACAAAAAAATTGTTATGATTATATAATCATGTTTTGGTATGTACAAGTATTCAGCGGCGTACCTAGATATTTTAATTTTTTAACCAAAATATAGTTAACGATTCTTCAATCAGGATTGGGCTTAAATCATTTGACTTTTTTAAATAGTAATCAAAGATTTAATTCAATTTTAGTTAATTAGTTTTTTAACAAAATTAAAGTTTAATTAAAATATTTAGATATATCTAACACAAAATAAATATTAAAATAAAAATTTATATACATATAAATGTACATTTCTAGAAATGTTTTTACGCGTGTGTGTAATCCTGCTTTGTTTTGTCGCGAATTTTAATAATAAAAGTAATAATAAGTATCATAATATTGTAAAATTTGTTTATGTTATTTGAGCTAATTTCGCCTGTTTTAATATCCTGTACGTATTGAGCACAAGGAAGAAAAAAATTAAAAACAAACTGGAGTAAATTTTTTAATTCAAATTTAAATTTATATTTAAATTTATAATAGATACATAAAAATAATTAATAAATTTTTACTTTCAAAATTAATAATAATAATAATAATAATAATTTTTTTTTCAACAGTGCCCGGTGCTTAGTCTGGGCCCTTTTTTATTATGGGCCCTTTACCGTTGCTTAATTGCGTCATTGCCAAACTATAAATATAAGGTTGGACAAAAGTTTTGGAACTAATTTAATATCTCAGAATTTATTTTTGTGTTAATATTTATTTTGTGTACGGTAAATTGATAATTTATATGTATTAGATAATTATTATATAGAATTTTCGGTACAATAAGTAAATAAGTATTGTATGCATCTCTTACTGAAAGTGTGTTTCTAGTACTAGATACATAAATTACTATTTTTCCGTATACAGTGTTTTACAATAAACAATTTTACGAAAATATTATTAAAAGTAAAATTGAAATAAAATATTAAAAAAAAAAAATTAGTTGACTTTCAGACAAATATTTAATGTTTTGTTTTAAATTTTCATTGAAACATTTAACAAAGCCAACTAATTGCTTTTTTATTATTATAACTTTTCTTTTACTAATGTTTCTCTTAAATCTTTTGCTAATGTAACACAATACCAAATGACGTGTCATTTTTGTACAGAAATAAAAAGTTTTCAATTATATTACATTTAACGCCTTTTGCAATTTAACAAAAAAAAATCAACTATGGACACTAATAGTTATAAAAAATTGAAAATAATAATACAGATATAGGTTTTCTAATATTTCAGATATTTATACAAAAATTCATGTAGTTTTTAAGATTTTCTACAAAATAAAAAAGCTTTAGGTTGTAGTTCTGATTCAGACGTACGTTGATACGTTGATTATTAATAAATAATAAATATTAATACAGAACTACAAAACTACAATCTAAAGCCGTTTTATTTTAATATAATGAGTTTTGAAAGATTTTTACTATTTTAAATTTCTACAATTTTAAAATAAAACTTCTTTAAGTTAAAGTTCTGTAATAATATAACTCAAAGTCCGTCTTCATCAGGAAAAAGATACAAATGACATTACAGTAAATAACAAAACATAGAAACACGTTACTAGGTAATGAATAAGTAACTAAATCATAAAGTTGTTTTAGATTTTAATGAATGGAAGCCAAATTTTATGTAACTCATTGCCTTCATAATTAGAGTAGGATAAATTTATTTACAATAGGAATTAAATAATTTATTATTAATAAACGATTTAATAAAATGTATATAATAATAATAATATATAATAGGGTACATGCACATTTTTATTTGACTGGTTAAGTAAATGAGTTTTTTTTCTTCAAACGTATTAAAATATTGACATTACGCTATTATATTGCCTGTGCAGAAAGAGGTCATTATGTTACTAATACAATAATGTACATTATTATACAGCAGTTAGATACTATATACGCAATTGGTGGCAGCTCCAAACATCACTACTTTTTTTTAAACTGAGTATCTTTATAGTGATTGATGTTATAAAGAAAGGGATAACATCAATCACTGTGAAGGGGCTCTGAGTTAAATAAAATTTGGCTTATATTAATTAAAAATCTATAAATTGTATGATCTAGTTATTTATTTTATTACCTAGTAACTTGTTTCTATGTTCTGTTATTTACTGTAATATCATTTATCCCGATGAAGACTTGTAAAAAAAATTTCATCACCAAAAAGAATAAATGATAAGATTATTGTTCTGTTTAAGAAATAAAAATAATATAAATATCGCATTTATTATAATTATTTAAAGTTGCTTAACTGACGTACGTATGCGTAAAAAAAATTGAACGATCATAAAAATGTAACATTTTAACACAATAAACAATTATACTATAAACGTATTACAGTTTTATTATTGTTATTGAAGGAATTTATTGTGGCAAAATTGCATGTTAATACGATTTAAAAATTCGTAATGGAATTTCTTTAAATATTTATAACGATAAATTATTGAATTTCAATTTACAAGTGGGTTTACAAAACAAATCTTTCTTTTTTTTTTAAATTGACGTTTTAGAAAATTGAAAATGAAAAAGTCGTGAATAAATATTTGGGATTGATTTATTTTCGCTAAATATTTGTGACAGATTTGTGAGGACATGCGTATTTATGCTCATCTAACACTGCTACAGATTGATAAGAATAGCAATAGAAATTTATAAAGAAAATGATAATATCAATCACTGTGACTTGTAACTGATTTAGTAAAATTTGGTTTCCTTTAATTAAAAATTTAGAAATTTTATGATCTTGTTACTTGTATTTTGTTACCTAATAACTTGTTTCTATATTCTGTTTATTTACTGTAAATCTCATTTGTATCATTTTTTTTCCTGATGAAGACGTACGTTGAGTACATTGCATAAGTTGATTATTAATAAATATTAATACAGAACTGCAACCTAATGCCGTTTTATTACCACGCTTATATTAACTCACTCTGTTGTTGTCACGGTCAGTCACGGTCAAATTTTGTAACCAATTTTTAGACTACTTCCTATCATTTGATGTCACTGAAATTTTGCATCTAGTTTCATTCCAGGAGACAACACAATATTATATAAAAAAAAAAAAACCGATTACAAGATATGACACGCTTATATTTATTTTTTTAATACAACTAATGACATCTGTCACATGAACTATTTTTTTGTTCAATTAACAATTGAATAATGTAAATGACAGATAAGACTAAAAAGCAAAAAATAAAATATATAAAAAAAACTTTTTTAAAAACCACGCTTATATATAAATGCACTAAAAAGAGGAAAATAAATTTTTTCCTGGTTATCCAAATTTTTTAGAAAGAAATAAAAGCGTGGAGCGCTTAATCACCATTACGATATATATATATATATATATATATATATATATATATATATATATATATATATAAGTTTTTTTTATATATTTTATTTTTAATATGAGTTTTGAAAGATTTTTAACTATATTATATATTTAATTATATTTCTGCTAATGCTCTTGAAATAAATTTAAATAAAATTTGATACTACAATACAATACAATACAAAAAAAAAAGGAAAAAAGGAAACGATAAAAACAGTGTACAATTGTTATTGTTTTGTACTATATTTGTTAATGCAAATATAGTTTTATATTAGAAGTTTTTGTCTTTGTTATAATATTTGAAATATTTATTTTTATTTGGAAACTACAAATCGGTAAAGTGTTTTGGTTTAGATAGCTATGCATGAAAGAGCATTAATTATTATTTAAAATTAGTATTATAAATGAAATTTTCAGTAAATAAAATTTTATCGATTTTTTTCCTCATTCAAATTGCGTTATATAAGTCGAGAGTGTTTAAACAGTAAATTTTGCCTTTATCTCTTGTTACGGTTAAAAACAATGAAATAAAAACAAGACTTATCGTGCATATTGAGGTAAAATTTTTGCAAAGTAACCGAATGACTAACAATTAACTGTACCGTCTTATCTGTTTGTTTGAGGTTATGTATTTTACTTGTTTCGCGATTAATGTTTTATAATTAGTCTGTCAAGTGAACAGACATACGATCGTATTTTGTTTACCGAGAATGTGCTAGGAAAGGGTTTGTGCCACACCCTTTTGGGTATATGGCGTGATTGTGTATGTATGAATGTGCTCTAGGGCTGGGCGATTTTAAAATTAGATATTTGATAATTTAAAAATATCGATTTATCGATAATTGATATTTAAAAAAAAAATATTAGCATAGTAAAAAAACTTTCAGAACTCATTATATTAAAATAAAACTGCTATAAGTTCAAGTTCTGTATTAAAATTTATTTATAACCGACGTTTCGACGAAACTCAACGCTTGTCATCATCAGGAAAAACTGATGTCAGTTTTTTATCAAACTGATTTATCACAATAAATATTCATTTTTTTATCGCAATATTTTGAATATATAGTATCTATTTTAGGTAATAGAATGAAACAATGGAATTCAATTATAGTGGACAGACGGTAGCATACTACTAAAATTCAGGAAAAAAAATGCTTTTTTTAATTTATTGTAAATTTATTTTCTGGAATTGCTTATTAAAAAACAAAAGCATAAACAATTAAATGTTGAATATTTTATGACAAAAGTTTACGAAACATTACGTGAAATTATAATTCATGTGGCTATATTTTTGATTTTAAATTTTATCTAAAAATATTTAGCATATTTCTGTAACTATATTTTATTTTTAACTGTTTTATTGTTTTTGTTTAATCGTTAAGTATGGTTACATATTGCGAAATCTGAACATAATTTTTTATCTACAATATATAATACCCGCATACTTACATTTTTATAAAACAGGAAAGTACACAATGAATGTAAAAAAATGTAAAATAATTTTTTTTTTGTTATCATTAAATGCAATTTTTTTTTCTGTTCTTATTGCATAATGCGTTTATAATATACGTTGAGTTATTCTGTCAATAACTCGAAGCAATGAGTTGTAAAATAGAAACTCACAGATTTTGATCAATTAAAACTATTATTGCTAAGATGCAATTGTCAAATTATAATTATTTTAGATTCTATTGTATAGTCGTAGAAAAAGTATTCGTATACAGGGTGATTTATGATGACCAGACAAGCAACTTTAGCTTTATTCACATTTATATTGACACTTTGTCATATATGCTCTTCTATTCCCTACTACTTGGAAACTTTTGCTTATGCAAGCCACTCTCTCAATCGTACCACTCCACGTCCACGTAAACGTATACCTTCAAAATCATTCATACAAATTTTTTTTAACCAAGTCGTTCACTAGACATTCGCTCAAGATGACCGAACCTCATCTGAACTGACTAACAGCACCAACTCTTGCAATAGCTTTTTTTTCAATTTCACAGTCATCATACAGTACTAGTTATACCACATATACCCCACGTAAAAATCTCATTTAACATTTGCAAAGGTGTTAAAAATACAGGTGGCGCCTTTTCTATACAATACAAGGCCGTTACGTACCTTTATCAGTAACTAATATAATAATTACCGCTATGAAAAATACATACGTGGTAATATTGATAAGGAAAAAATTGCAAGGTTTTGAGTATGCCTATTGTAATGTGAACAGTAAAAAAATTTTAACTCTTTGATTAGAAAACTAAACATAAGTAGTTCACATGTTTGTGACATTTTTATTAAAATTAATCATTTGCTGAAACACATCTAAATGGTAGTGGTTCTTATAACCAACTTAGTAATGGACTAATGCTAAATTAACTGAATCTTTGGTTGATGAATTGTCGACTTATGTGTGTGATCATTGCAGACTATTGGAATAACAAAAAAAGAAACGATCGAAGAAAATTTATCAGAATACATTTCAAAGATAGGTTTGCATTAGTTTCAGTTATTAAATTTGATTTGCCTAGTTTTCGTTTAATTCGTAAAGTTTATAAAATAAAATAAGTTTGTGGTTTAAAGGTAATTATTTTATAGAGATATATTAATTTTTAAATGGAAGGAAAAAATCTCATTATTAATAACTCTCTCATTATTAATACTCTTATATAGTACTATATTTTTTTATAGTTCGTAAATTTTGAGAGGAGAATGTATTTAAAGTCGTACGTAAATTGCTTTAAAATTAACGATAATGCAATTTGTTATCTATAAAAAAAAAGCTATTATTTCTAATCGATTCCAGAGTTAATGTTTAAAAATTACACAGATCTAATTACTGCCATGAAAATTCACTAATTTTAAAATTTGAGGTAATGTTGCGTTTCTGTAAAACTGCTTTTTAAATGTTATACCAGGGTATAGTTGCACTTGTACAATCAGGTAAACAAATTAATTAAAGTCTTTGTAAAATCCTCTACAAATCCTTTAAATTTTAATACAATTCTTGCAAATCCCTCTACAATCTTAGTAAAATCTTTTTAAATCATGGTAAAATCAAGTATAAAATGATTTTTAGTAACTGTAAGACCTAACAATATTAACAGTAGACTGATAAGAGAAGCAATAGAAATTTATAAAGATAACATCAATCAGTGTCTTCAGGTCTTCACACTGATTAAAATAAAATTTGGCTTCCTTTTAGAAATAATTTATAAATTTTATAATTCAGTTACTTGTATTTTGTTAGCTAATAACTAGTTTCTATGTTCTGTTTATTTATTGTCTATGCCATTTGTATCATTTTTCTTGATGATGACGTATGTAGAATACAGAACTAATTTTTATTTTGATTTTTTTAAAATCATGTAAAATCTGGAGTAAAATTCCTATAGTTTTAGAAAATTCGTATCAGACCCATAAAGTCAACGAAAAATCACACTTAAAATTAAAATATCATCTGGTGTTGTTTTTTTTTTAAAGAGTATATTTTTTTAAAATTTTAATTTTTATAAACATAAATAATACATAGTAAAAATCTTTCAGTACTCAGTATATTAAAATAAAACTGCTTTAGATTAAAGTTCTGTATTAATATTTATTTATAATCGAAGTTTCGACGAATTCAACGTTTGTCTTCATCAGGATAAATAATAATGATAATCATTTATCTTGATGAAAACGTACGTTGAGCCCGTTGAGTACGTCGAATCTAAATAAATATTAATACAGAACTTTAACCTAAAGCAGTTTTATTTTAATAAAAAAATACAAACTAATATTTTACTTACTCTGCACTTTAAAAAAAATATTATTAGTTTTTCACAAAAAGCCAGATGAGATTTTCCACAGACTTATACTCACAATATGTACAGTTTTTATATTAATTATAATTAGTAAAAAGAATGAAATTTCTATTATTTTTTTTTTGTACCATAAATAAAGTCAATTACGAATAAGTATTTGTGTGTACTTTTAAAGAAATATAAAATTAAATTAAGTAATTACGAAAAGTTTCTGTACAGAAATGAAACTTTTAATTACATTTTGTTTATAATTAAAATCTTCATTTTTATCATATTAAAATAAAACTGCTTTAGGTTATATAGTTCTGTATAATATTTATTTAAAATCGACGTTTCGACGAAACTCAACGTCCGTCATCATCAGGATAAATGATATAAATGACATTACAGTAAATAACAGAACATAGAAACAAGTTATCAAGTAATTAGATCATAAAGTTTTCCTTTATCTGTCTCAAGACTAACTATTACATATCTAAAATAGTAGTTACAATTATTTTCTGAATTAAAAATTAGACGTAACTAGATCATACAATTTATAGATTTTTAATTAATGGAAGCTAAATTTTATTTAATTCAGTGTCTTCACAAAGATTGATGTTATCCTTTTCTATATAATTATAAAATTATAAAATGAAAAGGCCAATCAATACTATAATGTCATTCGTATCAATTTTTCCTGATGAAGACGAGCGTTGAATTTCGTCGAAACGTTGAATATAATAAATAAATTTTAATGCAGAACTTGAACCTGAAGCAGTTTTATTTTATATAATGAGTTCTGAAAGATTTTTTACTATGTTATATTATTATTATTTACAATAACAATTATACAAAAAAGCATCGTTTTATTGACAGTAATAATAATTACTCTAACAGAACTTACAATCAATGCTTTTTTGTCGGTTTAAACTTGATTTTAATTAAAGTGTTTATTATGAAAACGAGTCTAAAAAAAGAATTAATTAATTCAGATTGCGTACGAAAAATATATGTGCTTACGTTGTACTGTTAAGTTGTTGTTTCATGTATATTATATTTGTCCAAATTCCATTGATTATATTGAGTAAAATTGATTTTGAATAACAAGCAGCTTGCTTAATTATCGAATTAACAAGGGGGAACAAGTCATTTGTGTCGAATTGGTAAACAAACGTTTCGATTTTTCATCTTAATCTCTTTTGTTCGCTTAGCAAATATTTCTCCTGATAAAGAATTCAATAGTCTTACAATTTTTCTTGTTAATTATTTTGAAAACTTATCAGTAGTTACACTTTTATTAACATTCGAAGCTAAAATATTTAGTAAAATTTCTGTATTAATATTTATTACATATCAAGAGTCAAATTAGTAGAGTAAACTTTATATTTTTGTTGTGTACTGTTATTATTATAGTTTAATATTCTGACTGGTAAGTTAATCTAATTGTTAAATGTTACTATATAGGGTGTTTACGGTATTCTCTGTAACATTTTATGGGGCGATAGTACACCTGAAAAAGAGTTGATAAACCTTAAAACGCCTTAGTAACAGTCGTTTCATAAGCGAGACAAATAATTCTTCTAGTTTTTACAGAAAACGATTAATTTATTTTAAACTCTATAGTAATCTACTAGTTAATCAGCATTGTCCAGTGTTTGAAGTTATCACCATGTTGTTATAAATCAGCATCATATCGACTAATTCGATATTAGAATATCGATGGATTATCGCGATTTTTAAAGAACAAGGTAAAAATGATAAACAAAGGTGAGATAACAACTTTACCTGTTAAATAACAAACGTAATAACAATTGAACTATGCTGATTAATTAGTAGATTACTTTTTAGTTTATAACAAATTAATCGTTTAATGTAAAAATTAAAAGAATTATTACTCTTACTTATGAGACGAGTTTTACTAAGGCGTTTTAAGGTTTATCGATTTCTTTTGAGAAGTACTATCGCCCCCAAAAAGGATACAGAAACACCCCCTGTATTTATTTTTAAATTAAATTTATGAATTGGTTCTTAGGTATAATATTAATGTTGTTGTTATACAAATTTTTCTATTTCATAAATTGTATGAAATTGTACATTAATTCTTATTTCTGACGATTTGAAATTGTGAATTATATTGCAAATTATACATTAGACAATTTGCGAATTATGAATTAATATCCAATTCATGATATATACTGTAATAAATTTGATTTAAAACATCATAAAATTTATGTATGAAATATTTTTAATGATTTTAATGAAAAGTTATGATAATTATATTTCTAATTTCTAATTATATTTAAAAATATGTAAGTAGTTGTTCTAATTTCGCTTGAAATATTTTTCTATGAGTATTTTTATTAATTGAACGTGTACGTTTAGCTAGTGTAATGTGATTTACGTATATTGTAATAAAGTATGAGAAACACATTAATTCTGTGTGACACATTGTTAAATGTGAGCGAATTTTATAAATTTTTCATAACATATAGTTAGTTGAAACAATAGCGCGAAAAACTACCAGTCGGTCATATTTTATGGGGCGTGTGAAATTTGTTATTGTTATTATTTAATTCGTGTTAATTAATTGAAAAATTATATTTAGATTGAAGTTTTGACTGTGACAGGTTTTCGTATATAAACAATTATAATGGAACTAATTTGATTGAAAGAAAAGTTTACGGTCGTGTTTTCTTTTTTCACTAGAGAAATTTTTGTTGAAAATTTTTAATTCAGCAAATACTTGTAGCTAATATTTTAGATATGTAATAGTAACAGATAAAGAAAAAAATAAACTAGATTCACATTAATCACTGATTTTAAATACAATTTGGCTTTCATTAATTAAAAATTTATAACATTTTTATGATCTAATTACTTATTTGTTATCTAGTAACTTATTTGTTGAAGACGGACGTTCAGTTCATCGATTATTATTAATAAATATTAATACAGACCTTAAACCTAAAGCCGTTTTATTTTAGATATGCACTGTATATACAATGTAAAATTATGTAAAATAATTTATAATTTATTGATGTTATTGATTTTTAACAGATTTTGAAACCTGAATAAAAATATGTTTTTCTTAAATTTTCTTTAAAATATCACTTATTACAGTAACAATATTAGATCCAATAATTAAATTAGACAATTATTAATTTAATAGTTAATTATGTAAAATTACATAATTGTAACAGTATAGAATATATAGATATTTATCAGAAAGCAGGAAGTTCCGGGTTCGAATTCCGACGAGGCCAATACATTTTTTCCAAATTTATCAAATTTCTAATTAAATATGCGATTTAGTGGAAATTAAAATATTTATTACTCTTAATATCATATTTATGAGAACATGAATGCCCGTATCTTCACAAATCTGTCCGAAATATTTAGTAAAACTAAATCAATCTGAAATATTTATTCAGGATTTATTACAAATAGTTATTCATATATTATTAACAAATTATTACCTTCTAAAGTGGTTTTTACATATTTTTATTATTTATGTTTTATACTGATAATAAAATAAAATCAATATATTGAAACCTAGCATGAACTATTGATTCAGTATTGGTTGATAATGATATATGAAAGAGTCATTAGCTTTTAATATTGTATTAGTTGGAGTATTTTTTTTTATAAATAATTTATACCATATTTTGTAATAAATGGTTTTTATATTGTGGTTTATATTTTTTTATATCTGTGGCTTGGAACAGATTTAATGTATTAATAATATTTTTACGTATAGATATGGTTTTATTAGCTTATGGAAAATGTTAATAATAATTGATTAGTTATTAATTAAATTACTTTTAATTCAAATAAATGTTTTGTAGTTTGAATTTAAATTATTGGAAAAATTAAAGCCATAAAAAGATAAATTACGTGATTTGATTTTCGTGTTTTGTGTTTGCGCAGATGAGTGCGGCCAAAGTGGTGTGGACAGCGACGAAGACATCATCACCGATTATTTGCCGGTCGTTGGATTGGCTGGTGTGGGTCCAGAAGGTGGTATCGGTGCCGTTATGGCACAGCATTTACAGCGCGCCGGTTCAACAGGGGGCGGCAGCAACACGATCGTCGGTCAGACAATTGCCTCAGCTACCATGGGACCTGGTGGACCACTTGTGCCTACCATCAGCGTTACACCGCATTCGCCTGCCGCTAAACACTATCCTGTTCTCGGTAACTACCATCATTTCACAGAGAAACTTTTACTTTTAATTTGTCTTTTCCGAAGTTTATCTCTAGAACTTGATTGGAATTCGGAACGAATTCGTTGGATCTATAAGTGACTTAGAGAATAATATATAAGAAAAACTCTACTTGAAAACTATTTATAGTTAATAGATTCTTTGAAAATTATGTAATTTTACCTACAAACCATGAGACACTATAATGTCCAGTATTTTTAGGTATAATTACTCGACTACTGTAATTTTAACAATTGTTTAAAAATATATATCAGAATTATACTATAAACATTATGTAATATAATATTACCAACGGGATGGAAAAGTACATATGTAGTTTTTTAAGTAAAGTCTCTTTTAGTTTTGTAGAACTTCCATTAATAGATAAAATTTGTTTAGTTCTGTAATATTATTGTTGGTATAATTACATACAATTCTAAATTTATTATAAAGAATATATTTTGAAATGAATGAATTACACTTAAAATATTTTATTAGTATTATTATAGAAAATATATACTAAGTATTATTATTTTGATGAGTTATTACAGATATTAATATGTAAGCTGTAATTTTATATAATTTAAGAAGTAATATCAATAATACGTAATTCTACATTAAGTATGTGATGCATATTTGCAGAAAGTAAGCAATTTTACATACTTATTACATATTTTATGTAATTATTATGAATTATGTAAAAATTACAGAATTACTAGTTGATTTAATGAATTTTGTTTGGTGTTTTGTATTATAATAAATAGAGGACAGTCTACAGCAGTTGCATGAGATTCACGAGAGTATTCAAGCAATGCGCGACTTGACATGCGGTGTACCGGCCTGTGGGGGTGGCGGCATTGGAAGCGGTTTCAACTCGTTACGACTGACGGCGGCGGCAAGACTTAGCGCCTCGTGTCCATCGCTAAACGACGCTGCTGGCGTACTCGTCGGATGTTCGGATCCACTTCTCGACTCACAGGTACATCGCATTTTTCTATATTTCTTTGTTTGGAAATATTTTTATATAAGATTAGAAAATGATCTACTGTGGGGAAATTTAAATAAAAATAAGATTATAAAAAATTATTAAAATACTGCTAAAAATACATATTTTGGAAGCTAAGCTTCCATCTTCAGTAGCTAAATAAAGTTTAGCTGTGATCCGAAGTACATAAACACTTAATCACTTGTCGTATTTAGCTTTATTTTAATTTAAGTCTGGTTTTTGGGATTTTTATAATCTTATTTTTATGAAAATATTTTGTTTAACGGGAAGATTAATATTTATTAATAAATGATATGAGGCGTATAGATACAAAACTCACTATTCGACAAAAAGTGAAAAAATGAGATTTTGCGCGATTTGGACGGAGAATTTTCCAAGGAATACGATATTTAAGTTGGTTAGAAGCAAAACTAATAAGTAATGCCATCTAGTAACAAGATTTTATCATCAAAATACAATTACACCCAGCTATAACAGTTTTTTGCAAATATCTTAAAACATAAAATTTGCCAAATAGTGAGTTTTGCATCTATATGACTCATATACTCTGCGTACTCAACGTATGTCTTCATTTTTTACACTAGTAACTTGTTTCTAGGTTCTGTTATTTACTGTAAATGTCATATGTATCATTTTTTTTTCCTGATGAAGACGGACATCGAATAAGTCGATTATTAATAATAAATTAATACAGAACTAGAACCTAAAAGCCATTTCATCTTAATAGAATGAGTTCTGAACGAATTTAATATAATTCTTTTCAGGGTTCAGTTGGCTCAAGTCCACTACATCATCCTACAAGCCGTAAGGGTAGTGAGACGCAGGATTGGCTCCTCTGTCGCGGCCTTCAGGGTGATACGCAACGTCGCCGATCATGGACAGCCCTGGAAGATTTATCTGGCACGAAGGAGAAGGTCAAACAGAATCGTCAACGGAGTATGAGTCTCAGTAGTATGGAATCAGAGGCGGACGAATCATCGCTGTTGGATAATGTAGATGGCAGCACGGCCCGATTGTTATGCACCGATCCCGCAATTGCCAGAAGGGGTAGGAGTAGCTCGGGTGGTGGGGCTTCCACCCATTCGCTCAACGAAGCTGATCTACAGGTATTCAATTATGTGTCTTTAATTGTGGAACCTCGAGATACGAGTTTAATTCGTTGAGCATTGAGCTCGTATAATGAATTTTTCGTATCTAGAAACAAACGTCGCCATTGAAAACAATTGAAATCCAGTTAATCTGTTTCGCACTCCCAAAAATATCAACATAAAAATCAATTTTCCTAATAAATAACACTGGTAAATAATATAACCGTAGTTTACCTTTCTTAATTCTTTTTTTTCTTTCTTAATTTTAACGGCCATGGCTTCCTTCTTTTTCTTTGCAGCACTATCTAAGGCAACAATATTCTTGGGAGGCATCGTAAAATAATTATTTTCACGTTAAATGTAAAAAAAGATTAACTCACAAGCGTACAAACACGTAGATCAAAGAACACTGAGTGATCTGACAAGGGGATTTACCCCAAGCTGACGCATACCAACAGCCTGGCTTGTTGCTCGTATTTAGAGACGAATTTTTCGCTCATACTTTCCTCGTATCTCGAATTTCTCGTATATAGAGGTGCTCGTATCTCGAGGTTCCACTGTATTTCGAAATTTAGCGTGGTAACCGGCGTATTTGTTCGTTGTAAAATTAAAAAAAAAAATACTACAAGGTCAAGCAACAATTAAACAGAATCAGACACTTCAGTTTGATTAACTGCTTATCTTAAAATATCAGTAGTTTAAGTTACTGGTTGGAACTCGTCGCTGTTCAATGCGAATGACATGAATTCTACTGCTTTAAAGCAATAGGAATTAAAGTTATATAATGCTCAGAATTTTCAACAATATATTTTGTTTTTCTTTCAGAATGACTTCAATAAGTTGAAAGCGAAGCGTGAAGCCGAACAAAGATTGTTACCAGCAAGATTACCTCTACAGAAATCAGTATCAACGCCTTCGATTATTGCAGTGCGTGACATTGTTCCAGAGCCAGTAGTTCAGCCAACGTTACCCATGTACGAATTTTTTAATTACACTAAATATATTTTTAATTAAATTAACTTTTTTTCAAATTTGCACAACAGTTATGTCTGCTTGCATTGTGTTTTTTTTTTGTATATTTCACGCAAATGTTTGAACACTTTATACCTTTAGCAATTTTTTTATGTAGGTACACTGAAATATTTTATTATTGTAATAATATTGCTTTTTACCAGTAACATTGTTTTTATAAATTCTATTTTTGAAATTTAAATTTTATCGTCTGGGTTATTAAAATATTAAATTTAATCTAATTGTCACTGTTTAGGGTCAAATTAGTTTGGCATTTTTAATTTATCGATTATAAGTATTAAATATTAATATTCAATTCAGTGGTGTAATTAGAGAGCTTTATGACATTATTTCAATTTGAAAATTTTACTTTGAACTAATGTTTTTCTAAAATGTATTATTCTGAAGATGTTCTATTACTTTTATTATTTAAGGTTCATTACTATTTGGTTCTATTTTTTTTCAGTGGCCGGATTTCATAGCATCTTCGAAATGATGTTTATTCGAATATTACATCATTTATACAACCAATTGCATCAGATATATTTGCTATAAATGATGTTATTTTCAAACAAACACTATTTCCAAGATGCTATGGAATCCCAGCCACAGCTTGATTGATCTAAGATCACTTTTCTAAGCTACTAACCGATGAATTAGTGAATATGACGTGTATTATACATTAATAGGTCTTTATTCTAAAATATATAGTACGGGAATGACAGAAATATTTATTAAATTCATTTCAGTTATGTTTATTTGAAAATTTAATATAGGTTATATATTTACAAAGCATGTAGAGATTTAAGCTTTAATACAGCTTTAACCGAACTGAGATTAGGTATAAAGAAACAGCTAATATATGCTATGCCTCAATTTTAAAACATAAAATGTATAAAAAATTTGAAAGTAGATATATAATTTAATGATTTGAAATTCTATGTTTTTTAATGTAACTTAAAAATGGTCATGTTCAATTGCTAATTGCAAAAATATAAAGAAGATTTTTAGATCTGCTACAAGTCGTTTTGTATATTTTGAATATTTTATTTTTGAATAAAACAACAAACATAACGAATAATATTACCGAGTGCTTACGTAAATATATATATATATATATATATATATATATTGAATTTTTATAGCTCGAATCTTCTTATTTACGCCACTGATTCAATTGCATGATGTTTAAAAGTTTATTCTTATTTTTACGAATTTTTAATATTTGATTAGTTCGTTCTGTTCGCGGTTTTTGTGTTACTGGTTTCCCCGTTCGCGGCTTAGTTATGGCAGCATTTTGGTTGCATGTAAGGCTTAGTTTTGCGCTTGTTGTGTGAGTAACAGGTGTCGTCCGAGCGGCACCGAAGAGAGCGAAACGGAGGAGGAGGGCAGCCGTCAGGGCTCTGCCCTCGGACATTTTGATATACCCGCTGCGCAGCTTTCGTACCATCATCTGCTCGAACAGTGAGTATAATTTGCCGCGCTCAGAGCGAAAACGAATTCACACACATAGAACAGCTCTCTCTATTATATTTATTTGGTCTCTGGTCTAGCGACTCTACACTTTGCTATCTGGCTTGGATCTTGGATTTTTCTCTGCATCTATAATCTATACTTTTATGCTTGCATCTATTGGTTTGAGTTTTATTTATTGATTGATTGATGACTGTGGCGTAACTATTCGTAGACCAACTAATGCTGGAATTCTGCACAGAATGTTTCGTCTGTTTCTTGTAAATGAAATTTTGCATTCAATAGAAAAAGGCAAAATATTCTGTAACCCTACAGGTCTGCTCAGAATTCTAGCATAAAGCTCGTGTCTAAGCAAGGATCCCTGAATTATAAACTATTTTTATTTTTTTATAAAACATGTTTATTTTTTTGTGCAAATTTATTTTTATTAGATAGATAGTATTACAAAATCATTGGTTGATACTACAAGCTCAGTTCTAATTAATATCAGTTTTAAAACACTTAGAAATTGTGTTTTGTCTTGAATCATTTTGATATTAATTTATATATTATATATTTGATTATAGAAATAAAAAAATGTGCGACGACCCCATTGTTTAATTTTTAAGTTAAAGCAAGATGTAAATTAACATTTTTACATTCACCACGAAGAAGAGTAAAAATAAAATTTATATTTTAAGAGAGCGGAAAAACTATACAAACTAAACGTAATTTTTAGTGTAAAAAAATACATATAACTTTTTTTTCTATTAGCGAAAAAAACTTTCGTTTTTGATTGAAATTACCACTTTTCTACCTGATGTGCGTTATATTTCGAGATCCTCTTTGGCAAACGACACTTGTGTTTTGCATATTCGTAGTTACGCCACTTGATGATGAATATTTTAAAAGATGAGAATAATAATTCGATGACAATCAATATTTTGTCTTAATACTCATATTATGTACAAAAAAATGTTCTATCATTCAAAATTATTTTGGATGTATTAATTTTTATATTAATGTTTTTCTTTTATTACTGTTAAAAATATATATTTGTAGAAATAAAATAATATAATATTCTAATATATTGTCTCTCATGTGAATTAGAATTTAATAAAAAAATAAATCAACGTTTAATAAGATTACTGACATGACATACAATAGAATTGATTTTTATTTATATCTATTTTTTTTAATTAAGTAAATGACGCATCGGGAAGGTATTATTTTCAACATTTGTTTTTATAAATTTTATATAAATTATTTTCTTTCAAGATTTGTATTTTTGCTTGATTTGAATTTTTTTGAATGTCTATTTTTTTGAATTTTTTTTCAGATTCTTCAACTATCTATCTTTTTCTACTAATTTTACAATATTTAACAATTAATGCGAATTAATACTTAACAAAATATTATTAAACATTTTTTTTCTTTCAGCGCACCCTACGATCATCACGCTGAAAAGAGACGTAAAAGAGGCAGTCTGTTCTTCCGAAAGAAGAAAGTAAGTTTTTAGCGAGAAAATCATATTTTAATTTTGATTATTTATATTTTTGTTTAATCATTTTCGAACAGGATAAAAGTAAAAAAGTTACGCACCAGTGGGTCTCAGCTGTTTACGGATCTTCCTATATTTGTGATTGGTGTTCGAAACCCGTTAGCAATAAACCAGCTTTATATTGTGAAAGTAAGATTTACATTTTTATATAAAACTTTTAGAGTGAAATGGACACTGAATTATCACATCTTTGCCAAATACTATTTGCATTAGAAATTGATTTAAAGTTGCAAATTATTTTGTCGAATATTTGATTTTAAATCATTTACTTTAAAAACAAAATTCATATAACATATAACTGGCCATAAGAAAAGCACTTGTATTCTAAATTATCGTTAACAATTTTCTTGAAATTTACTAATTATTACTGGTTATTCAACTCTAAGTCAAAAATACTATTTGTTTTCTATATTTCACTAGCAAAATGTGATTTTTTTTAACATATAAGAAAAAAATATCAGTAAGAAGCCGAAACGTTCTTGAAATAAAATATATATATATATATATATATATATATATATATATATATATATATATATATATATATATATATATTGGAAATAAATGAAATCAAACCTTAAAGCTTGATTATTATTGTTTCCCAAAGTTCCTCATAAGCCATTGTGTACATTTTTAAAGAAGAATTCAGGAACGAAACGAAGATTGCTGATATCTATGATATAAAATTGAATTTCTAGAATTTTCTAGGCTCGATCTATTCTCGTCGCAGATGTTGTGTCATACATCATAGATGGCATCCTCAGTGCTTGATTACTTAGTCATTCTTCATTCAATCACCAAACACTGCTATGTATGACGAAACGTCTGCGACGAGGATAGATCGACCACGACATACCAGCTCAGAAAATTCTATAAATTCAAAAAATACCGGCTGTGAAAGCCTGAATGATATAAAAGTTCGTAATTGTAATATTTTAATATTTTTTTAGATGATTTGTATAATGTTTTAGTAGTTTTATCTAAATAAAATAGACTTTTTTTTTTCTGATCATATTAGATGAAACGTATAATTTTGTGCACTCATCTAATTTTTTATTGTTGTTCGTTGATTTAATATTTTTTTAATTTAGATTGTACAACTACTGTACATCAAAATGGCTGCAAAGATAATATTGTCGATTGTAATAAACCAAAATTATCAAAGGTAATGATTATTATAGTTGGCGAAATATATCACTGTTATTAATTATAAAATTAATTTATGCAGAATACAGCAAAATTATCTGGCTTCACAGTGTCTATTCCAAATTCGAAAAGTTCGCTAACAAAACGAGGCTCCAGTTCGGCGACAGGTCATAGTCAAAATAGTTCATCGAACAGGTAAAATAGTTGAAGTTTTAACATCCATTTTTATTAATTTTTGTATAGTTTTTTAATTACATACGGTTTGTTTTTTTTTTAATATTTTGGTCGCAATGATTTTTTCTTTTGGAGTTTTTAATTCCGAAACAAATGTAGGTTATATTTTGTTTGTTTTTCAATTCATGTCACCTGAATTTTACTTAGGAAAAAAAAAACGGTTTTTGGAAAAATATTATTGTAGTTATATTTTTTATGTGCAGTGTTTTAGTGTAGCTTATAAGTTTGTAGTTACAGAGTTTTTTTTGTTTTTGTTTTTGATTTTTCTTTTTTCGGTTCTAAGGACGAAAGTAATATTTTTAGATTAGTGTTTAACTATTTACAATATTGTTGATGTAGAGCATGTTATGGATACATGTTTTGGATATGATACAAGGTTAAAAAAATAAATAAATAATTGAAAAACATGATAAGAATTATTTATTCTATTCGAATTACCGTCAGCAGTAATAAATATGGGTAATTTATCTGTAATATTACCGATATTTTCACATTAATTTATTACAACTATTTTAAAATAATTTTGTTTTGATAATTACGTTAGTCAGACTTTGTCACCATAAAAAAAAGTTGTTACATTTATCAACAGGCATTTTCGTAGTATTATTTTTTTTGATTATATATAAATTAAAAAGAGATGGTAATAATTACCACAGTTATCCAAAAACACTTTATTTCAAACATATTTTCGTCTAGAGTTTTGTATAATAATAATGTTTATTACTCAACAGAATGAATTACATTCCTATTACAGAGTAATATTTAATGATACAAAGGAAAAATATGTATAAATCATCGTAGATTTGAATACATATCAAAAATTGTGAAATTAGCCAGTTATACTATACAAAGTTAAAATTAATTATCAATATGTGAGATAATTATATGCAATAACCTCGTTTTTGTTATAAGTCTGATCAACGCAATTTTGGTTATTCGAAGATAGAATTAATTTTAAATATTAAGTTAAATACATTTCTATATAAAAGAAGAAAATTTTAGCAAAATGTGTTTTCAGTATTTATAAATATTTATTATCAACTGGTACTCAAGTAATTAAAAACGTATTGCAATATTAAATATTGTTGATATAGAAAAGTATGCGAATACGATTTATAAAATTTTATTAGAAACTTTATAGTCAGTAAACAAACTTGTTCTCTTATAATTAAAAATAATTTTTATTATACCTTGTATTGTATTTGCGACATGAAAAATATGTAATGTACTCTACTCTTTTATTTGTTCAAGAAAAACTTATTATACTTGTTGATTATATTATAATTGTTCCTCGCACACTTTCAAAAATACTTTTTCAATGTCAGAAAATGAAACGAACGAACGTTTACAATACGTTCTCCCTGTAATAAATGTGTACGAATTTTCTAATAATCTCCTAAAAAAATGAAAATTATTTAATATTAAAAAAAAAAATGACATACGTTTCCTTTTATACCTGCTTGGCTAAAAATTCTATCTCTCCGAAAGTAACAACCCCCCCCCCCACTACTGTGTTTTTGGCCTGTTTTGCTTGCTTTGTAGCACGAGATTTTGCGTTCGATTTGTCACTTTTTTGGTTTGTTTTGTTTTCTGTCCGGTCTGCGATAGGTAGCGATGAGATTTTTCCATTGAATTTCTGTGTTTTGTCCATCAGTTTTATTTTCTATCTCTTGTGATTTTTACTCCAATTCATATTTGTTTTATTTATTGTTATGTTTGTTTGTTCATCTTTTAATATCTGTTTTTAGACGGTGTAATATTTGTAATAGGTTTTTCTTACTAAAGAAGTTGCTGCGATAATAATTTAATTTGGAGATTTTATGTAAAAGTTGAATAACCGATTCTAATGCTGCTATTCAGGCCATCACATTTAAATTTAAAGATCTTTAGCTTAAATGAGACTTCAATTTAAAGAATTTTAAATAAAAAAATGCTGAACATTTAATAAAAAATTTATATTTATTTATTTCGACGAACTCAGCATCCGTCTTCATCGGGATAAATCATATCATATTATAATATTTATCCTGATGAAGACGGACATTGAGTTTCGTTGAAACTCCGATTATAAATAAATATTAATACAGAACTTTAACCTAAAGCAATTTTATTTTAATGTAATGAGTTCTGAAAGATTTACTATTAAAGTTTTACATTTAAAGTGTTTAGGTAGTGATTAGAATTGAAATTTATTGAAAGTTCTTTCAATTTTAATAGCCAAATTTAATGACCAGATAAGCTTTTAAATTTTATTAGTAGAATTATCAAACATATTAGCTTTTTTTATAATTTATGTGTTCAATCAAATATAGTATTGAAATAATAAAATATATATTTTGTTTAATTATGCTTTTAATTGAACTAGAAATTGTTATTTGAAACCATGCCAGCTTGGCGCTTTTACTGTTTATATAAACAGTATGAAATGTTTTCATTTTATTTATAGAATAATATGAAATTTAATTTTATTATTAATTTTCGTTGTAAGCAACTACTAAGTAATAAAAATGTTACTAATACAATTACCTCGTCTAAAAAGGAAGTTAATGTATTTGCCTATGTATTTCTTCAGATTCATGTCAGAAGAGTGATTATTATAAACTAGGAAAAAGATAAACATTTGCTGTTTTGCATTTTTGATCAAATTTTGGATATGCCTTTATTTAATTGTAATTTTGTACTCGTATTTAATCAGTGGAAAAGTAGTCGTTGTTTTTGTTATTACTTGTAAATATTTGGAAAACAGTTTTTAGTTTTGAAGAGGATTTTCTTAAAATACGCGACAACGAAGACAAAAAGGTTTTTCATTTTTTTTAATTAATTAATTATAATTATATTGCCATTTTTTGTTTTTATGGTGGACATTGCACATATGTGAGCTGTATCTCTTTCATTTTGAAGAACAATTCAACGGATTACTAAAAAATATATTTTTAAAGAAGGATTATCTTAAAAATATATTATTGAAAATATCAAGTATAGGCAATTTTTGAATTGAATAAAAATACTAAATGATATCAGTCGAGAAATTTAAAATAATTCTATTGTTCACTAAATTTTTATTTTATTATTTCGAATTATCTGTTTTTAAAGTGTCGATTTATTAACCAGTTGTTAATCTACTTACGTAATTAACAATGTTTTATGCAAGTGATTCTATAACTTTTGTTTCGAATATTTGTTATCGATATTAAAACAAACAAAAAATAATATAGGTGTGTAAATATTATTGTAATTAATATTGAAAATAACACGTTTAATAATATGATAATAGTTTTGTTATCTAATAAAATCTTCACTACCTGGTAAAAATTATAAATCTGATAAAATTTTATCATATTGGTTGTCATGATAATATATATTTAGAATTCCCAAAAAAACAGGAGATGAATTAATTATTCTTGTTCCTGTGTATTTTATATTAAAATATAAGTGATATTGTTGATTATAAAATTAATTTAAAAATTGTTTTTACTTTGTTATCTTTGTGCTATAAATGATTTAATTATTAAATAGTTAAGTAACAAGTGAAAGCGATGCACTCAGCAGCTTTGATTTTGGGGATAAACTAATCGAAGGAGAAAAAAAGATAGTTTTGGGGGCCGCATTATATTTTGGTTACTTTTCATTCTATCGTTATTAGTTTTTCGTTTTTTTTTTTGTCAAATTAACATGGTGGTTTCGGTTTTTTGCTAATCTGTTGCTTGTTGCCTGTCCCTCGCTCACAAAATAACCAACAATAAACCCTCTCGACAATGAAATGAACCTTAGGAGGAGCCAGCTGTGCTATTCGCCCTGGCGTAGGGTCGCCACCAAGCTAGGAGTGAAGTAAGTCCCTTAACACAAGCCTCCCCTCTCAGTTACTTCATCTTAAAAATGAGAAAAAAAAAACAAAGAAAGAATCACTCACTTGTTCGTTCCTTGCTGTGAAAGCGCCCTCAATTCCAGATCTTGTGTGAGTTTAGTGTCAATATAGTTGAAAATGTTGTCATTTTAAACAGAACAATAATCAGTTTTTTTTGCTTCATATTTATTGCTATTTGATTAAGTGGTCTGATTTTGGAAGTGATAAAAATGTATTTCTAGTTTACAGATATTTATGATTTGATAAATATTATTTCTAGAAACTTATATTTACTTAATCTTTGAAGTTTAGATATTTTTCCTTTTGTTAAACTTTGAATATAATGTTTTTATATTTTTAGGTAAAAGAGATCATAAAATAGATCTGTGATAAAAGTATATTTAAGAATTTATTCATATACAAAAATAGAAATTTTTTTCTAGGATTTTTTATAAGCACTATAGATTCATAAACTAATGAAAAGTTTAATTTTTAAAAAAATTGTATTATCTATAATATTTTATAGGTTTGTTTCTGCAAATTATAGAACTGTTCAGAATTATTTATGCGTATAATAAAAAAAATGAAATCTATTTATTCCAAATGTTTCGGGCGATTTAAATTTTATTACAGACTATTTCGATAGTGTGTTCAAATACATTTTATATATAATGTATTAATTAAAAGTGTAGAAAATTAAACAAAAGTTATGTAAACTCTAGATATGGTTTTATTTTCTGTTATATCTAATTTTTGAATAGAGTAAAATAGTTTATTACTTGTGAATTATATAATATTTGGTTAATTGTGATAAATGTAGTCGATTTAAAATAAAAGTTTAGACACAAAAATATCGTTGGTTGTTGAAGAAATAAAATATGTGACAACATTTAGATAAAACAAAAGAGTAATGGTAATTATTTTTAAAAGTAGTTGACACAAAATTTAAACAAGACTTTTTTTCCATTTGATTGAAATCCATTTTTTAAGTTCTGAAACTAAATTGTGGAGGTTAAAATATGTATAAAAAGGATCGTTTAAAAGATAAATGTTCTTCTTTAATTATCTCTTGAATCTAGAAATTAATGTAGTTACAAAAAAGTAGATACGTATTTATTTTGTTTCTAAAGAAATGGATTACAATCTAGAATATTTGTGATTCGTTCACATCTCTCTAATATCATTCTATCTTTTTTCTTGCCTCTCCGTTTTTCTACTGTTTGTCTGTTTTTATATTTCGCTTTCTTTGTCTGTCTTTTTCTCTATCTCTGTCTGCTCTTTGACTTCTCTAGCTGCTACTGCGTCTCTTATAAATAATCAGGTTCTATTTTATTATTATTATTATATTTGTATTTTTTAGCAGTTATTTAATTTCATTTATTGGGTATTCAGTTTGTTTTTTTGCTCTTTACAGCTTCAAAGGATATTGGCCGATAAAGAGTGTCATATTTTTTTGATATTTGCATTTTGGTAGAGAAACTTATGTATGTTGATTTGCACAGTGGCACTGCGTAAAGATTTTTTATTTATGAATTATTCGACGACACTAGTACGACGGTTTTATTACGTCGGATTTATTATTTTTTATCATTATGCGATTTTTATCTTTAAATTTAGTTTTGCTGAAATTGGTCGCCCATATTTACAGTTTTCGTCGAATTTTGTTGAACTAATATCATAGTTACGCTAGGATTATTAAAAGAATATTCTCTAACTTTTGAATTCTATAATCTCAATTTCAATTTTTTATAGTTAAAATCAACTTTTCAAATGTGTTGGTTAAATGCGTCGTTTTTAATTTTCTTATTATCTATATTCTAAAAAAAAAACAGTCAAGTTAGATATAAATACTATTTTGAATCTGCTGCATAAACATCGTTTGTAATGCTCTTTTGTGGTTGTTGAAAAATATTTATTTAAACCAATTTTTAATGCATGACATTATGACTTCAAACAACATCTGCACAATCGAAGCATAAGCAGATTCATACAAACTTTTCCATTATACCATAAAGCTAATTGCCAGTTTGATGATTAAAAAAGAATATCCTAGATGTTGTTCTTTGATTTTAGAATATAAGAAAAAATTATTTGTTGAACATATTTAATTTTGAAGACAATGAGAAATTGAAAGAAAACTATTTTTGTTGGTAAATAGTTGAACAGAGTATTTAATGATTATTCTTGTAAATTTAGATTTCTAAGATATTTGTTTAACAAATTTCCACGCGAAAATTGGAAACGTGTTTGAACAATTTTTCGCTTCTGCATTGCTGTATGCGCGAAAATGCTATTCGCATGTTTATACTATAAAACTTATGACATTTCTACACATTTTTACCGTATATAATTCTATCCTTTAAACATTTAATAAAATTAAATAAAAATAAATATATCACATGAACTGATATTCGCTTACTGTCTTGATCAAATTTGCTCAATCTGTGTTCCGTTTACACCGATTTATTTCGTATATTATCTAATTTAACATCCGTAATTTTCAGTCAAATTATTAACGAAGACAAAGAAATTGATCATCATCATCATTCGCATCACGATAATGCCAGGTAAACAATAATTGTTGATTTGAAATAACGAGGTACTAAATTGGAATAAAATATATATATTGATTTGTATTGAATAGTTTTCCGGACGATGCACCGATTATTCCGTTAGAATTTTTATCCGATACGCCGCTAACAGCGGCTGATCTTGGTTCAGATCCTTCGTTAGGTTTACATGATATTGAACCTGATTCATGGACACCTGCTGTTGGTAAAGACATTGCCAAAAAACTGAAAGAGAAGGAAGTTAAAAGACAAGAACATATTTATGAGTTTATCTTAACAGAGAAACATCATTGTCTTACTTTATTGACGATGCAAAAGGTTTGTTTCAAATATTAATTTACATAAATAATAATTAGTAATCGACGGAATTCAGTCTTTTATATATTTTTATTAACGTTTTAATTTTAATTTATTGTAAATATAGTTGTATTTTGTATAATAAATTAAATATTTACAAATTTGTTTATAGAATCTTTAAGAGATTATTTGGAAACAAATTTCAAAATTGTTCTTCAATTGTGAATGTAATAAGAATGTTTAAATGATTTTTTCTTTTTTTTTGAAAAACGAATTAATATTTGGTATCACGCGTTATGTGTGTATATATTAATTCATTAATTAATATGCCGAGGGCTGTTGAACAATAAATTAAAGATCAGTTGTTTATACAGTCAAAAAAATCTATTTTACGAATAATGGAACTTTCTTTAGGTGTTTGTGGAAGGGCTTCAAAAATATTTCCAATTAGGGCCGAATTTGGAACGGATGTTTCCCAGATTGGTAGATCTGACAACGCTGCATTTAGGCCTTTTACTTCGTTTGAGAGAAAGACAAAGGGAATCGCCAGTTGTTTATTCTATAGCTGATATATTATTAGAGCAGTTCTCTTCGGCACATGCAATGCGTTTAAAATCTGCATACGGTAGGATATAATTTTAATTGTAGCTTTATTTTATCGGAAAGTAATGTTTGAATTTTTTAGGTGAGTTTTGCAGTCGACATAGAGATGCGGTCGACATCTATAAATATTATTTACAACACGACGAAAGATTTGGACAATTCGTGCGGCATTGTCAATCAATTCCTTTGCTGAAAAAGAAAGGAATTCCCGAATGTATATTATTTGTTACTCAACGTCTTACTAAGTATCCATTACTTATTGAACCGCTTATCAAAACCAGTAAAGATAATAAGGATGAACAGGAACTGTTACAGAAAGCTTTAGCTTTTGTTAAGGTTAATTATTTGTATTTATCATTAAATACGGATTGTATAATGTCGTTTTGGATTTATAGGAAATTTTATTCGAAGTGGACGCGCAGGTCGCTGAAAAAGAGAAGGAAGATCGTAAATTAGAAATTTATAATCGAATTGACGCGAAATCGTATACAACGCATCGAGGTCACAAGTTTAAAAAATCGGACATTTTACAGGGCAATAGGTCGCTGCGTTTCGAAGGTGTCGCAATGCTGATGCAAGGTCGTGGCAAAATGCAGGTTGTTCTTGTTATTGTTCTGTCCGATGTTTTGTTCTTTCTCCAAGAAAACTCGCATAAATATACGTTCTTTACACCGGACAATAAAGTAAAAGATATTATTATATGTTAATACTGGAGGAAAATGTTTGTCTAAACAAAATCGTGTATTTTCTAGGCTGGCGTAGTTTCATTACAAAAATTACTAGTCAGAGAAAAAGCTGGACAGGAATCACGTGGTATTTATTTAATTTCTTCAAATCCAGCTGATCCGGAAATGTTTGAATTGAAGGTACATAAACCCAAGGATAAACAAGTTTGGATTCAGGCTATTCGGTAAGTTCTTGTCATATACATATACAGCTCGTAAATAAGTACACGTAAATTATTAAAAAAAATATAATAATAACAGGACCTAATTATTCACACAATTTAATGTTCAATTATTGTGCATTTTTATAGATTAGCAGTGCAATGTTGTCCTGAAGATGAAGAAGACAATATAGCATTGAGTTCGGAAGAAAAACAGAAATTAATGAATGCGAAACAGACTCAAGTGCGACATTTAGTTGGTGAGTACTATTTGAAAACAATGTTTAACAAATTGTACATTGTAGAAACTCACAGATATATATCATATTCTACTGTTACTATTACAATCTAAACTTATATATATAATTGTAATCTTTCCCAATTTTTTTAGGAACTACCAAATGTTTGCATGCTTATACTTTATTTGTACCAATTAACATACATTACATAACTTAAAACAAATGATACATTATTTTAAAGCTCTTTATAATTATAAATATTATAATAATTTCACATAACAGAAAAAAATAATATAACAATTATTTTTTTTTGTAATATAATTTTCTTTCTTCTTCTTTCAAATTTAGCCAATTAGGGACCATGTAAAATAATTCGTTCTCATCCTCCAGTAATCTTTCATCCTTTCACTCTGTTGCCTTCGTCTTTCCTCTGTCCATACTCCCCCTGTCTTTTTCAGCTTGAAAACCAGCGAAATTCTTAACCTTTGATCTGAATATCTCAAACTCAAATCAGTGAAATAGTAATAATAATTGTAAAGAGCTTTAAAAAATACGAACTAACTGTTGTAATATTTGTATGGTGTTTTTAAAAATTCTATTCACACCTAACTGTGAATAATTGTTTCGTTTATATAAAATCCTTTGTCTAACAGATGTCCAATCTGGATATGAAGGTAATGCCCAGTAAGAACGCTTGGAATGCTGTTTTTTTTTTAATCAATTTGGATGACACCGTGTTTATGCTTGTGAAACTTTTTGTATAAATACTGTTTTATCTGTCTCATTGTTTTTTCAGAATGAACTGAATTTGTTTGTGATGCAGTTTTGTGCATGCAAACAATTATCTCTCCCCCCATCTTCTTCTTTTATTTTATATACTTTAGAAGACGACTTCCAGTTTCCATTTTTGCTCAGTTTGTTACACGAGTGCTTAGTTTTATTTTTGTAATTACCAAAATATTTTGTGTATTTCACAAGTTCTGGTTAAACCGAAGTTCTTGTATATGTATAGTTGGTTTTTTTAGGTATGTTCGGCGTTGTAAATTTTTCTTGGTGTGTGTATTTTGACTTTTATTTATTAACGATTTGATCTAATCGATAATTTAATATTATAAACAAGTTAATATTATTTGATTAATTATAATGTTATTAAATTCCCTATCAGGTTCATTATTGTTTTTAACAATGACGCGTTTCGACTTTTCAGTCATCTTCAGATTTTTTGAGCTTGGTTTGTGTAGTGGCTTGAGTTCGAAAGGTTCAGTCGAGCCACAACACAGACCAAGCTCAGAAAATCTGAAGATGACTGAAAAGTCGAAACGCGTCATTTTTAAAAACAATAATGAACCTGATAGGGAATTTAATAACGTTATAATTAATCATAACGCAGGTTCAGGACCCAAGAACAAAAGTTTATCTTTTGACATTAATATTAATATTGTTTGAATTTTTTAGATTAGCATTAATTAATTAAAAAAAATACTTATATTTTATTATGTTATGTAAATACTATAATATAATAATATAACAATAATCGTTTTTTTTTACATTTAAGTTTGAATTATTTAACATTAGTAAAAATTACGAGATATTTACTATTTTGAATTACATCAGTATTGAATTGTTTTATAGCTTTTCGAAAAATTGACTTCCTAGATATTTACAATTGTATTGTTTAAATCTATACAATTGTATTTTTTTACATGCACGATTTGATAAATTGTTTGTTCTAGTTTGTAAATAGTATTTTAATAATTGTTTGTAATTTTTTTAGTGTTTTTCTGAAACAATATTTAGTATGAGTTTACAAAAATATATGTTTGTCATAACGTAAAATATTTCAGGTATGCTTCGACAGAAAGATGAAGAACAAGCAATATTATTGGAAGAGAAAATGGCTCTTCAGTTACGTCTTCTAGCCGCGGCCGGCTTAGATCCCCCATCACCGCCTCCAACATATAGGCATTTAGTCAGCGAACAGGCAGACACTAGTATTATGTGGAAAGAAGTTTTATCAGCTGTCCAGGTAGAATTTTGTACCAGTAAAATTAGGATTAACGTGTTTTAAAACGAAATGGGGGGATATATTGTATTACAGGAAGTTAGTCATTTAGCTAGTTCGCTATATGCATCGGGAACAAATTTATCTCGAAGTGTGAGTTCGGTTGGTGAACATCAAAGTGAAACATATGTCTCGCCTACATTGCCAAAACGTGCAGAAACATTCGGTGGATTTGATAATAGTGTATCAGGTGTGCCACTGAAAATGTTGAATAAGAAATTGCAAGCACCAAGTTGTAGTCCAGCTGGAAGTCCTGACACTGATAACCTTAAACCAGGCGATTCAAAACTATTTGTAAGTCAGTCTTAAATTTATCATGACTTCATATATAAAAATAAATTTTCTATTTAACAACTGATTTTTGTGTTTTTTTTTTGGTATTGATGAAGGAGCGATTGCCTTGGCGAAATGCAGTGTTAGCAACGGTACCTCCAGGTCTTTTAAATGGCGGTACAGCGTCTTCCGGCTCACAAACCTCTATGGAAAAATCTGAATCAGTATCACACCATCCACATGATATACCGGCGTTATTGACGCTGGGCAGAGAACAGCAAGTTGCAGCAATACAACTCTCGCATTATGTCTACACTTTGTTATGCATTATTTCACAACTTATGACAAGCGTTGATAGGTAATTTTTAGTCAAATATTATATTTTTATCAATTCTATAATATAATTTGGTCTGATGGATAAATTTTGTGATGTAGTTTACAATCGCAATTAGCTGTGTTCAAATCGCATGGATCTGCTTCGGATATAAGTGGCGGTGGTAAGCCACAATATCGGCCGAATCAACAATTGGAGGAGTTACGAAATCTGCAGGATAAATTAAGTGCTGAGAAATCATCGTGGCAACAAGTCCGTGAACAGGAACAACGTGATTTGGATGAAAAGAAACAAGAATTGCTCAGGCTTCAAGTAAATTTTTTCCGTAAACAAATTTTTTTAATACAATTTACTAATAATAAATTTCCAGGAGCAAGTTCGTGCCGAGCAAAATGACATCACTCAACAGCGTGAACAGTTGTACAGAAAAATGGAAATATTATCGAGTCAAGGTTTATTAATCTCGCCAAATGTTGCTTTATCAATGGGCGTATCAGCTCAAGCACACGATGAAGGCAGTCCGCAAGAGGAAGTCTTAAGTTCGCCGAGTTTAAGCAGTCCCCAAACGAGTGAACATTCACCAACTAATACTGCCAGCACAACAAGTAGTCATAGTCAAATGGGCACGGAGACCAGACGAAAGCATGATAATAAATGGACTAAAAGTAAATATTATTAATAGATACATACATACACAATCACACCATATAACTAAACTAAAATGTTTATTATACATTCGCTCAAAGTGTCCAAAATATCTTAACTGATTAACATCGAACTTTTGCTACAACATTTTTTTTTTCAATTTCACACTCATCATACACTAATCTATTTCGTATCCGAAATAGAGAATAATATTTACGTTTTATTTTAAATTCCAACAGCATCAAAATCCAGCCTGCCATTAAATTTAATCAGCGCGACCAATCAACCGAAAGCACAGAATATCCCGATAAAACAGCAGTTACCTTTGAAGTTAGCATCGCGATTAAGTTCAAGCGGTGGCAGTTCAACACCATCACCGAACAGTGCCGGAACTACGCCTACTGGTGGCATACAGCAATTGGGTCCGCAGCAGATGTTGCCGCTTCGTTTGCAAGAAGAAAAAACGAGAAGATCTAGCGGCGGCACCAGCGGTGGTTACCAACGTCTCGGTTCGGGTAGCTTTAGTCCGCCGAATAGCGAGAACGTAAGTTGATGTTTCTTAATTTGTGTGATTTTCGGTTTTGATGAAAAATTGTAAAAATTGCATGATGAATGAGCAGTTATGTTGGTAAGAATGAACTCAATAAAAGTTTTAGCTAATGTTTAAAACAAATATAAAACGATTTTATTGTTTAAAATTTAGTACAAGCTAAAACGTTTTTCTCGAACTTCTACTGTTTATGTTTCCGATAATAATTTGTATATTAAAACTATTAATTTGATTTTATTAATTATTCATTTTAATTTGTTTAATGTAATGCTTGATTCATAATTAATTATTCATTTTCTCTAAACATTCCTATCTAGACAAGCAACTGTAGCTTAATCTACATTTATGATAACTAGAAATACGCCTGTAAAATATGCAAATACATTAGTGTATTGTGGGTCACAACTTTCCGAAAAGGTTATTGACTTTAAACGTTTATAAAAATTTTAACTTTTAGTTTGTTTCAATTGAAGATTTACTGTTAATAATACATACATACATACACAATCACGCCATGTACCCAAAAGGGTGTGGCATAAACTCTTTCCATTATCCAGAAATCAGTTTTCTCCAAACATCTCTATTCAGATAAGCAACAATAGCTTCATCCACAATCATAATTTTTCTCATAATAAAGGAATAAAGAAAAAAGTTGTTCATATTTGTTAATGTATTTATCTATTAAACGTATTTTGGAAGTATAATATGCCTTAGATAAATGTTGTTATATATAAAAAAAAGTGGAATGATTATTTTGTTGAAGATATTTTTGTTATAAGTTGCATTATGTATGAATTGAAATTTTATTTTTATCTATATTTGGTTTATATATAATATATAAAATTATTAATAATTTTTTGACAATACTTTTGTTAGTAAGTTGAGAGATTATATTATAATAATATTATGGTTATTTGGAGATACGTAAGAAATAATAGAAATGGTTATTTTTTTTAATGAGACAAATGGAATGAATAAGCATGTTTTTTAATACATTATATTGACTACAAGACTAATCAATATTGATTGCATTTGATGCATTAACAGGGTGTATAACGGGCGTGAAAAACGGGAAAAGCGGAAATTATATGGGAATTTCGTTACGCGGGAAAAAAGCGGGATATGTGCTAGGAATTTTTTCGTTGTGCGTGAATTTTTAAAAAATTTGTAATATTTAAGGATTTAGAACGAAGGAAGCGATCGATGATGGAAGATCTTCATACAATTTCAGAAGAAATAAATAAAAAGAAGATGGTATTATAATTTGATGATTGCGATTAAATAATTAAATATAATATATGCAAAAAATAACTTCGATTTATCACTTCTTTAACTTCCTTTATCGTTAAACTTGTATATTTACATATGGGAATATTTTTAAATATACGGAAAAAAAGCGGGAATTATACTGGAAATTTATTTCAACTTTCCGTTATACACCCTGATTAAGGCGTTGTGCATGTTCGTAGTGGGAAAGTTGAACGTTTTTGTGTTATTGTTTGATTTTACAACAGTCAACTATTCCGATTGCGAGTCACTCACGTACAGGATCCAGTCCTGCCATGATGCAGGCGTGTCCGGCTGCCATGGCAACGGCCACGGGTGCATGCATACCGAATGCAAAAGCAGCGACCCGCACTCACACCTATCCGAAGCTGCCCGAAAAGTTCCGTGTACGGAGCCCCGATCAACCACCGCCCGATGAAGAGGTCATATTTTTCTGACGCCTTCAGGGTAAGACCCGATGTTTTCTTCACGCTCTTATTCATGCGAAAGTCTGACTTACCGATCTACTTAATAATTTCGTGTTATTACTTATTCACTGTCTTAAAAAAGATTAACTTATTCGATCAGTTTTAAAGGTCTTCTGCGTTTGACTGCAACAGTAAAAAAAACTTTTTATAGTTTCGTATTTTTAATTTTTAATAATATGACAATAAGAGATGCTTTACAAAGTTTATATAACTTATCAAATATGTTGTTTAATTAATTCTATTTGGACAGTTACCGCGCGATTATCGTAATTAGTCGACACATGCAATTTAATAATATGTAAGTAATACAAATTTATTTCTAATAAATAAAAGTTATGTAAAAAGCAATAATTTTTCTAATTACAAGTTTAAAATATGTAAATTATAATTTTTACTGTTGCAGACTTAAATATAATCTATAAAGTATTACAGTATTAATAAAAACAAATATAATCTCTTAATTAGTAGTAAAAAGAAATAATAATACAATCTTTTTAGATATTGTGAATGTTGTTATATCTTTGAAGAAGAAAAAAAAGCAGATCTGAGCTTATATTTTTAAGTGTAGTGTGAAATTAATATTTTTACGAATTTTATCGATAAGTAGTCGATTTGTAATTGATGCCTTTTGAAAGAAGTTTTATTTTTATTACGGACTTATATCAAAACGATATTGTAAAACATATTTTTTCAAAAAAAATCTAGTTTGAATTCCAGTAATTTTGATTAGTAAACGGATGAAGCCAAGAAAAAGCTGAATATAGGTACCTCGAATAATTTTATTTATATATGTATTACATATATATTTTATTTGATTAAGTATAGAGAAAAAAAAAAGACATTTTATTTTATTACGAAAACTGCAATTTATATTTTTTAAAAGCATTTATTTTAATCTGTGATTGTTTATATCCGTAGTTTTTTTATTATTATTTTAACAGTTTTTATCAATTGGAATATTTGAAAATCGCGTCTAAAAATATGCATGTCTTGTTGATTGATATATAAACGTAGTATTAATCGTATTTTATACATTGCCGTGTGTCTATGTTAAATTCTATTTTTTGCCCTCTATGGTAATGTGATTGTAGCATAGCGCTTTGCTCCGTGCTTAAATTTTTCTAAATCTATCCATTTTCCTCCCCCTTTCTTATTAAACTCATTTTATAATGAACACGTTATAATTAGTAATTTTATACATTATTATCTCATTATAACATGAATAGTTTTATGAAATTTTTATTTTTAAATTGTCAGACTGTTTTAAAATTATTAAAATAACCTAATCTGGCTTGAAATTTGCCAATAACCTAACCTAATCTGGCGTTAATTTGCAAATATAAACTGATTCTTATTTGCAAATAGCCTAAATTGCAATTTGTATTTTTATACCCCTATTTTTTACTTATTTCAAGACCTGATCAATGCCAATATTTAATTATAAATAACTTTTGCGTGAGTTCATTATAAAGTTAGCTTAATGAAAAATAAATTCTTGTACAAATTCGAAACGTGACGTGCCAATAACATCTTGTTAACTAATTGATCGTATCTTCGAAGAAAATATAAAAACAAAAACGGTTTTACTTGAATCTGATCTCCGATCTGATAATACAAGTATAGATTTTGAGGCTCTGAGATTAGATCTGTCTGCATTATATATATATTATAAAACTCAATCATATGACAATAGTTAAAACTTAAGAAGAAAAAAAAATATGTATTTTCACTCTTTCTATACCATTATGATACTTTTAATTGTAGCTTGTACTTTTTCACAAACACATGTCTTGTGTAATAATAATAATAATAATTGAAAAAAAAAATTATATAAAGACCATCTGACATGTTATTTGTATATAAATATTGTATAGTATTTATCTTGATAAATATTGCAGTTTTTAATCATTTTTATATTTTACTATTTATTCGAAATTCTGTATATATAATTAACATATTAATTATAGACGATACTTATATTGTTTTTTAATTAATTAAATAATGGTGAAAATAAGAAAAAAATAAATAAGATTTCTGTTTAGTTGATTTTTTATTTTCTACGTACAAAAGTTTTAATCTCTCTTGTTTATTTGTAAAAAAAATTGAAAAAATAAATGAAATACAGCAAACAAATGTAGAAATGTTATTTAGTGAAAATAAAAAAAAAATGTTGTTTCTAACTCAAAATAAAGATAATAAATATAATTATATAATAGCTTTAGGTATAATTGTCTGTTATATTGGTGTTTTTAGGGCATGTTCCACCTGGAAAATGTTATAGTTAAAATTAATTTACAAATTTTGCCAAATTTTTGCATTTATTTTCAAAAAATTTCAGTATTTTTTTAATCCATAATGCTGTTTAACTATCGTCAAATAATATCTTAGAGAAACTATGCGTATAAAATATTAGTTGAAATAGAATCAAAGATTTGGCAAAAATGCAAGTTGATTTTTATTGAGAAGTGGTTGAAACTGTTGTTAACTAATTAAATGATTGATTGCGTTTTGTGCAAAATTAAAAAAAAAAAAACAAATGCCGAAGAGTGTACAAGAGTGGTGAATAAAATCTTTTAGAAAAGAAATTTCACCGCCTCTGTATAACTCGATTTGAACTTAAAAAATAAATATGGCCTATCATATTTGTCTTTCCAAATATATGTGTTAACTGTAGTTTTGAAATCATATTTTTATAAATATTTCATATTTCCACACACTCTGACATATATATGTTACTGATTGTTATTTGTTGTAAATCTATACTTTTTTACACACACACTGATAAAAAACATACAAAAGAATTGTTGTTTTCTTCAAACTGATTTTTTCTATTTAATAAATCAGAAATTTCCGATATGTTTACGAACTGAATAAGCGCAACTATTTCAAAATTTATCAGTATTATGAATAAGTAATTTTTACAAATTTTGATTTATTTTTAAATTATGCACACGCGATTCGTAAACTCTCGGAATATTTAAAAAAAAAAAGATAATCATATCTGATTGTGAGTAATATTAGAAATAATAATATTTTTAAGTTTTTAATGTAACATTATATAGATATTTATTTATTTAAATTTTACGTTTTTTTTTTTAACATTCTCATTTTAGCAAATTAATTTATTCTATCTTGCTGTAGAACTCAATCATTTTCTATATAAATATTTTCATTTTTGGATTTTTATACAGTACTTATAAAGAAAGATGTTTTATAATAATTGTAAGTATATATTTTTTTTCTCTGATGAAAAACGGAAATGTGATCATATAATGTTCTGTCAAAACATTTCTTGCCTTGTAGGTTATTAAAAAAAAAAGAAAAAAAAATGAGTTTCAGTCGTTCCTAGTTATTATATTTGATACAATTTTTGAATGTTATAAAAAGTTACAAAAAACAAAAAAAATCTGGTTTTTTTTGTTTGTTGTATTCTTAAATGAGTGCAATTGGGAATAGTGAATTCATCTAGGAACACTGAGATATGTGAATTATTCTTAATAAATCTGTCTCCCACTTAACATAATAATAATAATAAAAAGAAAATCACAAGTTGTGATAATGTTTGTGTATATAGTCTTAATAATTTTAGAAATAGTTACTTAGTAAAAGGTAAATATGTTACGGAATTAGTTGAGTACAACAAGAAAATTATTTATATTTAAATAATAATGTTTTTTTCTGTGAGAATTTGATTTTTTATTCCCGCGAATAATTTCCATTTACAACAGTTAACCAAATCTAACCACACTAGAACCTAAAGCCATTTTATTCTAATATAAGGTGAATATAATCTTGTGAAATTTTGGGAAAAATATAAAATCTCAATATTTTTGAGTATTATTCTAATATAATGAGTTTTGAATGATTTTTTACTGTTATAAATTTTTAAATAAAATTTGACTTCCTTTAATTAAAAATTTAGTTACTTATTTTGTTACGTCTAGTTAACTTGTTTTCATGTTCTATAAATATCATTGATATCTTTTTTCCTGATGAATACGTACGTTTAGTTCATCGAAACGTTGATTTATTAATAAATTATTAACAGAACTAGAATCTAAAGCCATTTTATTCTAATATAATGAGTTCTGAATGATTTTTTAGCTATGTTTATTGACCCTTTAACTACCGGTAAAATTTTACGCTTATAATAAATTTATTATTATTTCACTATATAGCTACTTGGCGAGCTAAACGTCATTGCTTATTTTATATTATTATTTATCACAAGATAAGAGAGAAGTCACTTGACCTCTGCAGTTACTAAAAAAATAATTGTATCAAACTAAAATATTGATTGTATTGATTAATAAATTAAAAAATACAAGGAATGCGCAGACAGAATTACCAATGAAAAACCGCCGAAATTAAAAGGTTAAATATAATTGTTGACAAATTTTACTTGTCTTCACTTCCAGTTAAAAAAAAAATGGTAGATTATTGATAGAAATATATTTCATTTTTTTTTTTTTAATTTTTAGATCCTCTGAACTATTCCTGATACGTATCCTATAATGTGTATAAATACATCCTCGTAAAATATTCCAAATAAAACAGTAAATCCTTGCTCAATTCAAGAAATGGACCAGTTCGAACCGTGTCAGATTTAATTGCTGAGGTTCCAAGAAAAAAGGTATGTAAATTTTGCAAATTATTTTAATGAAAATACAAACGAGTTAAACATAATTATTTATTTGTTATCATTAGAATTATGACTGACATACAAAAAATAAGATATATATATATATATAATATTATTTATAATATTTCTTTGTCTTCGATGATATTCATATATAATATAATTTTTTTTTTTTCATCACTGCTTGATTCACTATTACTGTCAGTATTATATCTAGGTAATTTCTTATTAAATCAGTAATAATATGTAAGTATTTGTTTATTAAAATACAATTTCGAAATAGGTTAAATTCAACGAATTGACACATGTTATGCTCATATGCATCTGATTTTGTTAAATTCAAAATGAATATATATTTATATATGGGTTTACTCATATGCATCTAATTTTTTATTTTTAAAATAAATATAAGGTGCTGCCCTAGCGCAAGCGTACCTATAGTAATCTATGAGGGTAGCCATCAGTGTTACTAATTTAACTAAACGAAATTATTGTATCGTATTAAAATTAAAAAAATTAATCTATAATTTGTTATATATACTTATATTTTCTTACATTAATATTTAAAAATGTTATTGGTTTTTGTAATAAATAAATGGGTTCTTATATTCATTCAAAAAATTCATCTAAATTTTTTGTAGAAATTCATAAATTTCGGTAAAATTTTGACATTATTTTTTTAAATATATTGTTTATTCGGATTAATTTTTACGATATGCGTTTTGGCTATTAAAGCTGTCTATTCATAATTTTTGATATTTATTATTAAAACATGAAATTTTTTTTATGCTAGATTTATGTAAAATTTTTTGGTACATTTTTAAAAAATGTAAATTTACAGTTAGCATAACATTACGTGATACGTACTAGTATCATAATTTATCGAAATCGTAAAAACATACCTACATGTATGTCAAAATAAATCTTTAGAAAAATATGAAAAGTTATAAAATCATTTAACCGTTCGAGTGCCACGGGTTTTTGCTGTTTCCCCGTCCAAAAATGCCAAGAAGCGCTTTTGCGCTTGTCTTATTTCCTATTCTTCATTATTTAGTTAATTATATTATTATAGTAATCGTTGTTTATAAGAATAAAAAACAGTACACCTACAAAGTGTAATATTACACCAATTTTATTTTTACTTAAAACGGAACGGTAGCCGTAAAGTCGGACATCGACAGAAACCGAGCTAGCTAGCGCGCTGGCAAATTTCGAGCGTAACAGAAGAGCGCAAAATCGCTGCTTGCCACTCAAACGGTTAATTAAATCGTATCAAAAAATATCTCAAATAAAAGTTGTTAGTTATAATTTTTTCGAAATATTTCTCTGTTGCGAAATATTTGCAAAACACATAAAAGTGACATTAGTGGATCGATGAATAGATCCAGGGGTATGAAGTTGATAGAAAAATCAGAATTATTTTGTTTATATGACTTCGACTTCAAATTTTAGATCAATATTATGTTTTATCATACGTAAATTAACTACATACTAATATAAAACATTTACAATAATAATAATAATAAATAATGTTACTAATTATTTGAAATGTTGCAAATGCAATGTGATTACAAATTTATTTATCAAAAAGGTGCAATATAGTCCATCATATTTTCTCATAGTGTTCAATAATATTGTATTGAAAATGTTTAATATTATATTGTTTTTTGTTTTGTTCGTTTGTTTGAGTTTGACTTTTAGTTAATTTGAATTTTTTTGTTTGTTACTACTTTGACTGCAAGGAAAAGTAGTAAAGCGTTTGGTACGGTGTCTGTAACATTTTCAAAAAAAAAAAAAAAATTGTATAGAAATCCTTCATATAGCCTGTAGATGACGAATCTGAACTTAGTTTATGAGGGTGTATGTGTGTGCGTCGTCAGCTCGCTCGCTCGCTCGCTCGGTCGTAAGTCAAAATTTTGTGGCCGCAACTCCTCCTAGACGGTTCAACCGATTTTAATGAAATTTTCAGGATAAATTTGTCTAGTACCCAAGATGGTCATGTGGTTTTGTTTTTTTCCAGTGATGCCAACTTTCCGAGAAAAAAATTACTAAAGTTTTTAAAAATTCATATTGGCTACGTTATTTATCCGATTTTGATCAAATTTTCAGAAAAGATTTCCCTAATGCTCCCATTAATTACATAATTTTATTAATTTTCAGTGTTGCCAACTTTCCGAGAAAAAAATTACTAAAGTTTTAAAAATTTTATTATGGCCATGTTATTCAACCGATTTTACTCAAATTTTCACAAAAGATTCTCCTAGTATTCATGTAATTTATGTAATTTTAACAAAATACAGTGTTGCCAACTTTCCGAAAAAAAAAATTAGTAAAATTTAAAAAAATTTATTTTGACCATTTTATTTAACCGATTTTAATCAAATATTTATAAAAGTTTTTCCTAGTGCCTAAATAAATTATGCAATTTTAACAAAATACAGTGTTGCCAACTTATCGAAAAAAAAAATCACAAAATTTTTAAAAAATTCATTGTGGCTACATTATTTATTCGATTTTTATCAAATTTTCAGAAAAGTATCTCCTATTGCCCACATTAATTAGAATATTATTAAAATACAGTGTTGCCAACTTTCCGAGAAATGTCAAAGTAGTCTATATATGGGTTTACCCATATACTTCTAATCTTGTTATGACTAGCGAATGAATGACGACTGTCTTTTCCAGCAGTGAGACGGCAATGTGCTCATATATTTAGGTTTATCGATCATTAGATAATGCAAATTGTTAGTGATACCATCGGAGCGTTATTTTTAGTATTAATAAAGGAAAAAAATAGTTTTTACTGTGTTAATTTTTTTTGCTTTAACAAAAAAAATTCGGAGTCGCAACAATAAAAATTAACTCCGACAAAATTCTTCGACTCCGACACTACACCCGAGATTGTATGTTATTATTCTTCGCGATGTGCGATATTTATTTTTAAAATAAACGTATACATAATTGTTTTTCATAACAATTTTATTGATTATAGGATTTTTTTTAAAAAATATTGTATTATATCATGAATTATTTAGCATATATTTATTCTAAATTTATATATTTTATGGTTATATAAATAATTCATTTTTTTTTAAATATAGAATATTGTAATTATTAATAAAATTTTGTTAGGTTCATCGACGATTAGATGATGACATAAACATGTTTTGACATAAGGGCAATGCAAATAATATCGTGGGAGTGTAAGATAAGACGTCATAGAATGACACATCGTGTTAATTTCGATTAATTTCACGCGACGCTAAACAAAACATACACACACACACTGAACTGTAGAAAACATCTACGGAAACAAAAAATAAAATAGAAAAAAAAAATCTTTTATCTCGTCTCTTGTGCTGGGTCTGTTATCGGTCTATCGTATAGATAGCCATACGTTTTGTGCAGTGTGTCTTAATTTGGCTGTCCATCTTAAATAAACTACAATACAATACGGGGCATAGATTTTGTAACTTTACTTTCTACAAGGTTTTAAATTCAACAAGAATTCAGTTTTTCCCCTGCTATTTTTTTCGGATTTCAGATCCGAATCTCAGATTTGTAAAACTGTTGCATTTTAGAAAATTCGATAAAAATCTAAAAAAACAAAAAAACATAGGAGTAACAGGACCTGGAGCAGTGCAAGATTTACGTATAAGCTAAACAAGCTTTAGCTTAGGGCCCCCACTTTCTTGGGGGCCCCAAAAAAATTGTCCGAGTTAGCAAATGTCATATATACTTAAATATACTGCTTACTATAAACACGGAGATTCGCCTGTATTGCTCCATATCTCAAATAGCTTAGGGCCTTATCAAATCTAAATCCGGCCCTGACCTGGAGAAGCAAATTTCCATGGCGATGACTTAGTCGAGCAATATTCTACAATAGTATTGGAAGTATTTTGCCATCATTATTCACTGCGCGTAATAGATGTAACAAGACAGAATAACTAGAGAGTAGTGCTATTCTGTTATATCTACGAGATGTATATCAAACTTTTATTTAATGAATGTTTAGTTTAGTTTAGGGAATAATGCTATTCGCGTCCGTGACAGAATGTTACACGTATATTATTATATTATCTATGAAGATTAATAGTTTTGCATGCATTTGAACCAATTTTCGTTGCACTTTTTCCACTCCGATTGATGTACCTCCAAAATATTAATTTTGTTTTTTTAGATAGGTATTGAAAAACATTGACCTCTCAATTTATTTTTATACATACATACACAATCACGCCATGTATTCAAGAGGGTGCGGCACAAACTCTTTTTATCATCCCGAAATCAGTCTCCTCTAAACATTCCTATCCAAACAAGCAACTTTCGCTTCATCCACATTCATAATTCCTTTCATACATGCTCTTTTATTCCTACTACCTGGAAACTTTCGCTCACGCAAAACACTCTCAATCATACCACTCCAACTACACATCGGACGTTCACGCAAACGCATATCATCAAAAACATTCAAATACATCTTTTTAACCAAACGTTCATTATTACATTTATTTATTTTTGATATGCGGTAATAAAAAGAAGTCATTGGGTACCAATCAGAACTGTAACGCGGATGACCCATAATTCGACGTTTTAAGTGCTTAAAATGTCACTTGCTTCAGCCGATTTGTGAGAGCTCGCATTATCGTGGTAGAGAATGATCCGTTTTCAGGGTTTGGTTAAATGAATAGTAGGTAATTAGAACTATTACTTTCTGCATGATTACAAACATTATATAACATTTGTAAAAGGTCTATTTATGGCTTGTTTGAGTTTCGGGCTCGGGTCTTATAAATTTGAAAGTGGCTATTTATACATACGGTATGTATACTCAATTGGCTATTTATACATACAGTATTTTTACGTAATTGGCAATTTAGGGTAGGTTAGGTTAGTAGGTTGGTTTAGGTTTTTTAGTAAGTATAAATAGCCAATTGCGTATATATGTATAAATAGCCTCATCCTATAAATTTAGGGGCCGGAACGGCTTAGAAAAGAAAAAAAAAAACAGAATCGTCCAGGTCCCTAGTAATAGTACACATTGTACATCACGGTGTAAGGATGAAAGTATCTGTCGTGTGCGCGCCTGCGTGTTGTCGTCGTTGGGGGGGCAAAACCAGAGTGTAGTAAAAATCAATGCGTGACGTCATTGATGGTTGCCGATGCGTTCAGGCGGGCTTGGAAACATTTCGAAACGTGTCCGGCTGGTTCATTGTATGTCGGGCGATGACTGAACGTTGGTGGTGTGTCGCCCTAGGGCTCTGTCTCGTATACGTGGGGCCATCGTCGGCGACGGCGGCAGCAACAACGCACACAACAGCACGCAGTAACAACGAGCTCTTCACGAATAGTTTTCTGGTACGATTTCGACGCGACGTCGACAACACACTCGCTCACAACATCGCCAACAAGCATGGATTTGTCAACTTGGGACCGGTAAGCATATTTACAAAACTTACTACTGCTCGATTGACTGTGCTTTTACAAATAAAAGCTAATCTTCAATTACTGAATAGTATCGTTATTATCATCAAATTTTACATTTTACATAATTTTACGTTTTATAAATGTAATTTTTCATAAAAAAATTTAATATTACCTAAATTATCACAGTAAACTTACAAAATGTTGATATTTTTTACTGTTAAAACCTAAATAAAATTACATAAATTTAAGATATATTTTTTACAGTGTGATATTTTTAAAAAAAGCTCTTTATATTATCACTAAAATAACCTGTAATTATACTATCTTTCCACTATTGCAAATTCTTTTATTTACAGTTTCATGTTGTTTATGTTCTTATAATATTCTATTGGGTACAATGTAAAAAAAGTTGCCATTTTACATAAAAACCATAGTAAAAAATTGCATATTATTTCAGCAAAACGATGGATTCTGTAGAAATAATATAATTCTGAAATTTTAAGTAAAATAATTAATTTACCATATTAACCGAAAAATTAAGTAATTACTTACATAAAATATACGGTATTTTATATTTGTATAATGTAAAAATATCTGTAAATAATATTACATGCATTTTGTACAAAATACTAACGTATGTAAATTTACATACTTATTAAACTGGTGCAAATCAGTTGTCTCAGGTTTTTATGTAAAATTACCGAATTTTTTTAAACATTCTATTTAACACTATATAATGAACAAAATTATTAATATTTTTTTTCGTTTTGCTTTTGTTAAATAATTATTAAAGTTTTTCTACAAAATATAATAAAATATATTATAATTTCAGATGACAATATTTTACAATGCATATTAATATTAATTTAATAATAATATTCATTTATTTGTATTAAACAAAAATTGAAATTTAAACGGTAGTTTGATTCATTTAAAATTCATTATTATTTTATAATTTAAATGTAAATGCCGCAAATTGTTTCATATATATAAATAATGTAATTTTATAATTACATATTAAGCTATTTTATTACTATATAATGTTACAAAAATAATATTTATTTTAATGTTATTTGTTAAAATAAGCTTTTGTCTTTATTTATTGAAAAATTGCTTGAATAATTAATGAATTAATATTTACCATATGTTTGCTGAAAATTATTCGAAATGATAATAAGTTAAAAATAGAATCAATGATAATTATTATTAAACAAGAATATAATAAAATTGCCTTTGGTTATTTATAAATATAAATAAAAATCAAATAAAATTTTTCGAATTTTTATATTGTTCTTTAATTGATATTAAAAATGAAAAAACCACTAAACTGTGGTGTTAATATTTGATAATAAAAATATTTTATGTAATAAATATATAAAAAGAAAAACGCTGTAGGCAATTATTGAACAAAATAAATTGTTAAAACTTTTGAAACTTTTGTTAAATTTGTAATGGCACTTTAGAAAGAGATGAAAATTTATTTTAAATTTAAATATACGATAATATAAAAATATTAAATGTTAATGTTTTTTTTTTAACTATTTCTGTTAAAATAATATAATATATTTAAAGAATTTGTCGTTACATAATAATAGTCTTTCAAAACTCATTATATTAAAATAAAACGACTTTAGAATATAGTTCTGTACTAACTTCTATTAATACAGAACTATAGATTTATTTTATGCATATTTTTACTGGTTTTTTTCCAAAATACAATTTTATGCTTTAAAATAAAACAGCTGTTGGTTAAAGTTCTGTATTAATATTTATTTAAAATTGACGTTTCGAAGAAACTCAACGTCCGTCTTCATCAGAATAAATGATACAAATGACATAACAGTAAATAACAGAACATAGAATTTCGACAGTGAGATTGAAAAAAGAGTTAATGCTGATTGTAAGATTTTTGGCTGCTTTGGGTACTTTTGCTAGAAACGTAAATATTTCCAAAGAAGCCCGTTGAAATATATTTTAAATGAAGTAATAATTTAATAATTTCCTTTAAATTAATCCTTTATCAATGTAACAATCAGCTAACCCGGAAATAATTTAAGCTTGCTAACCAAAATCTGTTTTACCGTATATATGTGTCCTTTACTATAATTACAGTATCTAATTGAAGATCAAACGACTTAGTTTCTCATTAGAACACTGTTAGCAACCGTCGATTGTTTAATAGAACAAACGGCACATCTAATACATCGTACCAACATTGCGAAAATATATACTTTAATATTCATAAACAGTTAACCACTCTGCTGTTTATATTAATAATGTATGAAATGTGTAAACAGATGTGTTATAAATTTAATCGTTTTGTTAATTATAATATTAATTGGTATTATAAGCGAAATTAACACGTATGAGGTTTATTATCTATAATTTAATAATCTAAGAAATATGCAGATACTTACATACATACACAATAATACTGTAACGTAATAATACACTATTTTAAAGTACCTATCACTTTTTTTCCGTTTAAACTTATAATAAATAATTATTTTTGTTTTGTTTTAAATATAAAAATATTACAACTTTTATATGATAATATATCGCTAATTTATTAACCAACAATAGCAAAAGTGTTAATACTATACCCAGTGGCGCAACCAAGGGGGGGGCCGACGGGCCTCGGCCCCCCCCAAGGCTAGCAGAATTAGCACAATTTTTATTCGTTTAGTCATATATTCAGCAGTCACTTCTAACGCTACAATTATTTACCCCAAAATATTGAGCCAAAATTCATTATTTTAAACTATTAATTATTCGATTCATGTAAGATAAAGTGAAAATCTGGTTAGTATTTGCTTTTTTTTTTGTTTCTCCAAGATAAAATCCTTGGCCCCCCCCCAAGACAAAATCCTGGCTGCGCTACTGACTATACCTATATCTAGTTGTCTAGTTCTAATCCTGCAATCTCAAAACATTTTCTTTTATGTTCCGTCTATTTTATACTAACTCATATTTTATATTATTAGAGAAAATATTATATTGATAAAATATATTAGATATTATATTTATGGACTACATAAAGATATGGGTATAATTTTCGTATAGAATTTTCAGGTTATTACAGAATATTTTACACTCGGGAAATAAAACTTGCTATAAAATGTTATAAAAGTGGGTCGTAAATTCACTAAAGAGCAAGAAATTATTTCTACACAGAGTTGCATTAAGAACCAAATGATTTTTGATTTTAATAATAACTAGTGTTGTCAATTGGATCTGGATATTCACATAAATCGCCGACATAATCTGAAATTAAAAAGTGGTAGAAGCTAGAGCTGATTCTATAATGAAAATATGTCCATAACGGTTTTTGCTTGCTTAAAATTTGAAATTTAGTTTTCATGGAAATAAAATGCCGGGATATTTTGTTGTCATATATTAAATTGTAGGTAAATGTACTATCTAAGCGATGAATAATGGGATTTTAATGCAGTATTAATGTACAATAAGTAATTTCATCATTTTTGATATGTCTCAATTTAAAACACTTTTTTCAGGAGTTTCAATATATCATATGTTCATTTTTTTCAAAGCTAAATATGTTTATTTATATATATTTCAATATGATAAAAAAATGGAGATGGACTAATTTTACATCACGATAACAATATGTCATTATATAATACTGATATTTATTTTTAAATACAGCTGTAACAATGGGAAAATGTTCGATGTATCATTATACAATTTTCCTTTAAAAGCTCAATTAATGGAAATTTTTAAAACCCGCATTACATGTCTGTCAACCTGGTTACTAACCTATTACCATCAAACTTAACACAACTTTTTATTATTATCTAAAATTCAATCAACTTTATTATTAGTGCTGGAAAACGAATCCGGACATTATAACTAGATACTATAAGCTTTTAAAAAATGCAAAACATAGGCCCGTATTTTCACCTCACTTTTTCGTGAAAAAGTGTTTTTATCATTAATTTTAAAATAACTTTTTGCTTCTGTTTGTCATCAAATATAAATAATTTTTCTATATTTGATCATTTTTATTATATTTGGTATTATTAAATTTAAATAAACTATTTTAAAATGCTTAATAAATGATTTTAAGTGAACATCAAAAGCACTTTTTTGAAAAAGCACTTTTTCATTTGAGGTGAGAATACGTGTCATAGATTTTTTTGAAAATGTCACGAGTGATGTCCCTGCTTATGGAAATTGAATAACTCTGGATACTATAGCTAGTATAAAATATTATTTTGAAAATTTTTAATTGGCTAATTACTTTTGTTTTATAGTTTTTAATATGTTTACATCGTACTTTTTTGCTTGTCCATTTTTTACTGTAATTATACACATATCTATTTGAAGGTTTTGTACGCTTATTAATTTATGAACAAATATTAATTAATGGTTCATTGTAAAATTTTTTTTTTAAGAACACCCTAATATATATATATATATATATATATATATATATATATATATTATATTATATTATATTATATTAGGTAAACCTTTACTTTACTTTTACCAAATGTCCGCAGATAACTGATACAGTCGTTATTGTTTGGCTGGCTTTTATACTAAGTAAATTGAAACGATGTTATTGTGAAGCAATAAATACCACCAACGTCATCTATACAATAATGCACTAAGCATTAAGCATTTATATTATCATTGAACAAATAAATGTTTATACAAACATTTCAAACATAGCATTAATAAATATTTGTTTACAAAATCATTACCGCTTAAAATAGATTTATTATTAACATTTGAAAAAAAAAATAATAAACCCAATCAAGTTAACTCTGTAAATGTTGCCAATATCAAGTCAATCCAGTCCTGTCAACAACAACGTTATTGAGAATTACTTTCCATTTATTGTATTTGACTGATTCTCAGCATGAAGTTCAATAATTATGTTTTGCTCATAAACCTTATAGATTTATTGATAATAATCTGAAAGCGTTCAATATATAACATGTCTCTTAGAGTTAGATTATATGCATTCTCGTTACTCAACTTGGACCTTCTGATAAATATACCTGTCTAGCATGTCTTTGATCAGGCACCAGGGATATTATTGTCCACGATTTAATCCCAGTACCGTTCGATCAATATGCCCCCGTATATTATTCCGCACGACTGAGATGGATTCATTCTAGGTATAGAGCATTTGAACTGGTCCAATTGATCAAAATGATTTTTGGAATGATCAAAAGCAAAACAGCAAACGAGACCTTTCAACTAGGTTGTTTTGCGAATGCAAAATCTCTAAAGAAATCGAGAAGGGGGAAAAAATATGAGGTATATTGTGCAATTGTACTGGGGTCAAGCAAAAAGTAATATTCCTGATCCCATATTGTATAATATCTTCTGTATACGAGGGTTGCCTTTTATATTTCGGGATTAGAAAAAAAAAAAAATTATTATCGAAAATGGCTTCATTGTTTGTTAAAATATTTTATATGAAGATCAATACACTTTTGCATGCGTTTGAACCAATTTTCGAAACACTTTTCCACTTCTATTGAGGTACCTTTAAAATCGTTTTGTTGGAATAATATGTAATTTTTTTACTATGATTTTTTATGTAAAATGGCAACTGTAAATACAAAAATTGTAATATAAAAACATTAACACGTGACTGTGTGAACTAAATATCTAAAAAAATATTTAAAATTTTTTTTTCATTATTATTTAAATAATACATGCTTCAAATAATAATAATAGGAATAAAAGTTGAATTAATAAGTAAATAAATTAATATAAGTATATATACTCGAAGGCATTATTTTTTAATCAAACCTTGTAAATTTAAGAGCATTTGTTTTGTTTTTGCGTCTATATTGAATTAAATTTGTGTTTGTCAGTCTATTTTTATACAGGTTTAATAAAAAATATATATTTTTTTTAAATTTATATAATTTTGTAATATTCAGTATGACACGTTTCCGAGTACAAATAAAATGAGTATTCGAATATATTAAAGGATTTGCAATATATATATATATATATATATATATATATATATATATATATATATATATATATATATATATATATATATATTTGTGAACAGATATGTTAGTATAAAATTGTTTACTGAAACAGTGATGTAATATATTATATTTGTGTTGTTTCATTTTTATATTGATTTTAAAATGTATGCATTGTTATTATTATTATAATTATTAATTACATTGCATATGTGATTCCACAAACATTCTGAGTACTTAACGTTAGCTGAGTACTTTCATTCCGTAGACACACTGCATATTATTGATTTATAATTTTTTGTTTAAATTAAAAAAAAAAAAAAATTAAGAGAAAATTTTTTAATTTTGCAAATTGATTTATACGTTAAAAGCGTATATTTAAAATAGTAAAAAAATCTTTCAGAACTCATATTAAAATAAAACAGCTTTAGATTACAGTTCTGTATTAATATTTATTAATAATCGATGTTTCGACGAACTCAAGTTTGTTTTCATCAGGAAAAAACATACAAATGATATTTAGAGTAAATAAACCGACATAGAACATAGGTAATAATTTAAGTAACTAGATCATAAAATTTTTAAAATTTTTGATTAAAGGAAGCCAAATTTGATTTAAATCACACTGATTGATGTTAAATTTAAATAAAATTTTGTAAAATTTAAGTTTGATTTTTAAGATTATAGTAATTTTTCGTTGATTTGAAAATTGGAAAAACTCGCCAACTCGTTGGAAAAAGTAGAATAGTAATATAATGTTTGACAGGAAACTAATTGAATATTACCAACTTAAATAGTATTGATAACGTAAATGTAGAATAATGACGTCATTAATTTTCTCCTCTCCTCTCAGATTAAACACATTCTATAAACTCTCTTGTATTAAGTCACCTGGTTTTATATTCTATTTTTATATATGAAATATATGCCCAGCCTACTTATTTTCATACAATAAAATTCTATTATATTTCACGCTTGAACAAAAACGCGCTCACATATATATTATTGACAAAATTTCATTAAAAATGCTTGACTACTTCTATATTATGTTATAAGATCCTGCATTTGATTCTATGACGTAAACGAAATTTGATACGACAAATAAGCGAAAATTCGAAATAAGTTTTTTTTTAAATTTCTCGATCGTCTATGTTGGAAAAATCGGATATTATTATAAGGTTCTAGTGAACGATTTTTTGCACGTAATAAAAACCAATTTTGTATAAAGGAAATTACGTCACTTCTCGCATTTTATTTGCATAATCAAACTTTTTTCGATGACTGAATATTATATTTGTAAAAGAAATAATATTATATTTTTTATGGTTTGTAATAAGTTTAGGTGTAGATATAAGTTATTATTTTTTTCATATCTTGCAATATTTTATATACCTAATTTACGACTATACTGAAATTTGTCGCTTATGAATCTGTCATTGGTTAGTATATGTGATACATTACGCAATACTACACAAAAATCTGTACTATAATATATATTTTGTAGTACAGATTTTTTTATTGTAGTTTTTTTTTTTTGTAATGTAACAAGTTGCTATGACAACGTATTGTCACTAGGGCGGCATATTGTCACTAATTAGTAACAAGTAAATGAATCTGATACATAAAACTAGTCAACATAAGGTTTAATTTTAATCATATCATAGAATAGTTGAAGCGATGAATTTATTAGCTGAATTTAGAGAAACGATTATTTTTTGTTTAATAAAAAATGCCTTTAATATTAACAATAAGATGCTGAAATCATGAATAACTGTATTTCTTTAAAAAGATTGATTTACACTATGACACACAATCCCCTTCTAACCTTAAAGCTCTAACTTAAAGCGGGCTTTACAAGGTTAATCAGGAAAGATAGTCTGACTGAAAAATTAGGCCTGTCATTACTGGCTTCAATCATGAAGCCCCTACACTTATCTTGACTTTGACACTTGTATAGACTTTATGCTTTCAATCAGAATGTCAATCTTCGGTCTGAATGTCATATCTTCAAGTTCGTAAGTTATGCAAGAAATTGAAATAGAAATTCTAATTTTAAAATCGGAAAGTTACCTATATGTTTCCATTTCACAGAATTACAATATATATGTATATATTTCATTAAAATAATATTAATTAAATGTAACATAACATTTCATTACTTTTTAAAACAGAAAATTGTACATTTAGAGAGAACTCGAGAAATAATTCGAGATAAACCCAACAAACTTTATATAGAAACAAAAATAATTAGATATATACCTTGTATATATATATATATATATATATATATATATATATATATATATATATACGTATCTCTGTCTCTTATCCGCCTTATTACTTGTAGGTATACATTCCATACTTGATATATATCCGTAGGTATTTGTGTTGTATGTGTTTGTGTGTATGTAACATACTTCATTTGTTTGTTTTGTTCGTAACAAAAGATGACAGTTTTTTGTTTTATTTGTTAACCGTTGTCTTCCACAAAGACACTCTCCTGTTACAATATAAGATTTTTTCATCTTATTTTTACAAACGTGGACACCAGGTGGTATTTTCTTTCGCATTATATTTTTATATTTATTAGAAAGTTTTAAAAATATACTCTATACAATGATATATAAATATAATAGAGATTATTTTTTTTATTATTCTGAATATTTTTTTTTATGTAATTTGTAACAGAACTGATACCAAATTTATTTGATAGTATATTAAAATAAATTTTTTAATACTTAAATAAAGATTATAAAGTAGTTATCTTATTTAAAATTCTAAATTTCAAAAAGTTGAATATTTAGAAATTTATTATAGATCTATAACCTTTTTTTAGATACATTTTTGGAATCATTTACGTTTCTAGCAAAAGTATACAAAGCACCTGAAACTTTTCTTTCAATCTCACGATCAAAGCGGCCATCCTTAGACAATAAACTGTCCAAATACATATCTACTCATCTATCCGCTCTAAACATGCACCATCAACAGATACATTACATTCAGTCATTAAGTCATCTTTCTCAAAAACTAATACTTTGCACTTATCGAAATAATGTTTAAAATGTCATTGCGCATAATAACATTATATTAATAAAAAAGTGTAATAAGACCCTTATGATATATATCAAAACAAATCATTTCCATTCAAAATAAATTTATAAAATGCTCAGAACATACAATTCATTTCTAACGTTCAAAATGTGACTGAAATAACGGAACAAAAATCTCGAAATAATACTAAATAAAAAATACTGCATCGGAGACCTTGTGACCAAGATTGGAGTTCAAGGTCAAATATTTTCACGCCACTCGCCGAAATACCCGGTTGGGATGCCAGAGACTGCGAAATTCTCAACGTCCCTTCCACACAGTTTTATGGCATTGCTTTCGGGTGCCCCCCCCCCCCCGCCCCCCCGTTCGACTTCTTAAAAGCCTGTGTTCATTACGTTTTATCGCTAAACTTTTCGTCAAATTCATCCGCGAATTCGGAATCAAACATACGGAACAAGGAAAAAAACAGACAGAGACAGACAAAACAGTTGAAAAACCAACGCGTTTACAAATTGATCAGACCGTACGCGATCTGAATAATAAATGCTAAATAAAAAAAAGTTGCGTTAGAAATATAGATTGACCCGTAATACACAGATGTTAATATGGATTGCGCAATGTGAAATGTGTGCATTAATTATTTTTATTTGTCGAGATTCTAGTTGCAAATGAATCTAAATTCAGTAAAAGCTATTTTCATTTCAAAATGTAATAGAGTATATCATGTAAACATATAGCAAAGAATCTTTCAGAATTCATATAAAATAAAAAAATAAAACTTTAATATTAAGTTCTGTATAATTTTTATATATCGTACGATATTTCGATAAATATCATCAGGAAAAATATACAAGTAACATAAATAGTAAACTAACAAATCATAGAAACGAGTAACTAGATTGCAAAATTTTATAATTTGTTAATTCAATGTAAAATTTTATTTAAATCAGTGCCTTCACAATAATTGATGTTATCCTTTTCTTTGTAAATTTCTATTGCTTCACTTATCTATCTACTGTTACTATTGTTAGGTTTTGCAATTATTTTAGCATGTATGAGAGGTGGTTATGAATATGGATGAAGCTAGAGTTGCTTGTCTGGATAGGAATGTTTGGAAGAAACTGATTTCGGGATAGTGGAAAGAGTTTGTGCCGCACCCTTTTTTGGATACATGGCTTGATTGTGTATGTATGTAAATTCTGTTGTATTATTTTATTTCCACAAACTTGCATTTACAAATAAAGTTAAATTAACATTTTCTTTGTAAAATTCAAAAAACAAAATAAATTTACTGTTAATACCAAATGTTATTCTGAAGTGAACAATTATATTTTTTTTTAATACAAATAGAGCAGTTTTACAATTAGTAGTCTTGATATTAGAATTATTTCCTTTGTATAAAGTAAACAACATCAAATGAAATTATTTACGTAGTTTTGTTTTGAATATAAAATGGCATTACTCGCATTTCACTCCGTTTAAATGACTGCGAAATGTATCTACGGCCCCCAACCCGCATTTTCTATATGCAGAAAATATTTAAACATTTCGTAGAATGTTATGCGGGTAGGCAAAAAAAAACATGAATAGAATATTCGAGTTATTCAACTTTGTAGATTCATACCCAGATAGTTAAAATTTATTTATTATTTTCTGGGTTTGCGATGCAGTCAGATTCAGTTTGCTTGTTATGTAAAAGTTTATTTCAATATCAATTTGTATTCTTATGAATTGCGAGCAGTGGTAGCTTTCAGAAATTCAACAAGTTACGAAAATGACTGCTGTTTGAAAAAAGTGTTTATTTTTCACTGTAAAAAATCAACTTTTAAAGCGTATAAAAAGTCGAGAAAAAAAAAGAGATATCAGTGGTATTATTTTAGAGAATTTAATTCTCTATAATTACATCATAAAGCGAAGTAATTTGAATGGATAGTTTCTGAGATCTCAGCGGGATAAACTTGAAAAACATGGTTTCGAGAGAAACGCGTTTTAAGTTTGAAGTTAGTTTTTTATTGTCCGACCTGTACGTTTTACCTGCTCTGACAGAATTCTGTATTGGTCGCTGTAATTCAGCCAAAAGTTCTGAAAACTGTTTAACACATTATTCTATAAATTATAAGCTATCAGGAAATGTAAAAAGATTGATTTTTCGAAAATGTCAGGGTGCTATTTCACTTTAAGTACGTTTTTTTGTTTTTTACATGAAATTATATGAAAATATATTTTATTTAAAATTTTTCTTGATTTTCATAAAAAAAAAAAAGGAAATTAAGTAACATATTAATAGAAACTAAACTATAATTATTTTTATAATATATTTATTTTTGATGGTTACAAACTAATTAATTTATTATTAACAAACTTTTAGGTTTAAATTAACCAGAAACAGTATATGATTATGAACCCCAGTTGCCTAAGGGCTTTAGGCAAATGGCTTAGTTGTTTAAGTTCAAATTAAATCGTATAACTATGACGTCATATAAATCTATTTTTAAAAGCATATTTTATTAATTATTATTAAAATATATGACTATTTTTATAAACAAATTTACTACACACGCGAATTTTATTGCAATAAAGTTGGAATTAATAATAATAAACATAGAGAAGTCTGTCTATATTTCTAGTTTACTACCAAAAGTTAAACTTTCTAACTTAACGTAAGGAAATACATAATATCGTTAAAACTTTTCGAATATAAAATTTATTTTGATATAATTTTCTTTTACTTTATATTAAAACTTTTCCCGGCAACTTTTGCAAAAACTAGCAAACATTACTTTATAAATTTTGCTACTACGTGATGTATTTTTTATTTACATTGCTGGTACGACAGTCCTAGGCGAGCCTCGATCTCAAGTGTACCGAAATACGTGTTTTGTGATCTTTTATTTAGATACTTTTTCGAAACTGCAAACACAAATCTAAACTACTGCTGTCTTTTAAGACAAACAGTTGATCAAACTATTGTGTCCGATTCTGTTTAATTAATGCCTGACCTTGTGGTATTTTTTTTTAAATTCTACGACAAACAGAAACGCTGGCCAGCTAATTCAAACCACCGAATCTAGTATTATATTCGGTAACAAATGAAGCTTAAACACGCTCGGCTACCGCGCTTTATTTCTTCAATAGTAGCTTTTATTTTTTAATTAAAATATTGTTCCACTTTTTAATATAGATTTGTATGGTTGTAAAAACTCACGACAAGCAATAGTTGGTGCTTGACTTTTCTTTAAAACAAATTCGATATAAGTTTGAAAACTAATTTAAAAAATTTTTGATGATTGAAAGTTTTGAAGTTCAAGTATCTTTATAGAGACACTTGTATTTTTTCAAGTTTAAACTTTTATCGGATTTTAATTAAAAATTATCGGAAAAGTAAACCACATCTTTTTAACGAATTTCTTTTCAAGACTGACATCGAAAACCATTAAAAGATTTGAGCGTGGGCATTTTGTAATTAGTAAAATTAATGAAACGTGCGTAATGTATTTTGTAAATATTTTTTACGAGATACAATATTGTATATCGAAAAATTTGTTAAAAATTGTAATACCAAAAAAATATTAATTCTAACAAATCACATAACAAATATAAATAATATATACATGTACATACTATTTGACAACTGTTAGTAAGGTTAAGATTACTTACTAACAGCTGGTTTTATAATAAATACTTTAATTAAAGTCAACTTTAAACTAACTAAAAAGCATCGATTATAATAATTATTATTGTTGTTAATAAAGCGATGCTTTTTTGTCAGCTTTTCACACTTCTAATCGTAAAATTATTTGTTGTTGTCAATAAAACAAAGCTTTTTGCCTGCTTTTTGTCGACTTTAGTTAAAGTATTTATTATGAAATTGACTGTAGGTATTTTTATTTATTTGTAGTTTAGTTTCGTTTGGAACACTTGAAGAAAAACTAGCATATGTCACTTGGAACAGAATGCTTTTTTTATGTTTCGCCCAGATTGTTTACGTAACATAATATACTATACATAATATACTATACGTTATCTGTTTTTCTGTAAAGTTTTAGTATATCATCTATAATATCTGTCCTTTAAGGGTGAAAATATTCAATAATTTATGTAGCAGAATGGCAAACTAAAACGGTGTAAATTCTCGTTAAGGTTTTTTAAGGTATCGCTAAAAATATCTAGACTCAGTGTGTATTTGGTTTAGTTAAATTGAACTCCTGTGACGGTAGATTAAAAAGTAATTATTTGTTTTTAATTATCCTTTTGTATGTCGTTTGCACGAGTTGATGGGCGGCCATTTTGGTGAGTTCATATTACCTTTGGCAAAGTAAATTGTTCGTATATATATATATATATATATATATATATATATATATATATATATATATATGTGCGAAATTTGCATATGCAAATATCTCTCGAACGTGTTGAATTTCTCATCGTAACATTTGAGCTAAAGTTAAATATAAAATATACAGAAGTTTACTACAGATGTATGAAATATGCATATATATCATACGGATCTCATTCCAAACAGCTTTTGAGACAAAATAAACTGATGTAGGATGATATTATACGCGAATTTGAGATGGTAATTTTTACAAAGTTTTCTCTTTATAAAATATTAATATATATATTTTTTCTATTTGATATGAATAAAACAGTATTTTGTTCAGACGACTGGCGTAACCAGCATTTTGGCTCTGTTTTTATGAATATTGGATACTTAAAAAAAATGTATAGTTTTCTGTACAAACAGAATTTTAATAACAAATAAATTTAATATAGCATAGTTTAGTTATGAATGATCCTCAAGTATTTTAAAATAATTAATTATTTATTTTAATAACAAAAATTTAAAATTATTCTTTATAATAATATATTGTTTTGAAGGATTTCTAATTATATTAAATATTATAATTTCTTTTTTGCAAGAATTAAAGCTTTTTATAAAAGTTGTATAGAAAATTGTTTGAATTTATTTTTATTTTTTATCGCTAATTTTATATTATAAAATTACAGGAAATTTACAATATTGGTGACAGATATAATTTATAAAATATTTACTTAATTAGAAAAAAATCTTTCTTTATAATCGACGTTTCGACAAACTCACCGTTTGTCATTATCAGTAAAAATGATACATATGACATTTACAGTAAATAATAGAACAAGGAAACAAATTAATTGATAACAAATAAGTAACTAGTCATAAAATTTATAGGATTTTTAATCACTGTGAAGACACTGAGTTAAATAAAATTTGGCTTTCTTCAATTAATAATTTATAAATTTTATGATCTAGTTACTTATTTTGTTACCTAGTAACTTGTTTCTATGTTTTGTATTTACTGTAAAAGTTATTTGTATCATTTTTTCCTGATGAAGATGTACGTTGAGTACGTCGGTTATTAATAAATATTAATACAGAACTTTAACCTAAAGCAGTCTTTTATTTAAGTAAAATTTGTATTATTTCAATAAATCTGTGATATATTTCGGTAATTTATTTGCATTCAAGTAATCCATTGTGAAATATATTGTTAGTAGAAACTACTTTTAGTGTTTTTAGCAATATATAATTTATCTGTATTTCTAATCGCAAATTTGTTTTATATATTTACAACATTTTTGATTTATTATAAATATTGTTAAGTTAAAATATATGAATTTTATATTTATCTGTGTAAACGTCAAGTGACTGTTTGCATATGTTATCAATTTCCTGTGCAATTAATGACGTAGACATTGTTATCAGTGGAATTAAATTTTTCACTATTATGTATAAAAATTAAGCTTTTAATACCGTAGGTTTTTATGATTATTTTATGTATGTACACAGTCATACATTACAAACAAAATAAAAAATTTAATGCTTGTTATGTTGAATAATAAAATCAGTAAATGACTATGGGAAATTAACTCGTAATGTAAGAAATAAAAATTAGTTGCATGATTTGTTAAGTTTGAACATATATGGGTTTCATAATGAAAAATCTTTCAGAATTCATTATAACAAAATTGAAAAAGCTTTAGGATTCAGTTTTGTATGTATTTATATTTAAAAAAACAAAGTTTTGTAATGCTCTACGTATATTATCATCAGGAAAAAATATACAAATGACTTAAATAATAAACAAACAAAACATAGAAATAAGTTACTAGGTAACAAGGTAACTAGATTAAAAATGTATAAATTATTAGTTAAAGGAAGCAAGTTAAAATTCAAGCAAAAATAAACAATGCAACTGTCAATTAACTTAACTTGACTTGTTAATTTTTAATATGTCCGTCGGAGTTGTCAAATTAAATACACTTGTCAGTGTTTTTTGGTCAAATATGCAGTTTCTGATCACCCTGGACGGTGTAAATTACATTTGTTGCACTTCTTTACATATTTTTAATAATCAGATCCCAATTCAAACGAAAATAACTTAACTTTACTTGACGTAATAATTTTCAATAAATATACTTGAAAAAGATTTAAGGCACTGATTGAAATAATATCTGACTTCGTTAATTAATAAATAAATTATAAATTTTGTAATCTAGTTTTATGTATTTTGCTACCTAGTAACAATGGCCCGTATTCTCACCTCATATGAAAAAGTGCTTTTTCAAAAAAGTGCTTGTGACGTTCACTTAAAATCATTTATTAAGCATTTTAAAATGGTTTATTTAAATTTTATAATACCAAATATAATAAAAATGATCAAATATAGAAAAATTATTTATATTTGATGACAAACAGAAGCAAAAAGTTATTTTAAAATTAATGATAAAAGCACTTTTTCACGTAAAAGTGAGGTGAGAATACGGGCCAATGGTTTTTTTATTATTTATATCATTTGTATATTTTTTAATTAAAAATCATGTCATGGTGCTGCTACCAGTGTTGTATATAGTGACTAACAGCTGTATAATAATGTACATTATTGTACTATTAACATATTGATCTATTTCGACATAACAATATAGTAACACCATAAAAGTAGTTTTTTAATTGTGCAACTATTTTTTTACATAGTACTGGGAATTAAAAGCCGTTACAGAGATATTATTATCAGTATAATCAGTAAACACAATAAAATTTTCAGATGATAATAAAAAAACTATCCATTAATATTTTCATTATAAAGCAATTCTTACCCTATTAACATGATCTAAATTTACGTAGAAATAAAAATAACTGTTCACCATACTGCTGACTAACACTAATCGGTATACACCAAGGTAAAATAGTGTTAGTGTAACACCTTTGTGGTTAAGGCACGCGGTGTTTGCACAGTGTTAATCTGTGCCGCCCACAGTGTTGTCGTATTATCAACGGGGGGGGGACGCCAAGCGTCCCCTCTGACCAGTCGCTAGGGGGCCAAGCGTCCCTCGTCTGAAGCTGACGCTTACTGTCTCAAGTCTCCGCTTCGTGGCTTGAAGGATAATTGCTTTTGTACTGTGACAGGATTTAGTTTGAGTTCGGAGCATGCTTCTCTCTCTCTCTCCTCTCTCTCGCTACTGATAAATCCTTGACGATCTTATTATACCGGATACATGCAGACCAATTTCACCTTCAATCTAAACTACAACTTGAATTTAACTTATAACTATATAACTTATAACTAACCTACACACACTATTTTGCTCCTATTATAAGAATGACATCTGTCAAACTTTTTAGCGGGCCTTACACGGTCAATCATGAATGACAGTCTGACTGAAAAATCAGACTGTTATTTCTGACTTTAATTACAAAGCTCCTTCACTTATCAGTCAAACTGACAATCTGATTGAAGTAATTTTATCTTTAGATTACTAAAAAAAAAATACTACCGTTATGGACAAAAATCTTTTTAACATGTTGACACCATATTTATCCAGAATAAGTACAGTTATGAGAGTTTTCATGATAGAGACGAACGTTGAGTTTGTCGAAACGTCGATTATAAATAAATTTATTTAATTAATCATTAGTTAATCATCAGTTAATCTCGGCTAGGTTAATAAATTTTTCTTAATTTAACAATTAACTAATAATTAATTAGTTCATTGATGGAGATTTCAGAAATTAAATACTAAAACTAAATTATAAATAAATATTAATACAGAATTTTAACATAAAACAGTTTTATTTAAATATATAAAATTTTGTATTAAAAATAGGTTTTCAATTGATGCGAAAAAAATAAAACTGCGTCACGTTTTGTTTTAAAGTATGCCTTTTTCTCAGTGCAGTCATATATTTTTTATTTTATATTTTTCTTGAATTTCAAAATAATTGTTTTTCTTCTAATATTTTTTGTTCTTAGTTCTATTTAGGTAATTATTTTAAAACTAACCGTATCTAAAAAACAACAAAAAAATATAAAAAATTAAAATGGATGATAATTATTTTTCTCATTGAAAACTATATCTAGTATCAACAAAATTTGATGAGAAGTAGGCATAATTACACTTGTCTTCCATTCTGTTTTGGTGTCAGCTTTCTCAATTTCACAACAATGTTCTTTGAAATAGTAAACTATAAAAAACTATAAAATAAAGGATGCCTGAAAAATGTTTATCATAATTTGAGCTTGTGATAAATAATAAGAACTACAATTAGTATTAAGAATTTATCTTTTTTTCAATTTATATAGTAACATAATAACCTTTCTACATATAGGCAGTATCTTAATGTAATATTGTCACGAGTAGCACCCAGTGGGTTCACTAAAACCACCATCGATAACGTAAACTAGTAAACATACCATGCTGATACCTTTCTATAATATTTCAAAATATGTTACAATGTTATATTTGGCTCCTTCACCAATTTTCACGTTTACGACGTGCATATACTACGAGACATATTTTGACTTGATCACTTTGACGACATTTTTTAAAGTGAAAATTTGATTTTTTTGAAAAAAATAAATACTGCTAAAAACTTCAATAAATACAGTTTCCAACGGTATAATTGTTGTTTATTGTTTTTGTTGTTAAAGTTTCCGAAAAAATTGTTGACAAATATCTCTTTAATGTTTTTAGATCTTCTACCACATTGTTCTTCTATCTGGTTCTTGGCCTACTTCTTCTTTTCTGCTAATCTAGTTTCCTTTCAAAAAAATTTTTTGCTACCTTGATCTCTGCCATTCTTGGTACATGACCAATTCATCGAATTTTTTTTTTTTAGTCTATCCTACTTATTATATTTCTCTGTGATGATTATATGAATAAAATTTTCAATGTAATTTTATCTTTATGTGATCGATGAATAATACATTATTATTTAATAAACTAATAGAACAAATTATTGATAATATAGTTAAAAATAAAACACACAAAAAAATATATATTTATAAAATTTTATCCGCTATTTTAAAAACACAACGTAAACAAGATTATTTCAATTAAATTTTGCTATTATCCAACTAGTTCTAATGAGAAGTACAGCGGTATTGCATATAATACAAGCTTATTTTTAAAGCATTTTTTTTTTAAATTGGTAATTAAAATGTTTTTATGAACAAGTTTGTATGTATGATAAAATACGTTTGATATATATATATATATATATATATATATATATATAGATATAATTAATTATTAATTGTGTATAGCCACCACAGAACTGGCCGTCATCGTATTAAATAAATTTATGGAATAGAAAAATTTGTATAGCAACAACTACTGTAGTTATGCTACTTAAAAACAAAACTATTTACATAAATATGCCACTTATTTATAGAATTATATATATGTATATATATATATATATATATATATATATATATAAATAAATTGCGATATGTGAAATTTGGTATGATTACAATACTTCCCTTACCATAAGTGGTATGACGGTCGACAACAAAAGCTAAAGATTGTTAAAGAAACATAGTATAGCTCCATGTTCCGCTAAGAAATTACGCGAACTAACCATAATTGCAGGAAGAATATATTTAATACTATTTAGTACCTATGTTTCTCAAGTATGGCTTTAGTACGAAATTTAAGAAAATTAAAATTAAATTTTTCGAGAGGCAGAAAGACAAATGTCAACAGCTTAAAACAGCAAAAAAATAATTAGATTTGTAAAACTACCTTATAAATTTTTTGAAGAACTAACAAGAATGCTTACACCAAAATATTTTAATTAAAATTCAAGTTTGTTCAAATATTTAACGCTGATATCAGCAACTAATTAACGTAATAGAATTTAATTTAATAATTTTTCAGATAAAACTTTTTACCAAACACATTTCTAGACTAGGCCGGTATTTTGAACTTCGCAACTTCGGTTAATATTATTCAGTAATTGGTTAAATAATTTTCTGTATTTTTTGTACTGGTTACATTAACCAGTGGTTAAATTTATATGTTCTGTCTATCAAAAAAACCCAAGGGCGAACTTCAGCACGTTATACTATAATATCTACAATGTGTTGCACAAAAAAGTTTTCAAATTTTTTTCGCTGACCGTAACTGCAAAAATTTCTACCGCTTTGGCGGTGATCCAAATAGTTTCAATTGCCCGTGGAGAACGAAAAAAAAAAACTTGTCATTCGTTGAACTTTTTCACGATTTTTTATTTACTTTTTTAATTAAAACTCATTTCTTTCGCCGGGGGACTCGCACGTTTTTGCATTAAAAATTTGAATATAAAATGAATTTTTTCGCCTCGGAAATCTCACGGCTGGTGATTGAAATATTTCAAAGCGTTAATAACTTTGAAAATTATTTGTTTAATATTCCATTCAGATATTTTTTTCTTTTTTATTTTCTAACCTTTATTATGTTAGAATTATTCAGTTTTTTATATATTATATTTGTAATTGCGTGGTGGTTAAATTTAATTGACATTTTGCGTTCTTAGAATGTGATATAATAAATTAAATAAATAATTTTTCTTGCGCAATTGTATTTTTAATTATTACAGTGTTTTAAAATGAAACATAATTAATCAAATAAGTTAATTTCAATTTCAAATTTGGAATAATATATATGAAATTTTTCTTTTCTGGACAATGATTAATATTGTTACTGCTTTAAATGTTTTTAGACATGCTTCGATTAAATATTTGACATTATTTCTTGTTCAATTTGGGACATACTAAAAATAAAACGGCCTTAGGATTTAGTTCTGTATTAATTTTTATTAATAATCGACGTTTTGACGAAATCTGTGTACATCATCATCATCATCAGCAAAAATAATATAAATAACATATATGTTTTGTTTATTTACTGTATATGTCATTTGTATTATTTTTCTTGATGATGATGTACGCAGAGTACGTTGAAACTTCGATAAAAATATGCATTACCGCTGAATAAATCAGGTCTTTTTCTTTAATTTTGATTTTGAATATGTTTAGCATAAAATAATGTTTTAGAAACCACGAGCATTGGACAAATTAAATTTAAAACAAAAGAAAGTAAATTTTCTAATAATGTATTTAAATATGTTAATTTATCTAAAAAGCATTCAAATAAATTCGATTTCGAGTTTTGTTAAATGAGTCACAAATTTTACTACACTGCTTAAAATTTTTGAGTAAAAGAGTAAAAATTTCTGAGGGAAATTGAATTTGTATCATTATTAGTGTAATATGTATTTTTAAATACGTAAGTTTTTACACTAATAATAGAGCAAAAAATTTACTTAAAGCAATGGTCAATAATTTTCCGTACATGAATAAACCCTTTTTTGTTTTTTTTTTAATTTTTAATAATATAAAAATTGTTATTACATGATGCTAGTTAATTTTTAATTGCACCAAAATGTGTTTACATTTTTACACATTCTTTGGAGTAAAAACAGTACTTTTGTCAAATTTATCTGTTTACGGTAACACTATTTACCCTTTTTAGGGAACGGATTTTTTTTTAACAGTATAGTTCGTATACGATACAATGACATACGGAACGGTAAAATTGGTTTAGATAAAATTTGAAATAATTTGAAAGGATTCACATAAAATTTATTCGATTTAGTAAGCCGAGATACGGTAGATCGCTCGAGTAGATACAGTGATTTCCCATGAGTCTTTGTGGTGCCTGGATAACTCACTTATTTACTAGCGATGAATATGCGTTTTACACACACACACACACAGAGCATACACGTACAGATATTCGTTCAGGCAATCTGTTTGTGTGTCATGTCCTTTTAATAACATATATGCTCATCTTCCTTTTGAGGTTAGTTTTCAACAGTTTGTTATTTTTATCTGCTGTAACAACTTTCTTTAAAACATGGTTGGCTTGTAATATGTAATGGAGTTTCTCAGATGTTTTTTTTAAAAAAAAGAGATGTTATAGCTTTTTAACTTTGAAATTGCCAGTTGCAAAAGTTCTGGATCTACCTGACGGTGAAATTAAAAAAACTGTTGCAAGTTGTACTTTTTCATGTCATTCATTAGTACATATGTATTTATCATGTGATGGTCACATTTGCAGTTTGATTAAAAATAATTAATTTTAATATATTATTGAATTAAATCATTATGTTATTTATTTTTATTAATTATGGAGAGTAAGAAGAAACTGTTGTATTTACAATTGGAAGATACTCATTTTAATATAAAAAAAATAATACATTTCTGAACAAAATATATAGAAAATTAGTTTTAATTAAAAAAATTTGCTGTTGTCACCGAAGAACTGACCGCTTATGGAATAGAAAAATTTGTATAACTATACTACTATGTAGTCATGCAAACTAAAAACAAAACTGTCTTGACGTAAATATGCCACCTATTTACAGAACTATAAATATTATAAAAATCTGTAAAATTATAAAATCATTATATTCCAAATACAAGTTATTAGTTATAAACAAATTTTTGTTAAAAAAAATTCTGAAAAATATAACTGTTGCGAAATATTCGCAAAACACATGAAAGTGACATCAGTAAATTAACCATTTCCGATTGGCAGATCTTTACCAAAAGTTGATTAAATTGAGATATCCACCTCGAAAACTTAAATACGAAATTTTATAATAATCCGTTCAGCCGAATTTGCTCTACACGTGTCCAGAGACCGACAGACAGACGGACCATCACACTAAAAACATTTGATTTGTGTTACTATAAGCCTAATTCGTGCTTATCTGTAAAAATCTCGATAATAACGGTCTGTAAAAAAAATCAATTGTTACAGTTACAGTAAAAACATAAATAATTTTATTATAATTTTTTTTGAGGATTTTTTTTAACTTTTTTCAATATTACAAAATTTTTGAACTTGACAAAGAAAGTACATTGAATAGAAAAATCTAATTCCCCAGATAAACAATATTCTTTAGACTGGAAATAAACCGGATATTGCCGGATATTTAATTTGTTACCGGAAACTTTAGATGATTTTGTAAAATAGAAGGTTACATTTTTGAGAGCAAAAATATTAGTCGACCTTTACTACAGTTTCTATTTATATTATGAATAAGATTTGAAAAATATTTTATCATTGTAAATTAGACATTTCATTGTCATATAAGAAAATTTTTTATATAGTAAAAATTTTTTAGAACTTATTATATTTAATTGAAACGGTTTTAGGTTGTAGTTTTGTATTAAATATTTATTAATTATCGACGTATCGACTAACTCAACGTCGATTATCAATAAATATTAATACAAAACTTGAATAAATCTAAAGCCATTTTATTTTATATAATGAGTTCTGAAAGATTTATTACTATGTATCTATATTAGCTGACTTTAGTAAATGGAAATTTGTATATCTATAATTATCTATCATATTATGATTGATATAAAAAAGATAAATTAACACATATTTATTTATTTGAATTTTGTTTTAGGTACTTGGGTCGCTCAGGGAATATCACTTCGTAAGTCGTGTACTGCCGGCTGTAAGAAGTAAAAGAAGTATTCATCATACAAGAAAGTTAAAAGTCGATCCTCTTGTAAGTTGCAAGGATTTATGTCCTTTACTTTTTGTTTTTACATAACAAAATGAGAACAAAAGAAAAGATTGATGACTGTGTTTTGTTTTATGTAAAGGTTGAAATGTCGATATGCAGTTTTGCAATTACGATTTCAAATAGGCTTTCAAAATAATAAATTTTTTAATTTCCATTTAATCTCCATTAATTTTTTATGTTTGTAATTTAGAATCTATTGCATTAATGTAGTTTTCTAGTGGAACAGTATTTAAATATTTAAAAAGAACAATTTTTTAAGCCTTACATCAAATTGATTTTATCACAATAAATATTCATTTTTTGATCGCACTATTTGGAACATATTTCTAGTTTAGATGTAATAGAATAAAATAAAATAATTGAAATAATGAAATTCAATTCTAGTGGATAGGCCCTTTCAACTTTGATAAAAAAATTATTAACTTTTATGCTTTTTTTCCAAATTACATGCAACTCCAATTTAGTATATTCTTAACCTACAACAGTATTTCAAAACATTTTTATGTAAATTTTTCTTTCAGAATCTCATCTTAGAATGAAATTTTATTTAACGAAAATATTTTCCTTATTCAATTTACATACTATTACCATAATATTATCTATGTTTACTAAACAATATAATATTGAAATATATATTTATATTATATAGATTTTTAGTAAAATAGAAAAAAAATTATTAACTTTTAAAATAGGATATGTTACAATACACTAACAGCTATTTCTTAACGTAAAATTCATTAATATAGTAAAAAATCGGGTTTCCATTTGGAAAAAATGAGATTTTACAAATACATTTTTTAAAAATTTTAATTTATTTTTTACGAAGAAGTAGTTCAATTCCAACAATTCTATTTAGATATTCGTTAATAAGGGATGAGTGTCTGAGCGTCAGAGTTGTTTAAAATTGTCTTGTAAAATTCTCACCCTCTTAGGCTTGAGCCAATTCTGTAAGAAATCTTTAGCTAGTGCGCAACTATCTAATTCACACAATGTATAGATAATAATATTTAAATAATATGCCGAAACTTTTTAGTGCAAATACAGTTTACGTAATTTGCTTAAATTTAAATTTATAAACTTTAATCCTAATGCTACACAATCATGCTTAACTTTAACAGTGACAAATGTGAAAATTATTCAAAATAGCGGTTTGAGGACTAATTAGTACCTTTAAACTCTAGAACAATTTCCAACTATTCTAAAGTCGAATTTAATTGCGGTAACATTTGTTTCAAATATCTACTAATGGCATACTATTGAAAGTAGCTTTAGATTTTAAATGATTACGAAAAAATCTTGTTTAGTTTAGTAATTATTTGCTGTGCTTTTATGTTTTAAATTACATGCCAGTTTAATCTATCTTATTGTTTTTACGGGCATCAGCATATAGATTTTACTATATGGGAATGCTGTACAAGAAGTATTTTTATCATTTTTATTTCATTTTGAACGTTATTAATTTTAACATAGTAAAATATTTTTTAGAACTCATTATTAAGGTGACCAATCGTCCTCCTTTAGGAAGGACAGTCCTTCTTTTGTAGGTGCTGTCCTTCCTTGAAAAGTGTCCTCCTACCTGTCCTCCTTTTCGATATTTTAAAACTAATTTGTTAATTATCTATATTCAGAGAGATGCCGCTTACCGTAAAATTCAATATGAAGGATATTTCTTGCTCCGAAATTTCCAACATATTGTTAGAAAATGATATATTGACAAAGAATATTTATTCAATGGAAAAATACTCGTTTAATTAAATAATTAAAAGAGATGTAAGCTTAACTAGTGTATTTTTGTTTGAATTAATAAAATTTTTCATTTATTTACGTTGTACTTTTTTCTTAAATTTTTTCGTCCTCCTTTTTATTGTAAGAAAATTGGTCACCTTATCATTATAAATAAAAAAAAACTGTTTTAGGATTAGATTCTGTTTAATTATTTTATAAAAACGACGTTTTGACGAAACTGAACGTTCGTTTTTATCAGGTCAAAATTTATCAATGATATTATTGTGTTGGACAGACAGGTAGAACTGTTTCTACTAAATTGACAGAACATAAAAGCTCAATTCGTCTAAATTATCCAGATAAATTTACTATTGCTGAACATGCTTTAGGAAATCTTTATAATGTAAAATTTGAAGATACAGTAAGAATTGCTAGACCAATCAATATTAGCAGCAGATTGATAAGAGAAGCAATAGAAATTTATAAAGAAAAGGATAACATAAATCACTGTGAATGCACTGAGTTAAATAAAATTTGGCTATGTATTGTTATTTACTTTAATATATATATTATATATATATATATATATATATATATATATATATATATATATTTATTTAATGCGATATTTTTATGCATTTTATATACAAGTAACGTATTTTTACGTATTATTTCACGAAGATGCAGTGTACGAAGCAATTTTATACGATATATTTAAAAACATTATTTACAAAACATGTACTATTCGCGATATAGCCGAATATTCGGTGGAAATTTGGCCGAATATTTGTTATTCAGTTATTCGGCTAAACTACTATTGCTTTAATTATTTGTTTGGTTATAAATGTAATTTTATAAAAATAACATTATTTGTGCTGGCTTCGTTCTTATTAAAATTTTGGAAATTTTTTAAGCCTACACTGCATATGTGATATGTAATTATATATATATATATATATATATATATATATATATATAATATATATATCTATTTTAATTTATATGTTGTTGAAATTCCTTAATTTACAATTTAAAAAAATATTAATTAGTATATTTTAACAAAATTTTTAAGATAATTAACTTCTGAGATTAACAAATTAACGTAGCTTTGAGGCTGAAAAACGAAAAAAATTAATCTCTTTTGCGAATAATTTTTATTATGGATGTTCAGGCATAGAGATAAAACATTTACACTTTGTTTTATCTGTATTCGCAAAAGCAGACTTTGAAAATAAAATAACAAAAAAGAAGAGAGAGAAACAAATAAATTAAAAATAAACAAAAACACGCAGTCGTTTGCAACGCGTAAAACTCGTTAATTCAGTTAGGAACAAGACTTAATCAAGTCACCATTGGAAAATTACAAAACCTAAAAACAATTAACGCTCTAATGAATCGAAATTAAGAAATCTTAAAATGGAACGCGCGGCGTTCAGCGAATTTCAGCATTTACTGTGTTTATTTTATGGATTAGATTGAGTTGAGCAGATTTTTTTACTTATTTTTTTAATTCTACACTTCAGTTTGACGCGTTTGAAAATAAAGATAAATTTAGGTTTTAGTTGGATCGTTGAAAATAGAATAATAATAATACAAGGAACGCTTGTAGTAAATTTTCTTTTAAAGTAAAAGTAAAAATGTTAGATCCACAGTAAAATTTAAATCGTCTAAGTTAAACTCAGTTCAATTACTTGTCTAATTCAAACTGTTCGCATTTCACTAGGTTTCTATGAATTTACTTTTGAAAAATCCTGAAAAAGAAAAAAAAGAAGAGAAAACGAGAAAATTTCTTTAATTATTTACGAAGCGAGACGCGGATTCGTTGAAAAAAGCCAAGTTACATTACTATCTACTTGAGATGCTTTATTAGAAAATTCAACGAAAAAGAATTTTGATAGTATTTTTATTTTTCTTTCGCTTTTAATTTTATTTTTGTTACGATGGAATGGTTTATTTATTATTACGTTTTTGTGCTTTATATATATCTCATTTCGTCGTGTTTTGAAATACTCTTAAATTTGCCGGAGTCTTTAAAAGTAGAAATTCAATGTAGAAGTATCATTATATATAAAGGAATATTTAGAGTGCGTTTTATTTTTATAATACATATATAAATGACTTTGTTCTATACAAGGATAGTTACAGAAGTACCCTACCTAACAAAGAAAACACAAAAGTTTGGGAAAACATATCTTTATTTCTCTACATAGTTTCCTTTTTTGCTCGATACATTTTTTCCAGCTTCGATACTCTGTTTATAGTGAAAATTGTCGATCGTTTCAAAATAGCCATCAATTGCAGACTCTCATTTCTTCGTTGTTGGCAAAAAAAAATGGTTCAATAGCCATATTTTCAAGTTCGGAAACAGAAAATAATTTGAGGGTGCTAAATCTGGCGAATAGGGTACGTGAGAAAGCAATTCGAACTTTAACTCATTAATTTTGGCAATCGCGATAACGGATGTGTGAACTGGTGTGCATTGTCTTGATGAAATAAGACCTTATATTGTATTGTATCACATTAAGATGGCCAATTTATTCTATGAGAGCGTTTACTATTGATGGCTGCCATACAAATACTAAACAACGTAGCGTCGTCAAACTTCAAACTTAAGCTTTATAAGGTTGGTACATTCTACCATAGTTATTCTTTTCGAACAACAACCGTTATCTATACGTTAGGTTGGATACTTTTGGGACTACCCTTGTATCAGAATGGGAAAAATAAATAAATAAAAAATGCTTTTAGTTTAAATGAAATATTTCAAATGATAAATGAAACAAGAAATATTTAATATAGTGTGAGAGAAATTAAATGTTTTTAATGTAAAAATTATCCTGTGATGCCTGTAAATTTACATATTAAACTGGTGTAGGTGTAAATCACTTGCCCTGGATTTTTATGTAAAATTACTGACATTTTTTTACAGTGCTTCATACTTCAAAACTTTTGGAATTAAATACAACAGAACAATATTCGTATTATTATTATTTCATAAGAAAGAAGAAAAATTATATCTAATTTTGGTTTTCTAAACAGGACTTTTCGTAACAATCTCTTTCAATCTATTGTAAATTTCCATTTTCTAGAAAAAGACAAAACATTCTTTGACGCTATACATACATCTGTTCACTGTACCATTATAAATTTACAATTGCTGTCACAGTCAGTTAAATCAGTAGAATAATACATAAACTGAAAATATATTACATTATGTAACAACATATGTATTGTGTTTATATATTTAGATATAGAAAGACTCTACAAAATTTCCATAAAATTTCTTAGTTCGTCGAGTTGCGATGTGACGCGTCGCGTCATGACGCTGACAGTTTTCCGATAATGACGTACATACGAAAACAGTTGCGAATCGCAAGTCCGCTTTTGTCGTAGCCCCAGTTTGATCAAGTTTTTCGTGCGTTGTGTTACTAACCGCGCGTTATAAGACCGCCAGGATCTCGAATCAGGACCGGGCTGCGATGAAATTATTTACTCCACATGCCCTCGTTTCTAATAATAGTATATTTATTATGTTTCAAGGAGTAGAAACTGATCTTTATTGTGTTTAGTTCAGATACTTGCGGCCGAGATTAATCAATCTGGGCAAAACATAAAAAGAGCATTCTGCTCCAAGTAATATATGCTATTTTTGCTTCAAGCGTTCCAAACGAAACTAAATTTAAAATAAATACAGATACATGCCAAATTACTTTAACCGTACTAACAATTGTAGAATAGTATGTATATGTATATATTTGTTACGTGATCCGTAAGTATTAATCTTTTTTTTGTCGAATATACAATTTCTGACAAATTTGGTGGTATACATTGCTTATTTATTTCTTGCTCTTTTTCACACATTTTCAATAATCAAATTCAAATTAAAGCGAAAATAAACAATACTTAACTTTATTTTATAATTTTTAATGTAGCTTTCGGCGATGTCGTATTAAATACACATATGTGCAGTTTTTGACCACCCTATACAGTGCATATTGCATTTTTTGCTTTTCTCCACACATTTTTAATAATCAAATTAAAATTCAAGCGAAAATAAACAATACAACTGCCAATTAACGTAATTTGACTTAATAATTTTTTTTATGGCGTCGAAGATGTCAAATTAAATACATTTAATGTTCTAGTTACGTTCGGCGCTGCCACCAATAGTGCATTTAGTAACTAACTGCTATATAATAATGTACATTATTGTATTAGTAACATAATGACCTTCTATATTATAATAATATTATAATATTAAAAATTAAACTATCTTCAAAATGATATCTGTCCATCAGGAATTCTCTTGAATTTTAATTGCTAGTTCGGACCGGTTACGAATCGATTTGCATGTCTGTCAATTTCGGATTTTATCGGAAAATTTTGGTGAATACTGGTTTTTAATGGTATAGAAATTTAAAAGGAAATTAATGTGCCTTTCATGATAAATTTCGCAGTTTTTTCTAGCTCTTTTTTTCTGCTTTTTACAAATAAGACGAAGTAAAAAATTGGTTGAAAATTTATATACGTATAAGTTTGGTTTTGAATTGATCGTTATGTTATTTGATTGAGTTGAGTAGAATATTGTAACAAATATTAAATTTATATTTTTAAAATTTTTTAAACTTTTGACGTGGTAGTCCAGAATGTTAATGTGCCATTACTTGAATTTTGATATTTAATGGTCGATAGATTGAATTCGCTTGCTGATGATTTTGTGTGTGGGGAAAAGAAAAATGTTGCAATTAGTATATAGCTTATCACTTTTACCGCCGTGGACATAACCAGTAAAAATCTGTTGATTTTGTTGTTAAAAATACTATCTTTTCGTATAATATTTTTACATACACTTTGGAATAGTATTAAAACATTTTGGTAATATTATTTTTTTCAAGTATAATTTTTATACTGATCTATTAGGCGAATTATCTAAATTTTGAATTAATCTTTGTAGGTTTAGTTCTAAGTGTTTTTGAGCGAAACAAATTTACCACAAATATTGACTATTTTAATACAAAATTTTACAATTTATGCAGATCAATTTCAACTTCAATCTAAACTACAACTTAAATCTAAATTACAACTATCGATAAAATGAAGCATTCATACAATTTCTAGATAATTGTAACTGTATGGTTAAGTTGAAATTGTAGTTGAATGTATGCATGGGAACATATTTATGATTGTAGTTTAGTTCGAGGTTAAAATTGAAATTGATCTTTATGAATCCGACATTAAAATTCGAAAGAACTTTCTTTAGAATCTTTTTAAATTTCAAGAATATTTATTGAAAATTTACAACTAAAATCTTCAGTATATAATCATAGCACGTATTAAAGAATCTTTTCATATCTTTTCATGGACTGAAAAAAAATTCTATATACTGAAAATGAGTGGAACAGTAATAACAAATGATGGTGTTCTTAAAAGCTTAGTTTAGAACAAGGATTATTTTCCTTTATTCAATGACGTCACAATTGTGACAATTTCAGTAAAAGCAAAGTTTTTCAGTGCTACATTTCAGCTACTGAAATCGAGTTTCAAATTATGAATATTTTAGTACTTGTACAGATAATCAAGATTAAAGATTTTTTAAATTTATTTATGAAGATAATTTAACTTTTAGTGGAAATTGGTATAAAATTGTTAAGTTCGTCGAAACGTCGATTATAATAAATATCAATACAAAACTTTAACCTGCAGCAGTTTTATTTTAATATAATGAGTTCTGAAAGATTTTTTACAATGTATTCTCTTAAAAGTATTTTGTAAGAAATTGTTATTATTAAATTTGTAAAAGCAATTTTCGCACGCGTATTAAATAAAGTTAAACTCACTTGACCTAGAAAAACAATAGTTTACAAACTAACCTGAAACCTTAAAATAATAAGAAGAAAATATCGAAACTTGTACAAAACAAAAGATAAACATTCCACTACTGCCAGCAGCTGAGTGTACTACGTAAATATTTCATACTACGCAAGTCAATCGTTTAGTTATTTTTATTTTCCCTAAAAATTAAAAGTTTCTCAATCATTGAATCGGTTTGTTAGGTTATGCATCAATGACTGGTTCAATTAACCATAGATACGTGTTTCGCTCTTTAAGAACTCGTCAGTAACGATTTCGTAGAGAGGCAATAAATAAACTTGTGAAATTATGGAAAAAATTATTTATTATAAATTAACAAATAAAAAATTGGACTGTATCTAATAAGTCAATTTTTAGATGATCTTAGTGCGCCGTTTAAACTTGTTATCTTACTAAAGAAATTGCCATTAATTTAATTTGTAATACTAAACTTTTATTTTACAAATTTTTATAAGACAAAATTTCTTTAATAAATGAAATTTAATTAATAAGTAATAAATTATTCAATATTCATCGTTCTGGATAAAAACCAGCCTGAAATTAAATTTGAAAATTTAATAACTTTATTGAATAATATTTTCCGTGTAGACTTTTCTTCAGTGAAAATTTCTGTAAAGTAAAATTGAATAAAAATATATACATCATACGCATATTGTATATATATAAAAAGCTATCTTCCTTTAAAACCTCAATGACGTCACAGCACTTTAGATAATTATATAGCAATTCTACATCGTAGCACAATTGACAATAATTTTCCAAAATTTATATGGTAACACAAGTGTTAGCTTTGTCACATTGTTATTTCACGGTAGAGCTGCTCAAAATTACATGCTTTTCGTTTTAAAAATATCGTACCGTTTCTGTGTTGTACGTAAATGTGGGTTATGAGTCGTGATTATTTTTAATATTTTAACGTTTTATTTTATTCTCGATATTTTATTATCAAAGATGTTTCGAAATGTTTTTATCAGCAGGAAAATATCAGGAAATACAATTAAAAAATCAAGTATGGATTTTTTCAAAAATTGATTTTTTTTCCATTAATTGCTCGTATTGTAAATATTTGATAATTTACCATAGAGATACAAAATGATATAGTAGGGTTGTAGCATGAAAATTCTTAGGTTCCGTAAGAAATTTCGTTGCAATTTATACATAGAAAAATTTCTTACGGAATCTAAGAATTTTCATTTTAACGAATCATTATTTTTAATGAAAATGTTTATGCATACGGGGGTATACAGGGTGTAACAGAATAACTATTTCTAATTTTCAGAAATGATAGAGGGCATATAAAGAAACATTTTTTATTAATAAACTAGTGTCCGGAATTTTTTTTTTTTTTTTCGGCAGTCGATTGTACATCGTTACAACTTGTGTATCGAAAATGGTGGTCGTAACTTCGAACAATTTTTATAAAGTTTGAAGCGCTATTATTTCTAATAAAATGTTCCTTAACTTAACTACTCTTTGATGTTGTAATAATTAAGATTGTTTTTAACGATATCTAGTGTATCTTGGCACCGAGAAATTTCCGAACACTAGTTTATTAATAAAAAATGTTTCTCTAAGTGCACTCTGTCATTTCTGAAAATTAGGAATAGATATTCTGTTACACCCTGTATATTTGTTTAGTATTCATTATTTACATACACCTGTAAGTTTTTAATTATAGTGAATCAGCAATCTGTGACATGATATCTAACAAATTCGGCTTTTACTATATTTACTAGTACAACTAGTAACTAGTTGCTACTTTAATGTCATTGATAAAAAAATGCCCTGATGAAGACAAGCGTTCAGTCTTGTTGAAACGTCGTTTTTATAAAATAATTAAACAGAATCTAGTCCAAAAACAGTTTTTCTTTTAATAGAATTATAATATTTTTTCATTCTAAAACCATGTTAACGAAAAGGTTGTTAAATTTCATTAAAAAATTTGAAACTTTCAAACCGGCACAATTACCCGTACCGCTATTGTTAAAACAACACAATACTCATCTGCAAAACCAAATATTTAACCGCACATGTAAAACAAAACACAGCCAGTCAACGAAACCATAAAACAAAAGCTAGCGCCCTACATACATTCATACACACACACACTTATCTAATATTCCATTTCGCTTTTGTGTTTTCGGTTCACGAAAGGTGCACACGGCAATCCAGCAGCCCGGGTTCATTCGAGTGAAACGCGGCTACAAGCCGTTTCGGGTCGAGAATCTTGTGCGAGGCGAAGATCTACCGGGACCGAGACGAGATCCAACGGATCCCTATTTTCCGTTTCAGTGGTATCTGAAAAATACTGGACAGAATGGTGGCAAAGCACGCTTGGATCTTAATGTTGAAGCGGCGTGGGCACAAGGAGTTACTGGAAAGAATATCACTACCGCTATTATGGACGATGGTGAGCATTTGTTTCTACCTTGATGTTCTTTTTTTTTCTTTTTCTTGATGGGAGTGTGAGGGTGAATTATTGTGATGTACAGATGTTTTTATTTTAGAATTGGTAATGATTTATTAAGGTACTTTTAAAAAAAAATGATAGTGGTTTATATTTTAGTAAAGAAGAAAGTGTAATAATAATAATTATAGTCTTGTTTTTTGTAAACAAATTTAGGTTGTTTGTTTGGTGGTATACATTGTATTTTTTGCACTTTTTTACACATTTTCAATAATTAAATTCGAATTCACTTTAACTTAACTTAATAATTTTTAATATAACTGTCGGAGATGTGAAATTAAATACACTTAACCGTATTTCTTTGATCGAATATGCAGTTTCTGACCATTCTGGATGGTGCATATTGCATTTTCTTGCACTTTTTCATACATTTTTAATAATAAAATTTAAACTCAAGCAAAAATAAACAATGCAATTGTCAAGTAACTTGACTTAATAATTTTTAATATAGCTGTTTTTTTGGTTTGAATATGCAGTTTCTGACCACTTTGGACGGTGCACATTGAATTTCTTGCATTTTTTCACACATTTCCAATAATAAAATTTAAATTCAAGCGAAAATAAACTATGAAATTGTTGACTTGACGACCTAATAGTTTTCTCAATATAGTCGCCAAAGATGTCAGATTAAATACACTTGTCGTTGTTATGTTTGATACTGCCACGAGTGATGTATATAGTAACTAACTGCTGTGTAATAACATACATTATTGTACTAGTAACATAATAAGTAAATACACTTGAATAAAAACTTGGACATCCAATCACTTGCAATATTAATCATTTTCCATCCAAACTATTCCACAATAATAATTTGTTCAAACTAAATTTACTTGGCCGTTAACCGAACAGTAATTAATCCTAACCTTAAAATTGAATTTGCTAACCCTTTTAATAGTCAAGTTGTCAAGTTATTTATTTGAAATTCAGCATCGAAACCATTTCCCAACCTTAACCAATAGCAGCGTTTTCGTTCGTGGCAGTAGCGCTGTGATAATTATTATTAGTTTTACCCTTCAGCGACAGACAAGCGCCGGAATGTACCTAAACTATGCAGGAATAACATTCGATGTTGCTCCAACCAAATATATATTCAAGGTATATATATATATATATATATATATATATATAAGCATGTTATACTGTTTATTAAATATGAATCGTTCAGGTATTTGAAGATACATATGCAAAGTTATATACGGTTTATAATATGAGATATTAATGCTGTATGTATAGGTTAAGTTACAACTTTGCAAGTAATTTGAAGTCGTAAGATGATTAATAGAGCTCTCGTCTAAAGATAACTTATAAGTATTTTGAACTTTAGTTAATAATGAATATAATTGCTTAATGTTTGAAGTAATTTGTAAAGTATCGTTTTGCGAAATAATGAAGTTTTGTAGACATGCAAGATTATTTGACAATTTTCGCACAATTTGATACAAACGATGAGAAGTAATTGTGATTGCTCAGGCGAAGCCGACGCCAAGCAATCTGGGCTTTTATGTAAAATTATCGATTTTTTTTACAGTGTTTATATTGGAAAATAGATAATAATCGATAAATATTATTAAAAAAAATTGCTTTATAAAAGTAATTTACTATTATTAAATAGATCTACATAGTGACGTAATCTAAGTAATTTATCAATAAACTTTATTAAAAAAAACAATAATTATATAGAATTATTTTGATCAGTGTTTGAACATTGTAATGTGAATATTTTATTAGATTAAATACATATTTTATTATTTATTCATTCTTAAGTTTGCATTTATAAATTTTTGTTAAGCTTGTAACGTTTCCTTAAATTAATAATTAATTCATTACATATAAAAATCGTTAATTTTTTTTCTTTGAACGTAACGAACCCTTTTTGATTACACAGAGTAACGAATTATCATAAAATTATGATAGATATTTGAATAATTATTTGTGACTTCATAAATATGTAGGTAGAGAGATTAATTTTAAATTTTAAATGAGTTGTTAATTTGAAAATATTATTTATTGAATTTTCGACAACAAATTTGTATTGTAATTATACCAAAATTTAACATATCGAGATTTTTACAGATAAGCACGAATTAGACTTCTACTAACACGAATCAACTGTTTTTAGCGTGATGTCTGTCTGTCGGATACGTGTTAGAGTAAATTCGACTGAACGGATTGTTATAAAATTTTATATTTAAGCTTTGGATGTGAATATTTCAATTTGTTCAACTTTTGGTAAAGATTTGTCAAACGGAAATGGTAATTTACTTATATTTTGCAACAGAATATTTCGAGAAAAAAATTATTTAACAAAAGCTGCTAAATAACTTTTATTTGGAATATTTTTCGATACGGCTAAATAATGTTTTTATAATTTTTCATATATTTATAATACATATAATTCTGTAAATATTTATGTCAAGACAGTTTTGTTTTTAGTTACCATGACTGCAATAGTTATTTCTATTCTATAAACTTATTTAATACGGTCGGTTCTGTCGTGGATACAGTAGATTTTTTAAAATTAAAAATCATAATTTTAACAATTTTATAAAAAAAAAACGAGTGATTGTATATTTAAAAATTTGTATTGTTATATTTTATTTTTAGCATTTTTGAAATCTCTAAGCTTCTTCTAAATTAAGCAATAATTAAACAAAAAATGAATTTAACAAATACATACGTAAAAAAAAAATCTATATATATATATATATATATATATATATATATATATATATTTAGAAATTTAAAATATTGGCTAAAAATAAACATTTGAATGTCTCAAAGTATTCTAAGAAGATTATAAATTTGAAATATTTTTTTTTTAAATAGAAAATTTAATTAAAATAATAACGGTAAATATGTATTTCAAAAGTTAAGCTTTCTATCTTTAGCTGCAAATTATGAAAAATTCAACGAATCTTGGTGCTCAAAGATTATTTACTTCATTTTATTTTAATTAAATGTGGTAGATTAGGATATTTATTCTAAATTTATTTTAAAACAAGATTAGAAGTATATGGGGAAACCCATATATAGACTACTTTGACATTTCTCGAAAAGTTGGCAACACTGTATTTTAATAATATTATAATTTATGTGGGCACTAGGAGATACTTTTCTGAAAATTTGATCAAAATCGAATAAATAATGTAGCCACAATGATTTTTTAAAAAATTTTGTGATTTTTTCTCGATAAGTTGGCAACACTGTATTTTTTTAAAATTGCATAATTTATTTAGGCACTAGGAAAAACTTTTATGAAAATTTGATTAAAATCGGTTAAATAAAATGGTCATAATAAATTTTTTAAAATTTTACTAATTTTTTTCTCGGAAAGTTGGCAACACTGTATTTTGTTAAAATTACATAAATTATATGAATACTAGGAGAATCTTTTGTGAAAATTTGAGTAAAATCGGTTGAATAACATGGCCATAATAAGATTTTTAAAATTTTAGTAATTTTTTTCTCGGAAAGTTGGCAACACTGAATATTAATAAAATTATGTAATTAATGGGAGCATTAGGGAAATCTTTCCTGAAAATTTGATCAAAATAGGATAAATAATATAGCCACAATGAATTTTTAAAAACTTTAGTAATTTTTTTCTCGGAAAGTTGGCATTACTGGAAAAAACCAAAACCACATGACCATCTTGGGCACTAGACAAATTTATCCTGAAAATTTCATTAAAATCGGTTGAACCGTCTAGGAGGAGTTGCGGCCACAAAATTTTGACTTACGACCGAGCGAGCGAGTGAGCGAGCGAGCTGACGACGCACATCCATACACCCACATAAACTAAGTTCAGATTCGTCATCTACAGGCTATATAAAGGATTTCTGTACAATTTTTTTTTTTTTTGAAAATGTTACAGACACCGTACCAAACGCTATACTACTTTTCCTTGCAGTCAAAGTAGTAAAAACTGCTTACATTTTATACACATGAAAGATACACTTGTTATAAATATGAGAAAAATAATACAAAAATAAACAAAATTTAAAACGTTTTAAATTTTTATCATTTCGTTTGTGCGTTTTACATGTTTTAATGAACAAATATTCGCAATAAAACACAAAATTATTTTAATTTATGCACTCAGCGAATTTGTATCATATTTGACAATTTGTTTTGAAAACGAAATATAAATCCTGTCTTTATCTAACAATCTTATATATGTTATATATCATTGATGCTGTAAAGGGCCTTGCTGAAGAACTTATGCTGAATTTTACCTGTCCGGTTCTCTTTGACTGATTGCTGAAAACGGAGTCTCGAAAGATTGAATGAAAATTTCATTTAATGCCCATCAAAGGTGAAGTGAGTGAGAAACGGTCGTCTCAACTTGTCAGTATATGTCTTGAAACGTTTGTGATATGAGTAAAATACGTTTTTTGATTTTTATAGCGCACGAGGGAAAAATGTTTTTATTTTTCGTTTAGGTTTGATTTGTTTTACGTGGGCATATGTCTGAAAATAAAGCTTGTATTTTTAGCTGATAGATAAATTTCAGAAAGCTAGCTAGGGTATTATTATTTGATTGAATCGAATATGTTTTTATTAAATGCAGTAATAAAGAATGAAATATGTAGGTATATTTCGTAGAATAATATTTATGATACGTAGATATGAGAAATACGTATATTATTGGTATACTGTAAAAAATGTAATATATATTTATGATGTAACTAGGAGAAATCCTGTACGGGTATGATGAGTGTGAAATTGAAAAAAATGTTGTACTAAAGTTCGGTGTTAATCAGTTAAGATGGTTCGGACATCTTGAGTGAATGCCTAAATAATGTACGGTTAAAAAAATTTATATGAATGATTTTGAAGCTATACTTTTGCTAGTGGACGTCCGAAGAGTTAGTTGGAGTGGTATGATTGAAAGAGTGGTTTGTGTGAGCGGAAATTTCCAAGTAGTAGAAATAGAAGAGCATGTATTTCTAGGTATTAAGAATGTGGATGAAGTTAAAGTTGTTTGGATGAAACTGATTTTGGGATAATGCATAGAGTTTGTGCCACACCCTTTTGGATGCATGGCGTGATTGTGTATATGTATGATAATATCCTAATTCATTCAGTTTTCAATTTCTGCCTTTCAATGCTCGATACTCAATTTATAAAGTAAAATGTATTCACGTTATTTTTGCGTCAATTGCAAGCAAATAACAGTCGGTCTCTCAGCGAACATATGGAGCATCCGCTCCACTACTTGAAATCCGCTTTTCTTTCCATTTCGCAGGAGAAAAAAAAAGGTGAAAGGATTTGAACACGCAGCGCCGCAACGCTTCGAAAATCCTTTATTTATCTTTAACGGAGAAAGGCTTTCTTTGTTGCAACTATTGAATTAAACATAAGACGATTCGGAATATAATACAATACAATACAATATCAAGTTATCCTTGATCAAGGACATTTCACAAGCCAAACGGATCAAATGTGTCGTAAAGTAATTTGATGAATTTTAAAATTGGATTCTGTCTCTCTCTGATAGAATTATTTATTGGTGTGATTTACTTGTTGTTGAGAAGAATAATCTAATATAAAGCTATACAAACTGTTACGGTTTTTGAAATACAATGACTCGTATTCTCACTTCAGTAATAATAATCTAATATAAAGCTGTACAAACTGTTACGGTTTTTGAAATACAATGACTCGTATTCTCACTTCAGTAATAATAATCTAATATAAAGCTGTACAAACTGTTACGGTTTTTGAAACACAATGACTCGTATTCTCATTTTACTTTGAAAAGTAATTTTTTTTTTTCAAGCGTATCATAATATTAATATTAGTCATTGTTTAAAGTTCGATTGCATTCGATTTTTATTTAAACTGCATTTTTACAAATCAAGTTTATTTCCAAACTAATTATTCTAATTTAGTTACGGACCAATATTTAAAATATTAACATATTTATTGCATTTAAGTTCATATATTGTGTAATAATTTTTGTTAATTATTTTTATTTCATTATTTAAATAAAATTATTTTCTAAGTTAAAGTTCTGTATTAATATTTATTATATAATTAAATTTTAAGTGAAGAATTTATTTCTGTATAAAACTGCTGGTATAATTCTTATTTTAATATGAAATTATAAATATCTAATTAAATTGAAAATACGATATTTTTAATAGAACAAAAACAATTAATAGACCGTTGAAGTGAAGCCTTCTGTTTTGTGTTGGCTTTTAAAGAGTGTTCTGTTTTCGGCATATAACTCGTACCGTCCGTCGCTCCAGTGTTAAATAACAAATTGTTTTTCTTTGTCGACGCATCTGGCTGGCGTTCGTTATTTTATTTTTATTTATTGAAAAAAAACAAACAAACGCCACTTGCATGTTTATTTTCCTGCTGTTGAAATTGATTTGTGATAGTTGATTTCTACTGGGAAAGAGCAACGTAAAAACTGATAGTAGAAAAAACAAAAAAGGAACGCAGTTTTATTTGGATTTTTTGCTGTTGGGTGTCATATGTGGTTTTGTCAGTTGTTGCTATTGAAAATTTGCATCAAAGCGTGTTATTGAGATAGATAACAAAAAACTGGTTTTTAACCGAATTGTAACGCAAGACCGACGATAAAATGATAAAACATTTCATTTTGTAATTATTTTAGTTATTCTTGTTTTGTTTGAATAAAAACATTTTCAAAAGATAGTTCGATATTTCTATTTTTGCATTGTGTACAAGTTTTGTTTGTTATTTGAATAAAATAGTTAATTTTTTTTATTAGTTTCTAATAACATGAATATAATTTAGTAGTCTAATAAAAAGATTTTTTTTCTCTGAGATTATTAGCTCATAATTAACTTTGATTACTTTTCTTTGCTGTTAAGATTAACGTTAGAAGTTTTACAATAAAAGGATTATTAGATTCTTATCATTAAACTATTGTTCGCAAAGCCAGCTGGGATTTTTTTTGTATTATAAGAACAATATGTTTTCGAAACTAGAACAAAAAACGAACAAAAGTGTTTTGGTTGTATTAATAATTTAATTATGTTGGTAATTGGATAACTCTCGCTTTAGTTTTATATTTATTTTCAAATATTTTTTGAATGTGAATGAAGCTAGAGTTGCTTGTCTAGATAGGAATGTTCAAAGAAAACTAATTTTGGGATAGTGGAAAGAGTTTGTGCCAGATCTTTTTGGGTACATGATTTAATTGTGTATGTATGTATAAAAATCAATTATAGATTTGTTTTAAAATTTTGTAAAAATCTCACATTCATAACACCTTTACTTGGAAACTTTCGCTCACGCAAATCTTTCAATCATACCACTCCATCTATTTATCGGACGTCCACTGGTAAACGTGTAGCAAAAATTGGTGTTAGTCAGCTAAGATGGTTCGGACATGTTGCGCGAATGTCTAATGAACGTTTGGTTAAAAAGATTTATTTGAATGATTTTGATGGTATACGTTTGCGTGGACGTCCGATGAGTAGTTGGAGTGATATGATTGAGAGTGTTTTGCGTGAGCGAAAGTTTCCAAGTAGTAGGAATAGAAGAGCATGTATGAGAAAAATTATGAATGTGGATGAAGCGAAAGTTGCTTGTTTGGATAGGAGTGTTTGGAGGCGACTGATTTCGGGATGATGAAAAGAGTTTGTGCCACACCCTTTTGGGTACATGGCGTGATTGTGTATGTATGTATGTATGTATGTACATATATATTTTTTTTAATTTTAATCAAACATTCATTAATTTTTTGTTTCGTTTTATTTACTGAATAATTCTTTCTATTCAAACATTGTAATTTTTAGAGAAACTTTATAACATTTTTTATTATTATTATTTTTTTATTTTTTTTACTGAAGAATGTCTTTAGTTAGCTAAGGCAAAATATGAAATACTTTATATATTATGCAGCTAAGTTTGAACAGTAAACTGAAGCTATACGTATACATAAACATACCCTGTAATGGAATATTCTGTTTTACGAAACAAGAATTTGTATCATACATACCTGTTATTTTTCTTTTTAACTCCTTTCCCTCCCCCCTCCCATCCTATTCACTTTGTACACATATATTATAAACATGTTTCTTACCAAAGCTGAGCTAAGTTTATCGAGTACACCACTGTGGTAAATAAATTTTCCTACATGTTTACGTTTATGTATGTTATGCAAAGATGAAGATAGATTGCCAATATGTAGGTGACTGAATTCATTCAACTTTATATTCAAAAAAAAAAGTATATCTATATGATGTGAAATCTTGCAGGCTCTTTTACACAAAAGAACTCAAGAGAGAGAGAGAGAGAGAAAGAGAGAGAGAGAGAGAGAGAGAGAGTTTGCATTTGAAGCAGAAAAAAAAACGGTTCTCTTTTTAACGTAAAAAAAGAACGTATAGATGCTTTATAGGTGAATATGATCAAATAAATTTGAATGTAGGATATTTGACACAACCTATATTGATACTTTCTTTTGTATGTGATTGTGTAAGTAACATAGATATCAATCAGATTAAAGGAAAATGTAGATAAAAATGGAAAATATTGGATTGGACTATAAAAATCGTCAGAAATATAAACCTAACCTAACCTAACCTAACCTAACCTAACCTATATTGATACTTTCTTTTGTATGTGATTATGTGTAAGTAACATAGATATCAATCAGATTAAAGGAAAATGTAGATAAAAATGGAAAATATTGGATTAGACTATAAAAATTGTCAGAAATATAAACGAATATGTAAGTTGTTTGTGACATTTACAAGAAATAGGAATCATTTTTTTAGATAATAATCGATGTTTCGACGATATTTTATCATAAAAATGACATTTACAATAAATAAACAGAACATGGAAACTAGTTACTAGGTAACAAAATAAGTAACACCGTGCAAATGCGGTAAGGTTTATGTTTGACAGGTAGAACTGTTTCTACTAGATTGACCGAACATAAGAAGTCAATACGTCTAAACCATCCAGATAAATTTGTTATTGCTCAATATGCGTTAGAATATTTCCATGATGAAAATTCGAAGATATTGTAATAATTGCAAGACCTATCAATATTAACAGTAGATTGATAAGAGAAGCAATAAAAAAAGATAATATTAATTAGTGTGACTAGTAACTGATTTAAATAAAATTTGGCTTCCTTTAATTAATAATTTATAAAATTTCGGATTCAGTTACTTATTTTGTTACCTAGTAACTTGTATCTATGTTCTGTTTATTTACTATAAATATCATTTGTATCTTTTTTTCTTGACAAAGATGTACGTCAATTAATAAATATTAATACAAAAGCCATTTTATTTTAATATAATGAGTTCTGAAAGATTTTTTTTTTATTATGTTAAGTTACTATTTATTTACATATTTTAATATTTATGCATTTTTTTTGTTGCAGGAGTGGACTATATGCACCCAGATTTGAAATTTAATTATGTAAGTATAAATTTATTTATTTAAATTTATTTCGAAAGAAATTGAAATAAAAATGTAACTTTCGCGTAATCCGATTTACATTTTTCTAAAAGTTGGTCGCTTCTTTTTTAAGCTCGTCAGCATTTGTCGAACATTTTAAAATATATATGCAGAAATTTGATTTATACTTTTATTTTAAATCTGACATATTTGTAAAATTGATTTATTTGTTAAAAAAAAATTGCTGACTTGAATAGAAATACTGATTTATAATAATGTTTTGAGTTTATTGACAAAATAAATTAGAAAATGTATGCAGGTCTATGTTTAATATCTGTTTGATAATATACGGATACTATGGCTTTATTTTATAAGTATTGATTTGTTTATATATGCAAATTATGCACTGGTTGTTGTAATAATTATATATGCTAGAATATGGAACACACACACACACTGCAAATATACATAGGTATATGTTATTAATAATTCAATTAAAATTGGTTTTTATTCCTGTCTTTAGAACGTACCATTATTTTTTCTAGTTATTAATATAATTATACTTATAAAGCCTAATATTAATCTTAATATTTTTAAATTCTTTGTCAGGTTCGTTGTTTTTTTATCGACTATTTCCATATAAAATTTGACATATCGAGAGTTTTACAGATAAGCACGAATTAGATTTATAGTAATACGAATCAACTGTTTTTAGCGTTATTAGAAATTAATTAATTAGACATGTATATATATATATATATATATATATATATTTGAAAATTTCAATAAATTATGGATAACTAATTCAATAGTGAAATTAAGTAATATGAGAGTTTTTGTCAATTGTTTTACATGGCTTATGTTTCACTATAAGAAAGAAAAAAAAACTTTTAATCAGTAAGCTTATATAAGTATTTCAAATAGAAACTTCTTTTTTGAAAACTTTATCAACTATTTCGTAATCTTTCCAAAGTACCAAATACCAAAACAATCATGAAATCTCAAACAAGTACTGGTCTATGTCCCTGTTAATCACATTTCACGAACAACTTATTTATTTGAAACCTTCAAAAGCTCCGTTCATGTTTACCAATCTTAATTTTAACAGACAGTCCTACCAATTCCTTGTTTTCGTACCGGGTACGCATCTTTCGGAGTGAAATTTTCAATCTTATTAAAGACTCCTCGACGTCGAGGACTATATAACGGAGACTCGTGTTGCGAAATTAATGAGTTTTGGTATTGGATAGAGATAGTCGCAACCCGATTGTGTTTTGTTTCGAAACTAGTATGCGCATGCGCGCAGCAGGATTAAAATGGGTATTGTTTACCGGCGAGCTGAAAATTTGTTTTTGTATAAAAGTAAAATGGATCATGCATTTATTACGTACATTTTGGGTTTATATTATATATGATGTTGCAAATGAAATGATATTTGGGAAACTTTTTGGTGGATGAAGTTTTAGATATTGTTATCTACAGGAAAATAATTGTAAACCATAAAATTTGCAATATCAAAGTTTTTAAGGAACAAAAATAATTTGTTTTTATTCTATATGCAATTAGTTAAATTTGTTAATATATAATATAATATATATATATATATATATATATTTAATAGTTGAATAATTACTATTAATAATAATAATAATTTAATTAATAATTATTATTAATTATTAATTTATTAAATATTAAAAAAATACCCTGCTGACAGGCAATATATATTCTAAATATATATATATATATATATATATATATATATATATATATATACATTGATAACCATAGTAATATTACTATATTTTCTATTGTAATTTTATAGTCTTTTTTTGGTAAATTTGCAATATTTTATAAAAATTACAATGAAAATTATAGTAAAATTATCATAATCAACAATGTAAATTTACATAGATTTTTTGCAGTGTATTTATGCATCTTATTTTGATAAAGTTTGGTTATAATTCAGTGGTAATATTAATAATTCGGATTAAAACGTTTTTAAATTGAAATTTCAATGTTGTCAGAATTTAAGTAAAAAAAAACACATTTTTTTCTATAACTGTTAAAAAACTATTTTTTTTTTCTTCAAGCGTATTATAATATTAATATTACGGTACCATATTGCCTATGTACAAAGAGATAATTATGTTGCTAGTACAATAATGACACAAATTTTCAATAATCAAATTAAAATTCAAACGAAAATAATTAATGAAACTGGAATATGGTCCAGAAAGATGTAAGATTAAATACACTTAACGTTGTAGTTATATTAGGTGCTGACACCAAATAAGTAACTATCTACAGCAGTTAGTTAGTATATTTGGTGGCAGAAGAAAACATAACTACAACGTTAGTGTATTTAATCTTACATCTTTCGCGGCTATATTGCATTGATTATTTTCGTTTGAATTTTAATTTGATTATTGAAAATTTGTAAAGAATTGCAAGATATGTAATGTGTATCGTCAAGGGTGATCAGAAACTGTATATTTGATGAAAGATACACGGTTAATTGTACTTAATTTAACATCTCCAACGGCTATATTAAAAATTATTAAATCAAGTTAGTTGACAATTGAATTATTTATTTTATTTATATTGTATATTTGACCAAAGAAAGATTAACTCATACAAATCACGTAACAAATATATAAATAATAAATACATATGCATACTATTTTACAACTGTTAATAAGATTAAGATATTTTTAGTTTAGTTTCGTATAAAAAACACTTGAAAAAAAAATCGTACATGTCACTCGGAATCGAATGCTTTTTTTGTTTTTCGCCCAGATTACTTGACCTCTGGTTGGGGATTCGAACCCGGGAATTCTTGCTTTTTTGACCAGGTTGACGCATGACTTAGTCATGATTAGTCACCAACAATATAATTGGAAAAACGTTTGCCACGAAAGCAGGAAGTCCCGGGTTTGAATCCCGGCGAGGCCAAATTTATTAAATTTTCTAATTATATATTATTAAAATATTTGTACAACTCTTAGTGTCATCGCTTTCCAAATTATTTTTTAAGCTTTTTTTTTTAATATTATAGTTTGTGCCATTGCGTGGGATTAGCGTTAGACAATATATTTTAAAAAAAGTTCTACAGTCTCTGGAGACATACGAAGATCATAAATTTTAATTACCATATTTCTCTTCTATCATTAATTATTTCTTGACATAATTCGTATCCTATATTTTTGGTTTTACATTGTCGATAAACTTTTCATAAGTCAACGTCAATTTATGATAGCGACTCTTAATTTAATCTTCGATAAATTGCGCACTATTTATTGTGTGATGAAAGCTTGTTTATTTTAGAGATAGTTTTGATAAATTTGAACTACGCTTACTATAACACAAACTTTATTAGTTTAGTCAAGTAATACAGAACACAATTGAAATTAATTCAATATCAGTTTATCGAATATTAGCAAAAAGAGAATAATTTATAGTTTATTTTGTTTTTATTTTTCTGAACTTTCATATTCATGATGTTGTTTTTTGGTTTTCCTATTTGCAAATAGGAAAACCAAAAAACAACACCAAGAATAAATTTATATTTTAAAAAAATGCAGTTTAACTTGTCTTTTCGGAATGTACCTTTGTTTGTAGCATCTTTTTTTAGGTGTTTTTTTAATAATTTTTTTTTGGAAAAAACTGGATTTTGAACCTAAAGCGTTACCTTTACTGTCTGTTATCTACACTGTAAAAAACATGTGTGAATTTACATATATTTTTATAGTAAAAATCATATATTATAATTTTCTCTGTAATGCAAAATTATTATGGAATTAAAATATTATATAAAATAAAATAGCAAATTTATATTTTTTTTTTGTATATTTTTACGTAAGTTTATATAAATTTGTACTGCAACAGATAATATTATGTATTTTTCCATATTACTTGTGTAGCACTAAAATTATAATTATATTATATTATTTTTATAGAATAATGACAAGAAATTTTTGTTACTCTTGGCTTTTTATAGTAAAATTACATAAAAAAATTTGCAGTGTGCAAAACTTGTAGGTAATCTGCATATATATATATTTAGCAATAATAAAATAATCTAATTATAACAAAGACTTCATTATGAAAATAGTCACTGCCGAGTAACAATGCAGTGTGCATAATGTTTATTTTCATTAATGGGCATTGCTTCAGCTTACCGTATAGCGGTTATCTAATGAATTACTTTACGGTGGTAGAAGGAAGCAATTGCTCCTATATACATTGTACCTAACTACCTACCTCTGTAGTATATTTGACGTTTTTCTTTTTATAGAATGCCCGCGCCAGCTACGATTTCAGCAGTAACGATCCATTTCCTTATCCGCGTTATACAGACGACTGGTTCAATAGGTGAGTTTTGCAATTTGTGTTAGTGTGTCTGTGTGTACGTGTAAGTGTGTTCAACTTTTATTGCTAGTGCACTTTAAATCACGTGCTGTTAGTGTGTGCGATACTTTTTATCTTCTTATTGTCGAGATTGTTTGTGCGTATGAAGTATACAGAGAGCAACTGGATTTTGATTTTTATCTTTTTAAAGTGATGTTTATTTAATAATATGTTTTATTGAAATTAATTAATTAATTTTGGGGAAATGTATACATTGATTTTAATGCAGTTAATCACAGTGTGATAAACATAAATTTATCGTATGTAGCTGGCGCCCCTATATTATTTCGAAGGAACTACATATATGTGACATCGTCAATAATGTCAAAAATTCTAATTATTTATTTATAAGTAGTTTTCGTTTTGTAAAATATTGCTTAGCTTGCGTTGTCGTTGTGTAAATTTTATATTTCCTAAATTGTTTTAAATTAAATTAAATTTAAAATAAATAAAACAATTTAGGAAATATAAAAAGTCAAATTATATAATAAGTTTCGCAAAACGAAAACTACTTATCACAATTTCGAATAGATCTAATATTGTAAAAATTATTTTTTTATTAAAAATTGTCTAGAATCGAACTTATAAGAGTTTTTATTTAGACTGATATAGATATACATAGATACATAGGCACATATTCTCACCTCTTTTGTTTATGAAAAAGTGCTTTTAATTTTCACACAATAAATTCTTACTTCCACGTCTTATCAAATATGAATAGTATATCTATTTTTGATATATTTACTTATATATTCATAACATTTAAATAAATTAATTAAATTCGCTTAATAAGTAACTTTAATATAAACTAAAGCTTGCCGATTCAATGACTGAGTAACTTGTAAAATTTTGAGAAAAATTTCAACTTTAGTTTATATTAGTTTATTTCACAGACATACACTTATGAACATTTTTTGTTCAATGTTAAGTAATTTTTAGTAAACATTAAACGTAATTTTGACAAAAATCACTTGTAAAAATGAGGGCTTTTTTCTCTCGCCGAAATATTGAATTTTGTCTTTTTAAAATGTCAAAATAATATAAAAATGATGAAGATACCTCTCATACAGCATTCCCGCAGGAATAGATATTTATCCAGCGGTTAGAGAATACGTTTATCTACAGTTTAGAGTGCGCCAATATAATATTTGTTATTTTTATACTGAACGAAATGTTTTTTGATTTATACTTTTATTTAGATACTTGTTCATTTCTGTAATATTATAGATAGAATTTTAAACATATATGAAAAATTCAAATCTGATAAGGTCGTCAAATTCAAAACAGAATATAAAGTTATGAATAAAAAGAGTGTCGAGTAAACTTGAATTTATAGTAGTTTCAAACATTTTTCTTTTTCACAATATCTTTAAAATATATTCTGGAGAGTATTCAACCATAAAAATCAATGTAAATATTTTTCTAGCAGACGCTTTTAACACGAAACTAAACAAAGGTTTTTGTCTACCCTTTTTGTACTTGCAAAAACGAAATATACTTTTTTTTTTAATTTTAGGTATAATTTTAATATTTAAAGATTTTTTTTATTTACGGCCGCACACATTACAGAAACTGTGAGAAATTAATGTACGATTCATAAAGTAACCAGTGTTGCCAATGCCAGTGATGTGGTTGAAATCAAATCCGATTTTAGATGTTTGGTGCTGCCACCAATAGTGTATATAGTAATTAACTACTTTACTAGTATATAATGACCTTCTTCTACATAGGAAATATACCAACATAATATCAATATTTTAATATGCTTGAAGAGGAAAAAAAATGTTTATTATAAAAACCGGCTGTATACTGAAATTAATTTTAAGTGTAGTATAATAATCTTATGGTGTTATTTAGTTTTCTCTTTAGTATTTCGAAATGTTTTAATATTTTAGTATCTTGTCGAAAGTTTGAAGTTGATGTAACTTTGAGTTACTTTTAATACTTTCAAACTTGGTAAAATATTCATAATTTTCAGCGCAAAATTTTGTTGTTTTTTTAGAATTTGCAGATGTTGCTTTTTTGAAACAGGAAATTCATATGTTTTATTTAAATTTATGAATTATGTAAACATTTGTTTGCCATTATTATAATAAATTTGGAAAATTAAAACGCCTAAATTACTAACTTAAATTAAAAAAAAATTGAATTTTATTAGTTTTTATTTAAGTTTACCTGTGAGTTAGATCGTTTGTTCGTAATGATCAAATTTTGTAAATTTTATTCATTTATTAATATTAACGTTGATTTATTAATAAATTGTAGCCTATAGTTGTTTTATTCTAATAGTTAATTCCAATATTTTGTTTTCCAATATTTTTTATTTTTGGATTGTCTTTAATGTTTGAGTACCTAGTTCCATTTTTTTTTAATAACTTATGTACAACATATTTGTTTTATTACAAAAATATTGTACAAATATTTATTTTAATTTTTGTTTATTATGTATATAATTATTGGAATTTTGACTTTGTTTAATTTTAATCAGTGTCTATAAAATATATTTGGATAAAACAAATATTTTGTTTTCAATTTTCGTAATGCATACAGCAGAAAATCATTATGGCAAATGACAAAACTGTTTAACAAATTAATTATTAATAAATATTTGATAATAATTTATTAATATCTCCATTTGGGGATTTACAAGGATATATTTTCTAACATTGCTTGAATAAAGCACTATTTCGAAAGTTTGTTATTAGTTAACAAAGCCAGTCAACTTTATATTCAATTAGTGCTTAATCCAATAAAGTTTTGTTTACATCCGTACTTTAGTTGAGACAAATTAATTACGAAGTTTATAACAATGATATCTTTGACATATTAAAAAATATTACACAAGGTCGAATTTTATACAGAGATACGGGATAAAACAGGTGTATTAAAATAGTAAAACATCTTTCAGAACTCACTATATGTTAAAATAAAACGGCTTTAGGTTTGTAGTTTTGTATATTTATTAATAATCGACTTTCTCAACGTACAATATCAGGAAAAATTATACAGTACATTGATAAGAGTAGCAATAGAAACTTATAAAGAACAAGATAACATTAATTAGTGTAAAGGCAATGATTTAAATAAAATTTGGCTTTTTTTCATTAAAAATTTATAAATTTTATGATCTAGCTGTTTATTTGTTACCTAGTAACTTGTTTCTATGTTCTGTAACAGTCATGGATATATGATATTTAACATTTTCGGAAGTTATTACGTTGACATATTTATGACTGTCTAGTGCATCGAACTATGTCAAATTGTCAGCATTTCGATTGCATTCGATTTTTGTTTAAGCTGTATTTTTATGAATCTATAGTTTAGTCGAAAACTAAATTATTTTAATTTAGTTACGGATAGACATCTAAAAGAACAACATTAAATTGTAAGTTACAGATCGAAGTATAAAAAAAATAGTCCATATATTGTAATAATTTTTAGTTATTTTGTAATACATTTTGTTAATTAATTTTATTTGATTATTTTATTAAAATTATATTTTAAATTGTTTTCGTTCTTTTTTTATTAAAAACTTCAAGAAAACAACCACGTTCGTTGCAATCTATATTTCCGCTTGGCTATGTCGAAATCATTTTAGTAAAACTTATAGGTTGTTACAGTTTTGTTTTTATTTACTGTAAATATCATTTGTATCTTTTTTCCTGATGAAGATTCTTACAGTGTATATAGATACCTCAATTTACTTCAGTTAGAAAATAAATTAATACTTATCGTTCAACTAAATTATCTTGAAGAGTGAGACAAGGGAAAGATCACTTTGATTTATGTTGTATTAAAGTAACATTGTGCGGATTAGAAAAAAAAACCAGAATTTCAATTAACCGAAAATCGCTGGTTTTACATATATATATATATATATCCTTCAGCTTGTGTTTGCCTTGCCCATGGCTCTGGCTTGATCCTGCCGTTTCTGTTAAATTTGTCCTAGCGCGAGTTTTAATGGGATCTAGGCATGATGTAATTTATTTCTAAGCTTTATGTTTTAAACGCGCCATTGGGTAGCTGAAGTCTTGTCTTTTCCAACGAGATGAGAAATAATTATTCGTTGTCAGTTTACACGGAGAAGATTTTTCTTTTTTCGTATTTTATTTGCTGATATTTTTATTGTAACGCGCTGCCGGATACAGTGACATGATATTGTTTTATTTTTAAGAATATAAAGTAATCCCGAATATGTATTAAATATTTTCTAAATATATTTTCATATTCAATTTATTTATTTTAAATGTCACATTTGCTAGAAATTTAATATTTTATCATAGTAAAAGTCTTTCAGAACTCATTATATACAATAAATCTGCTTTAGATTTAAGTTCTGTATTAAAATTTATTTATAATCGACAATTATAAATTAATACGTTTCCTAAATAACAGAACATAGAAACAAGTTACTAGGTAACAAATAAGTGATTAGATCATAAAATTTTATAGATTTTTTTTATTTAACTCAATGCCTTTACAGTGATTGATATTTATTGTAATGTCATTATAATTAAATTTAATACAGAACTTCAACCTAAAGCAGTTTTATTTTAATATTTTATTTTTCAATGTTATATATAATTCTTGATATATTTACTAAAAAATTGAAAATCGTTTTTCCCTTTTAATAAAGATTTATATATATATATATATATATATATATATATATATATATATATATATATATATATTTATTAATGTCCGTAAAAAAAAAATTCCAGTAAGGCTAAAATAGATAATTCTACATCGAAAGAACATCAGAAATAATGTTTTTCGCTTGTTTTTACGAAAGTAACAGGTTCCTCTACATAAATGAAATTTTTGGAAAACGCGTGTTAATACATACACGATATAAACGATATATGTATTTACACGTGTTTTTCGAAAATTTCATTTGTGTAGTGTAGAGGAACTTGTTACTTTCGTAAAAGCCTGAAGTTAGGCTCAGGGTCCGTTCAGGTTTCTAATGTGTACAGCAATCGTTAATAATTTTTCATTAAAACAAAAATAATCTAACACTAAATTTATTTTAAATCTGTGTAGCCATGGAACAAGATGTGCTGGAGAAGTTGCAGCAGCTCGAGACAATGGTGTATGCGGCGTGGGAGTGGCTTATGATTCTAAAATTGCAGGTATGTAGGTGCAACAACATATTTTCCAATTTAATCTATATATATATATATATATATATATATATATATATATATATATATATATACTGTTCATGTATCTGTACTGTAAAATTGATGTCAATCCCTCACGTTACTATATATATTTGCATTAACTGCCAATTTAGTTTTATTTGCGTTAAACAAAATATATTATAATGCATTTGCTGGATTTGAAATGCCTTATTTATTGTTTGTTTTCTAAACTAATACACAACTTGCAAAATGAAGAAAACAAATGCCTAACGTCTGTTGCAATTTGTATTTTGTTCAAACTATATAAAAACAAATGACTATACGCTGACGCGTAAACAGAATAATGCTTGGAAATTTTTCATTTCACGTAAACTGTAATATAGTATAAAATATAATATTTAAAAATTTATCATAATATAAATATATATATATATATATATATATATATATATATACATTGCTGTACTTTGTAATCATCAGTTTATACATATACACTTTATTTGTTTTTCGCGTATTTCAAATGTCAGCAGTTAATATTGTAAAATTTATTATTAACGTACATTATTATTCAACAAATTTTTATGTTATATTTAAAGCAGAATGTAAACTTTAAATTTTTGTAACAGAACAAATAGTATATTATGTCACAATAATTAGAAAGCGATGATTATTGTTTTGAGCCCAGATATTTTTGGCCAAGGTAAAGCCGAGGCCAAACAATCTGAGCTTTTACCAAAAAAGAGCTTTCTACTTTGAATGATATATACAATTTTTTTTTCAAGTATTCTAAACGAAACTAAACTAGAAATAAATAAAAATACATGCCAAGTAACTTTAATCAATTAATAACATTATTTATATTTGTTACGTGATTTGTAGGAATTAATTTTTTTTTCGGTCGCATATACCTACAATTTCTGACCACTCTGGGCGGTATACATTGCATTTCTTCACACATTTTCAATAATCAAATTCAAATTCAAGCGTAAATAAACAATACAATTATCATTAACTTAATTTAACTTATTTGGTACCTAGTAACTTGTTTCTATGTTCTGTTACATACTGTAAATGTCGTTTGTATGAGTTTTTCTGATAAAGACGGATGTTGAGTTCGTCGAAACGTCGATTATAAATAAATATTAATACATACCTATAACCTAAAGCAGTTTTGTTTTTTCTAAAGTCTTTTTATTTTAAAACTATTATAATTTTAAGAAAACAAGGTAGAAATTTTCTAGAATCTATTTATAAATTATTATAGTTTGTATTTGTTGTAACAAATTCTGTTCTATTTTGGTATTAAATGATCAACAAAGACTTTTATACTAAGCAGTATACAATTACATTTGGAATATTTCAATCATGTGTATGAATTTCATCCTACATTGAAATCCTATAGTGGTAATGCCAGCCGGGCATTAATTTACGAAGCTATTTTGTACAAATTGGAATTGGGGGTGGTTTAATCAGCAATTTGATTTGTATTTTCGAATTCTGGAAATCAGTTTAACAATTTGCTTCATTCTGTTGTTTTATATTGAATTTAATTGTAACAAGTATTGTTTTGCTTCTATTTTAGTGAAAGCAAATACACGAGGATTTTATTATTATTTTATATTACTAAAGTAATGTTTTTGTTTATGATTGTGTGGGTTTACGAACATGAAAATAGAAAAAAAATTGAGGAAGACAATGTTAGAAATTGTCAATAAAAAACAAATTTGTAATTTTAATATTGCTGAGTGCTTTTGTTTATAAGTTTGTTGTTATTTAATGGCTCTATATTTGACAAATTGTTAATAATTAATAAAAAAAATACGTATATAATGACAATAACTTACGTTGTATATATATATATATATATATATATATATATATATATATATATATATATATATATATACAGCCTGTTTCAGAGTAAGCGCCTTATTTTTTTTAGCCACACTATGGGTACTACTTTCAAAATATTTGGCAGTAATATGTTTCAGGATATTCTCTACACGATGGTGATATCAGATTTTCAATTGGACGAATCATTTCAAAATGGCGACGTTCAACTTTTTTTTTTTAAATGGGATGCAATAATTTTTTTTTCATTATTGAGATCCTAAAAACATTCTTTTTACGATAGTATTTCGTTTTCTTTAAAAATTAATTTCTTTTCTTATCAAAAAGCAATTTAACATTTTAATCTAGTAGCGCATGAACGTTTTACACCCGATGTTATTTTTGTCCAAATATCAAGTAGCGGTAGACAAACTAGTAGTCAAACGTCAAACACCACCATTGGACGATGTTTCAATTTATGAATTGAAAAAAAAGGAAAACATTTCGAGCATTTTTTGTAAATACCTAATTTTTATTTGATGTAAATTTTTAATTTTGAGTTTCAAAAAGTTGATGTAGATGACAAAATAAAGTTTCATTGTTTCTTTTACGTCTACCGCTACTTGATATTTGGACAAAAATAACATAACATGCGCTACTAGATTAAATTGTTAGTTTGCTTTTTGATAGGGAAAGAAATGAATTTTTAAGAAAAACGAAATACTATCGTAAAAAGAATGTTTTTAGGATCTCAATAATAATAAAAAAATTATGGCATCCCATTTAAAAAAAAAAAGTTGAACGTCGCCATTTTGAAATGATTCGTCCAATTGAAAATCTGATATCACCATCGTGTAGAGAATGTCCTGAAACATATTACTGCCAAATATTTTGAAAGTAGTACCCATAGTGTGGCTAAAAAAAAATAAGGCGCTTACTCTGAAACAGGCTGTATATATATAATGATTTTTTGTAACGACTAGGAAATTTATAATAATTAAGATTGATAGTGGGTGTTGTAGTCAATTGTTGGATAAGGTGTTAAAAATATCTCATTTCAGATTGAAACCGAGCTTTCGTAGAATATTTTGCCTACTTCTTCAGGGCGCTATAATCAACATTTTATTTATGAAAAATATAATACATACAATAACCATAGATAAATAAAGGAGACAAAAATAAATTTTGTTTCACAATTCTAATTAAAAAATTTAACTATAAATAATGAATTTATATAATTTTTATGAAAATACACTGTAAAAAATTTAATGTAATTTATATTATTTCACATAAAAAATCTTTTATAATTTCACATGTTTTGTGAACTTAAATTATCACAGTAAAATTACAAAATGTTGTTATTTTTACTGTTAAAAAATCTTTGTAAAATTACATAAATTTAAAATATATTTTTTACAGTATTCTACATGCAAAAGTTTATTTACAATGATCAATTTCTTTCTAGGCATTCGAATGTTAGACCAACCTTATATGACCGATTTAATTGAAGCAAATTCTATGGGACATGAACCGAACTTAATCGATATCTATAGTGCTTCCTGGGGCCCAACAGATGACGGCAAAACAGTGGACGGTCCAAGAAATGCCACCATGAGAGCTATCGTACGAGGCGTCAATGAGGTAGAAATATATTTCACTATCTAATTCTTTTCGCTTAATATACATACTATATAATCTGGTCGGCAATTTGAAGAAGTTTAAGCCTTTAAGTTTGAATCTTAAGATAGATAAATTGTCGTACTTGCAATCTGAATCAGGTTACCTGATTTTGGATATTTATCGTTTACATTTGTGTTTAATATAATTTTGTATTATTTTTCTACTATTCCGCATTAACGAACTATAGTATTATCTTAAATTTATGTGCTGTTGTTAGAAAAAGGTATCTACGATCAGAAAATTCGAATTTCGTGTTTTAGAAATAAAGTCTCATCCATTTTTAAACATTTTGTTAGTGCTGGGAGCGAAACGGAATGGTATTTGAAAGAATGCTATGTAGAAAATGGATAGGAAATAATTTATTATAACCTTTGAATTATTTATTTTTTGTTGGCATATTTTTACCACTGTACTGGATGGGGAAGTGGTATAGTGTTCGGTACGATGTCTGTAACATTGTTCAAAATTATAACAAAATATAGGTATATAGAAATCTTTCATATAGCCAGATGACGAATCCGAACTTAGTTTATGTGTATGCATCGTTAGTTCGTTCAGGATAGGTTTATTTACTATCCAAGATGGTAGTGTAGTTTTATTTTTTCCAGAAAAATTACTAAAGTTTTTAAAAATTTATTATGGCTACACTATTTATCTGATTTTAATCAAATTTTCACAAAAGATTCTTCTAGTGTTCAAATAAATTACATAATTTTACTAATATACAGTGTTGCCAACTCACTGAGAAAAATTTACTAAAATTTATAAAATTTAATTCTTACTTTAATATTTGTCCGACATTAATCAAAGTTTTACAGAAAATTCTATTAGTGCTCACATAAATTCTACAATTTTAGTGTCTTCTAATGTTGCCAACTTTCTAAGAAAAGAAATATTAAAATTTTATTTTTGTTTTACTGTTTATCCAAGATCAATAATAATCTTATAAAAAATTCTTTTAAGTGTTCACAAAAATTATATAATTTTATTTTTGAATAGTATTTCTAACTTTTGGAGAAAAAATATAAAATTTTTATTTCTATTTCTTAGTATTTATGTGATAATGTGAAATTGGTCTATATATGGGTTTATCCATATGTTTTTAATGTTCTTAATAATTCAAATACTTAGCAGTATAAGAGTGTACATATAAAAAATAAAATGTCTTATAATATCAGAAATAGCTTTAATTTTGCAAGAAATGTTAATATTACTGAACGAAACGTAATTAAAAATGCAATGTATTTCTAGTGGTGGTAGAAAAAATATTTTATGAATGAAAATATTTAATACAAATAATATTGTACAAGAAATATTGTAGTTATTATCGTCACCGTTTGTGACTCGCATATTTGCTTTTATCATATTAAAATCAAAGATGCTGAAAACTGAAAAATATTACTGAAAAGGAAGAAGCAGTGCCCTGGTAGCTATTTTATCATTATCTTGATCAATCACCGGAAATTTATTTAAAATTCTAATCTTAGATTTTGTACTGAAATATATAGAGATGGTAAATAAATTATTTTACTTAATAGAGAAATTTTTTAAATTATTATAATAATCATTCAATTAAAAAAAAATAGTCTATATACAGGGTCTTCTCTGTATCTTTTTAGAAGGCGATAATACATCTGAAAAGGAGTCGATAGATTTTAAAACGCCTTAGTATTTTTTTTCTTTTTTTTTTTCTATTTTTTATTTTTTTATTTATTTTTTTTTTTAACTATAAAAATAGAAACCAATGTATTTAATAGTTATTCAATAATTTTAAAATGAGTATGGATTCAAAAGTTTTATAATTTATTATTAAAAGTTAATAATAACCATTTTTTTGGCTCTAAGTTCTTAAAAATTTTACTTTAAGTTCAAAATGTGAATAGTTAAATTTTCTGCGGAAAAATTTAAAGTGCACATTTTAATTTAGTTTTTTGTGCTCTTTCCAAATATGCAAACGGATTTTGAAAATTTCAATATACAGGGTGTTGTTTCAAGGTTACAATTGCTATCTATTTTTTTGTTAATCCGGACCTGGATTTTTCTTGTGAATAATAAGTGGCTCATTTGGGCTCTGAATGAGAAACATGTGTACCAAATATCAAAAAAATATACGGGGTGGTTCCAGAGTTATGACCTCAGAAAGAAATAAGCAAAATCGATAAAACACCCTGTATCTCGATTACAAAGACCGTCAGGTCCAATAAATGGTGTATTTCTAGAACCGCCTCGGTGACCTCTATTCACCGTTTAAGTATTTCCGTTTACCAATGAAACACCCTGTATAATACTTTGTTATAAATTTTAAATTATTTTCAATTAGTATATTAAAAAAACAAAGGAAACGCGATAACTTTAATATAAGCGAAAAAGTCTATCTTTTGATGTACCAATAAGTGTTATATTTCTCAAACTTTTCATATAAAATAAATGAACAGTTTGTTTTTTCTTTCGTTCATCTCAGATTTCATATCATGCAAAATAGCTACGTTTATACGAAATTGCAAAATTCAATTTTGCTAAATTTTGACTTGATTATATATTATTAAATTTGACAAGTTTGTCCCTTTAATATATTTAATGAATATTAAATTTTTCCGAGCGTAATTTTTACCTAATATTTATTTAGGAAATTTTCATGTAGTAATTTTATTAAAAAGTTGCTACACGATTTTGTATGTGTTTAGATTATTTTTTTTATTGTAAAAGTAGATTATATTTTTATCTAGGGTTTATTATTTAATAAAATGTTAAAAAAATTAGATGTTCAAAGTATTACAGCAATTTATTTTAACATTAATCTATGCCGCAAGAAGGATTTTCTTTTTTAATTTGCTTAAAAACGCATTTTAGAGACTTGGACTGACAAAAAGGTTTTTGGTTTGGTTTTTCGGGTTAGAAATTGGTAATCTAATGCCTTTTGGTTTGTTGTACAAAAATACGATAGTTATAAATGGATAAAAATATTTGACTTATGAAAAAAACATATGATCTACCGAATAGTACCTATGAAAATAATATTTTACCTATGTATTAAATAATTAATCTATGGTTTTAATTTTTGACCTATAGAATTAATTATTGATCTATAAAAATATTTATCGACCTATGAAAATAATTATCGACCTATGGAAATAATCAAATACCTACTGATATAATTATCGATCTATAAAATTTTATCTATAAATTTTACGTAATTGGCTATTTAGGGTAGGTTAGGTTAGTAAGTTGGTTTAGGTTTTTTTTTACTATAGATAATTTTTTAATTATTAATAGGTAAATGATTGATTTTTCTATAGGTAAAAATATAAAATTTCATAGGTAATATTTGAATTATTAATAGATCATAAAATTAGCGTCCTTTAGAAATTGTTTTGACACTTGACAGCAGCCTTTCGCGATCATTTCTTACAACTGACTGTTTGTGTCTAGCACCTCCTAATTGCACCATTATTTTGCCCCAATTAAAACAATATCTCTTCCTGAAATATTTTTCTACGTACGCCATTGTCTAGGCTTATTTTTGCATTATATAGCATCGTACAACTGCATTTCTAATAATTGCCATTCAAGTACACATTTAAAAGCAAACTGGTTGATTGAAGTTATGCAAATATATTTCCATTTTCCTCGCATTAGCACTTGAACTCTGGCTCTTGAATAAATAATAGAAGCGCCGGTCAAATCGATTCGGTACACATACAATGCGCTTGGCTATTCTCGATATGAAACTTTACGTTTAGATTGTGAAATAACATCTACAATGTAAGTTGGTTTTTATTGGGTTACTTTTGCGTAAAAGTTTTGCAAATATTGTTTCGGTGGGCATGACAAAAAAATATTTATTTATTTAGTTACACCAAACAGGCAACAGCCCAATTAAATAGCGCAAACGATGCAAACATACCGACTGATTTATAAAAAAAGATTCTTTTAACTTACAAAATTCTGTTCAATATAGTCTGTAAAATTGTAAAATCATTATCTAGACTGGAGAATGAATTTTATTAAAATTTTGTTAAATGTAATCCGAAATATTTAAGAAAGTTTACTAATTAAATTAATGTGAATGAGATTTTAATGTTCTACGCTAATTTGTAAAATTGTAAACTAATTTGCGAGCGACAATTAACAGAAGCATAAAAGTGGAAACATTTATCTACATGGTTTGTTGTGACCATTAACGTGTTACTTTAACATTTATTTTTTTTTGTTATCTCACATCTAATAAAATATAACAATAAATAATATAATATAATGTGCACGTTATGAAAAGCTGAATAAAGTATTGTTTATGATTTCGGTTAACGTGCGACACGAAATTGAATGAGAGAAAATTTGCAATGCAAATTTACCTAATGGCAAACTTATTATTTTACCCTATTTTCAAAATGTAATTTACGACGAGGACCTAACAAAAAGTAATATCTCCGACGATATATTTCAGCTGGTATACAGAAAAAAATTTGTGAACTTATACAGATTACAAGATATTTAATATTCCAATGTTGAGATTTTTCTCAAATATTTCATAACCAGGGAAGGAATCAGGTACGAAATAGATAAATGTATGATGCGTCTGAAACTGAAAAACTGTTGTTGCAAAAGTTGGTTGGTTAGTTAGGTAAGATTCATCAAAAGAAACACGATCAAGTGTATTTAATTTGACATCTTCGATGATTTTATTAAAAATTATTAAGTCAAGTTACGTTAATTGATAATTGTATTATTTATTTTCGCTTAAATTTGATTATTGAAAATGTTTGAAGAACATTTGTCAGAAGTTGCAAATACGATCAAAGAATTAAGTCAAGTTAAGTTAATTGACAATTGCGTTGTTTATTTTTACTTGTATTTGAATTTAATTATTGAAAATATATGAAAAAGTGCAAGAAATATAATGTATATCGCCCAGGGTGGCTTTTCGACCAAAGAAAGATTAATTCTCACAAATCACGTAACAAATATAAATAATATATGCGTATACTAGAACTGCTAGTAACGTTTAGAAGAACGTTTGAAGAAAAAATCGTATATGCCACTCGGAATAAAAAGCTTTTTTTTGTGATTTCCTAGATTGACAAATATCTGAGTTCAACATAATAATCGTCGCTTTCTACTCTTTGTAACATAATATACTATTATATATATATATAGAATTTCGAATTTTCGAGAAGGTATTTATTCGCTAAATTCCCACTTTGTGTACGCCGCTCCTTATAAGTTTTAGCGTTGTATCATTGCTAATTTTTTTTTAGCATTTTGCAAATAATTATTAAGAATAGAAAACAATTCGGTGATATTACTTTTGATATTTACCTTCCTGATTATGCATCTAATTAGAGGGGGGGTATTTACTAATATAATTATTTCAATATATGGATTTGTGTGCCGCTGTTTCGTAACACGCTCATTTGCACGATTTTATCAAAACGGTAGAATCGATAAATTTTGTATTATACTGCACGTAGAATATATTGTATTCTGTTAATAATACTTTACACTAGAGGAGCGCAGTTTGACCCCCTAAGCGAATAATGAAACTGTGCACTGTCCCATTCCATTGCAGGTCACGGATGCACGACAAACTGGGCATGCTTGGGTGTTGGTAGTAATTACTCGAGTTAATATGAAAAGGGTATCCGTGCTCCATGTGCCGTGATACGTGTATAGTCGAATGGAATTGGACCAAGAACGCTTAAATTCTTTTTAATACATAGGTTTCGGGTCGATTCACGCACCACTACTATTTGTAAAATACAATATATTGTAATATATTTTCAATTGAATTTAATAAAATCTGGTTTTGTCAGAATACATTAGAATATACGTTTTAAATTTAAATTTGTACTTTGTTTGTGCGAGTACTATGGACTAAATAATGAATTTGTATGGTTTAATAAGTGAAATTGCAATAAAATTTAAATTGGAAATTTTTGTAATAATGAAATTGTTTTACTGTATACAAATTATTATAAAATAAGCTTTCACAAGAAATACATGCACTTGCCAAACTATGTTATTTTTGTTGAGTGTAAGAACACATTAGGGTGATCTAATTACTTATTTTGTTACGTCTAGTAACTTGCTTCTAAGTTTTATTTATTTACTGCAAATATCATTTGTATTAGTTTTCCTAATGAAGACGGACGTTGAGTGTGTAGAATACGTCGTTTATTAATAAATATTAATACAGAACTACAACCTATAGCCGTTTTATTTTGTATAGCGAGTTCTGGAAGATTTTTTTTACTATATAATAAAAAATTTCTTAAAAGACATGAATAAACACAATTTTCTTTAAAATAAATCAAAAGTAATTAGGTTTAAAATCACTAGCTTTACGCTAAAATTTAACATTGAATGAATACAGCTTTTCAACTTGAACTTGAGATAAATTATAAGCTTACACTATAATACTGAGACTTAACTATATATATATATATATATATATATATATATATATATATATATATATATATATATATATATATATACAATAAATCCTGTTTAATTCCACATATAAATTCCATAAATTTCAATATCAAAATCGGCAAACAAATTGTACACTAACAAGAATTACAATAATATTGCATCAATTAAACTTTAGCGCGTACTAAATAATTTATATATGTAAATAAATAGATTTTATTGTACATAAAATCACAATTATTACAAATAATTTGCTTCAAAACATCGTATAAAATGTAATCATATATTTATACAAACATAACTACAAAGGTTTAAATTTTGTAACGCATACATTATTAGTCCCCAGAGAAATCGTATAACTATATAATTAATATGACGTAATTATTATTATAGTGAACTATATTTTATCATAATACTATGTACTGTCAACAAAACATTGTATTTTGTTAATAACAGAACTAGATTTCTCCGTATTTCTCATGGAATTACACCTAATTATATTAATATTTTGTTTCTATATTTCCTTCCTTATATTCCCAGAGATAAATCCTCTTAACTAACTGAACACAGAATTATTTCTTGTATGACTAAGACAAAAAGTTAAAATGTTTTAATACATTTTTTAATTAGTGGAAGCCAAATTTTATTTGCACGATCTAGTTACTTGTTTTGTTACCTAGTAGCTAGTTTTTGTGTTCTGTTTATTTTCTGTAAATGTCATTTCTATGTGTCATTTCTAGCCGTTTTATTTTAAATTTCTATTATACTTGCATAAGCTTAATTGTTAGGTTGGTTAGGTTTGACCACCGAACAAATATGCTGACCATTTATTTAATTCAAATCGTTTATTTTTGAAATAGATGTAATGAAAAAAGTTGCAAAAATATTTGTTATTCCATTTAACTTGTGGAAAAACCACACATGAAAATACGTTGTCTTATGAATACTAACATTTTAATCTAAAAATATTGCGCATTTATATCAAATACCAAAGGGTAAAGAGCAAATTTCACATTTGTTAGCAGCCAAAGAAAAATAATTGGCTGTTGCAAGAGATTTTATGTTTTCTATTATTTTAATTAATTTTTTGTTTGTAATATTTCATTATTATGCATTTTGTGTTAATTAGTATTTGCTTTGGTTCATTAAATATTTTATCAACGGCCTTCTCTGAAGTTTACTCTATAGACAATGTAAAAATTGACGTTTACCGAACGATATGTTATAATACGATCAGATCATATTTATTATTAATTGTGTGTGTATACATATATCTCTTTGACGTATTAGAGTAAAATGTATAATTCTATATTATTCTTAAGTGCAGATAATTTAATAAATAAATAAAATAAAAACTGGGATATTTCATTTAAAATAAGAAAGTTAGTGTCGACTTTCGGAAGTGATATCTTATTGCCAATAATTTACTTCAAGTGAGCATATCGGAACACCTCTATATACTAAATTTCGTAACATATTCGTAATATTGTATTGTTTTTAAAATATGAATAACATATTCTGCATATAGCATTTTAAAATACAGCGATTTATTTATCCAATTACAGACTGTATTCGAAAGTACGTGATAATAGTTTTGATGGAAAATTAACTGAAAATAAAATACATACGGTTATAAATAAATTTTCAGCGCGTAAATTTTATTATTGTACATTGAATATGAACGCTTGAAATCTCTGAAAAGGAGCATTTTGTGAAAACACAATTTCGTATACTAGTACATCCAATTTAATTTTAAACTTTGTTTCCTTAATGATTTGCTTTTGTATTTTAAGCTGCTCATTTCAGTCACGAAAACACTTCGAGAAACATTGAAATCTTTTCTATGTACCAACTTGTGTAATGCGTTTTGACAGTTTTAATCACAGAGAAGAAGATACTTAGAGATTTCGAAATTTTATTCGCTGAATTAAGTTTTTATTATGTTGAATATCCGGAGAGAAATTAAATTCTAGAATCATGTTATAAAGAAAACCAGTTTTTACAATTTTTTTCAAACATTTATGTGCTTTGATAAAAACTTTTATATTATTAGCTATAAAACGTACTATTATTAAATATTTATATAAATTATTATAACATAGTACAAAGTCTTCCAGAACTCATTATATAAAATAAAACTGCTTTAAATAAATAAATTTATACTTACATAATTAAATTTCAAATCTGTGTGTCCACTACTGCAACAAAAAGAAATGTATAAATATTGAAATATGTAAATAAAATAGTAATTTAACATAGTAATAAATTTTTCAGAACTCATTATATTAAAATAAAATGACTGATGTTATCTTTTTTTTAAATATTTCTACTGCTTCTCTTATCAATCTGCTGTTAATATTAATTGATCTTGCAACTATTACAATATCTTCGATTTTCACATTATGAAGATACTCTAACGCATGTTGAGCAATAGCAGATTTATCTAGATGGTTTAAAAGTATTAACAGACAGGTAGAACTATTTCTACTAGATTGACAGAACATAATTATGCAATATTGATTGAAATCAATAAAAAACAAATTAAGTATGATATTTACATGTAATGATTATTACTTATGAGAATGAGGTTTATGGCACGAGTTGTAGGCGAGCTTTATTATCGTGTAAAAGTATTAAAATTGTTAAAATTTGTAGATATAATTCACGTGAATAAAATATAAAACGATTTTTAATCGCATCATTTAGCTGAAACGTAATTTTTATTGTTGCAATTTCATTTTAATCTAAAATGAACAGCTACGAAAGTTTGCGTTGAGATAAAATGCTATAAATAATATATTTGAAATATTTTATGATTCATAACAATTTTATTTCGATCTGAAGTATATATATTGGTATGATAGTCGAAGTCTTTTGATATTAAAATTTTATAGCAATATGCATTTTTTTATTATTCTTTCTTTGATTCAAATATATATTTCTTGGAGTTATATAAAATGTCAGTAAAGCTATTTCTTGTTACAAATGAAATATTCTTTACATTTTTAAATGGAAAACTTTGTAATTATAAATATTTAATTTGTTTCTTGTGTTTGAAGTTTGTTGCATTTCATCTTTAAAATTAATTTTGTGTAAAATGTAATTATGTATATAGTGAAATATTTTTCAGGACTCATTGTATTAAAATAAAAACTATTTTAAGATTAAATTCTGTTTAATTATTTTATAAAAACGACAGAAAAATTAAAGCACTTTCTCAGAAACAAAAGATGTTAGAATACGAGCTTATGTTTTTTCTCTGAATGAAACTATATATTTTTAACAGTCATTGTTTTTAATAGGGTGATTAGTTGTAAGTCCAGTTTACATGAGGCAAATCTCGTTGTAGTTTTATTGCAAAACATGTCTACAATCTTGCAAATTACGAGTAATTGCTTTGTAATTAAATGACTTCGTCCAGATAAACTAACTTGTTTTTTTACAACATTTTAATTGCATATCTCGTAACATTTTATTTTTATTCTACATGTAATTTTTTCCTTAATTTGTGAGTTAATTTTATAAGAAATTAGTAAGGTATAAATAGATTTTCCTCCAAAGCAGTTACAAAAATTAATTGAAACCTGGCATTGACAGTTCAGTGGGACAAATTTTCTTTTAGAATAAAAAAATACGTTATTAAAGGTAGCCTGACCGAACAAGAAAATTGACGTAATTTTAAAATAACGATCGTAAAATTCATTATATTAATTATTTTTTTATTTTCGTTACATTGTCGTAAATTTTGAATTAATTTTCTAATTAATTTCAAACATTGATGTACTTAAAATAAAACTGCTTTAGGTTAAAGTTCTATATTAATAATTATTTATAATTGACATTTCGACAAACTCAACGTCCGTCTTCATCAGGATAAATGATACAAATGACATTACAGTAAATAACAGAATATAGAAACAAGTTAATAGATAACAAAGTAAGTAACTAGATTATAAAATTTATAGATTTTTTAATTACCTAATTAATTGTTTATAGTAAGAATATGGAATCTATTAGAATTTATATTTTCGAAACTATTAAAATTATAACATAGCCACGAGTGTTCAAATAGATAGAAAACAAAGGAATATGTATTGCCATAATTAGCAATAATTTAATTTGAACAAAAATGGCGTATAGAATAAACAAGAAATCGACTGACGATACACTGTAAAAAATTGATGAAAATTTGCATATTCTATAAATGTATTTTTACAGAAAAACTGTAATAGTGCGACAATTATGTGATATTTTACTATTAATAGTTATACAAAATTACATAAAATTGTGTTACATTTTTTTATAATGTATACTATAATGCTTTATTACTATTGCTGATTATTACTAACAAAAATAATTCTTATGAAAGGGTCGAAACGGTTTGGGCAACATCTACGTATGGGCATCAGGAGATGGTGGTGAAGACGATGATTGTAACTGCGATGGGTATGCGGCAAGTATGTGGACGATCAGCATCAATAGTGCCATCAATGACGGACAAAATGCACACTACGACGAGAGCTGCTCGTCGACGCTGGCGTCTACGTTTAGTAACGGCGCCAAGGATCCCAATACGGGAGTGGTGAGTGCTATTGTTTGCTATTTGTTCTTTTTTTTTCCTCTCTTTTCGGGGGTCTTCGGGGAACTGAAAGAATTGAACTAAAGGGTAGATGGATGGCGGAGGATTTTAGTCAGTTTGAGTGGGCGATGAGAGTGGAAGTATTATTTGGATTGTAAATACATTTGTTTGGAATACAAATTTAAATAAAGTTGGTGATGAAAACAGAAAGGCAATGTGGGTAGATTGTGTTTTTATTTTATTATTATTATTATTATTATATATATATATATATATATATATATATATATATATATACATAGAAATGTAAGGTTTTGACCGTAAGATTATATTTAGAAAATAGGAGATATTGGGACATCGGTCATCATCGGCTAAATAATGACATACGATCTTACAAAATGGTGTCAAAATTTCAAAAATAAATATCAGAAGTAAAAAATTTTTTTTACGAACAATTTATTAATCAGTACAATGTTTATTTGTAAATCAGACAAAATTTTATACATCAACAAAAAAAAATGTGTTTTAATTATTTATAACTTTAATTCATTTTAATAAATAATCAAAAATAATTTTGAATCTCAAACACCATGTCAATTTTATGAATTCTAGAGATATGTGTTTGTTTTCGCGAGCTTAAACCACTAATACTAATCTTTTTGAACTTTTCTCTGAAGATGGCCTAAAATAAGGCCGAAAGCTCGGAATTAAATTCAAATAGAGTTTTGAATTATTTAGCCCTACATTGGTGACCGATATCCCTATATCTCCTATTGTCTATATATAATATATAGAAAGTGATTAATGGGAATTGTAGTCAGATTTGGATGATATTAAATAAAAACATCAAATCTAGATCGGCTAAGGCCGAGTTTTCCGTGTAAATTTTCACTTTCTTCAGGGGCTTGTTCTAAAAGAGAATACTTGAAACATATTTGATGAATTTTTTTTTTTTCTTTACAACATATTTTAATGTCAGCAATCAACATAACGTTTATCATTAAAAATAAACCATTAATCATTTTCTAAATTATTTATATTAGTCGTAATAATTATTTATATATGAACGTTATTATTGAATATTATATCAACAGACTAATTGCAACGTTTTTTTTTTGATAAATGTCAAAAGGTACTTATGTCTTATAATGTTGAAGAAAAATATTTATATGTTGTTCAATAGAAAATGTTACTGTTTATGCTTTTACGAGTAATTTTAAGTATATTATTGTAGCTTCTTACTAAAATAACATATTTGAAAAGAATTTTTTGAAAATCCATTTTATCACAAAATAAATTTCAAAGTTTAATCTGATATATCGATTACTTTTTTATGTAGGTATATATTTTATAATTATTAAGAAAAAACCGGGCAATTTTTAATTGTTAATAAATAAATTTAGTCTTGAATTTAATGAAGTTATTTTAATTATGTCAACAAAAAAAATCTTTCAGAACTCGTTATACTAAAATTTTAAATATAAACAATAATGTATCCGACAAAATTTGACATTTGTTTTGAAATTCATCAGCATCTACGAGAAAGGCAAACAATAATACGTATATATTCATGTGAAACAAACATATGTTACATTACAACTGTATTACTCATTGAAAAATAGGTATATATATTTATCAAAATTCATAAATCAATTTTTTATTTATACTTTTGCGTTTAGAAAATACATTATATTACATTAAGTTATACCTTTTTGGTATAAAAAATTTATATTATGAAGATTACAGATATAAATTCTCTTTGTTAAAAAATCATATCAAAGGAATTATTTTTTAAATAATTTCGCTCTTTGCCTTTTAAACAAAATGATAAAAATAACATCTTACATAAAAAAATAATAGCTTTTATAGCGCGAAATCCTTCTAGAAATTGCATTTGAAAACGAAAACATTTCAGTGGGAAAAAGTAAAGAAAAGAATCTTCGGAAAATATGTTTAAAAACTTGTGCTGAAAGAATACTGTCTCACCAAGGAGAATTCTATCAAAGATAGATAATAACTATTGATTTTGCATTGAAGAAAACAGCACAACATGACTTGAAACGAGAGAAAAAAAAGAATAACGCCGCAGGAATAAATAGTTGTTCCTTTACAGAAACACTAAAACAAATAAAATAGGAAGAAAATTGTCCCAGTTGGATTTTAAAGTTACGGACGACAAAAGTTCGCTTAAGAACACGTGTACACTGTAATATTTTCGTTCCTGCTAAATTTTTGAACAATATTTGTTGTAAAGAAAATAGTAATAATATTCTAATTTGACAAGTTACTCAATCATTGAATCGGCTTGTTAAGCTATGCATCAATGACTGGCCAGTTATCTATAGACACGTGTTTCGCTCTTTAAAAGCTCGTAAGTTTTTTGTGAAAAATCTCAACATTAGAATATTATTATATTATTTCATAGATACATTTATGAACTTTTGTTCAATGTTATTATTATTATAAATGCTTAGTGCATTATTGTGTAAATGGATGGCGTTGGTGGTATTTATTGCTTCTCCCAGCTATACAGGGTGATTTATGACGTCGGGGAAAAACTACACCGGATGATTCCTATGAGTAATCTCAATAAAAAACTACAAATAAACATATGTCCGAAAATGCTTTCTAACGGAACTGTAGCCGTTAGAAGTTTATTACATGTAACATCAATCGCGTTAGCCTTATTTATTATATCAGGCAAAAACAAAACAAGTCATAAACTTCTGAATAATTGTAAAATTACTGATTGATTTTCTAACATTTTGTTTAAGCACTAGTAAACCAATTTACTAGTTATGACTTACTGTGTTCCGACAAAAATTGTCGTCGATTTTAAATTATTGTAAATTGTTTATTAAATATTTATTTATGTGTGTACAAAAATTTATAAACTAGTAAATTGGTTTACTAATGTTTAAACAAAATGTTAGAAAATTAATCAGTAATTTTTTCGTCGGTGTAGCATTTTATAACTTTGCTTTCTGTACTTGTGAAAATAGTTATTTCGTGTAAAAAAAAGACCTAAAAACAGAAGACGCGAACTATTCTGCCCCACAATTGTACCCAACGGATACATATAATTTGCATACGATTTGAATAGGAGAAATACGTTTTCTTAGCTTGCAACATTGTTAGCAGAAACGCTGGAAAACAGTAGTTACACTTTCCAAGATATATGATAGGTGTCCATTATTCAACATATATGTTTACTAGGTAAATGCCGATAAAATGTGTTCTTTAATGGTTCTCTTTTACTATTTTTCAACTCGACGTTGTTTTCACGCCGACCTTTAAAAGGATTTTAATTTTATAGAAGAGATTAAAATTTTACGAGATCTAAGCCTTCCTTGTTCAAAAGGATGTTGTAAAGTTTTGATTACCATAAATTATTATGTGCTACATAGCAAAGGTCAAACAAAAGTATGTTTTGTTTCTTGTCGCATAAGACTTGCTTGTTTGGAATTAGATTAGCTAAAAATATGAAGCAAAGTTTTATTTTGTTTTAAAGACGATACTTAAGAAGCGTATTAACGTTTTGTACTATTAAGAGATGTCGCAACATTCACATAAGTAAAATGGCGAAAGTGTATATTTGTGAATGATTTTGAATGTATACGTTTGCAAGTGGACGTGCGATGAGTAGATGGATGATGGATGAGCGGAAGTTTCCAAGTAGTAGGAATAGAAGAGCATATATGACGGAGTTTAAGTATGGATATGGGTGAAGTTAGAGTTGCTTGTCTGGATAGGAATGTTTGGAGAAAACTAATTTCAGGATAGTGGAAAGAGTTTGTGCTACGTTATTTTCATAGTTTTTTTTTTTTTTAATAAACTAATAGGTTGTGTTGTTATGGAAACGTGATTTTGAATTATATAATAGTATTATAATTATGTAACGAGTGTACAATAATAGTTATTACTTATGTGGATGAAGAATAGATTGAAAGTTTAAGTCTCAATTTATTTAATAATTTAATATAAATATATTCAAAAAATAAAACGTTTTTAGGTTTAAGTTCTGTATTAATATTTATTAATAATTGACGTTTCGACAAACTCAACGTCAGTTTTTCTGACGAAAACGGACGTTCAGTTCGGCGAAACGTCGATTATTAATAAATATTAATACAGAACTTAAACCTAAAACCGTTTTATTTTATATAATGAGTTCTGAAAGATTTAAAAAATAATAATTACAAAATAATGAGCATACAATATTTGAGAGAATGCCGAGTATTTTTTGATTGGTAACATAAAATAATAATAATAAAAAAAAAAACGCAAACTTGTCCATTTTCAGGCAACAACCGATCTGTATGGAAAATGTACAACATCGCATTCGGGAACATCGGCAGCTGCTCCAGAAGCCGCCGGAGTATTTGCACTAGCTCTAGAAGCCAAGTAAGTTAAACACAAACTAACCGTTCCAATATCAACGTACATCTAACAAAACCATTTTCCACATTTTGTTTATTATTTTTTTTTACATTTTTGATTATCTTACTCAACTTATTATATCGGTAAAATGAAAAAAAAAAAAAATGAAAAATATATCATATTTCTAAGAATTGATTTGATTGTAAATAAATATGATTTTGTTTGAATGCTATCTTGTTTCACAATTTTCTGCGCTGTAATGTAACAAAAGAGGAAATAGAATAATAAAGCATTTTCAAATATTTTCTATTTGTAAATGCGTATACGAGCATTTTTTTCGTACACATTTTTTTTTAAAACATTGTAGCTACATAATTTTGAATAAAATAAAAATTTCACGTGTAGAACTTACACTACTAAATTCAATTAAACTAATTATTATCGTTTCTTAAGCGATATTTATTGACTATCTATACTGATGTTATTTTATAGCATTGGTTTGAGCTGGCGAGACATTCAGCATCTGACTGTTTTAACATCAAAGCGAAACTCGTTGTTCGACGCTCGCGGTCGTTTCCATTGGACGATGAACGGTGTGGGTCTCGAATTTAATCATCTATTTGGATTTGGTGTTTTGGATGCTGGCGCAATGGTTGCACTAGCCAAACAATGGCGTACCGTTCCTGCTAGATTTCATTGTGAAGCAGGAACCGTTTCTGAAGTACAGTAAGTTAGATTGTTTTTTCTACTGATTTTTTGCATTTTTCTTTTTTAGTTGATATTTGTTGAGTTAAATTATAGAAAATGTTAGCGTAGTTGCCGTGAAAATAAAAGGTCCCGGGTTTAAAACTTCGGCAAAGTTAATGCATTATTCTTTATTTAAATATTAACTAATGATTTAATTAGTTTATCAAAATAAATTAATGGCGATTTAAGCAAAAACAAAATACTATAACTTAATTTTACATGGTTTTTAAGGCAGGCCACACACCAAAGAAACATGAAACATAAAACGTGAAACTAGAAGCATAAAACATGTTTCATAAAATAACAACACATTGTTTTAAATGAGAATTCGCGCATCAGCGAAATGCATTTCATGCGTGGTGATAAGAGAAACAAATGCTGTAGAAATATGTTGCATGAAATAGAGCCTATTCTATATTTTTGTTTCACGTTTCGCGTGCTTTCAGTCACTGTGCATGAAAATTAATAAATTTCCTGATATTTAAAGACGCGTAGCTTCTAAACCGAAAGTGCTATTAAAAAATGATGCGAATAAAAGTTGTGAGAAATTTTATTGTCTATAATTTTATTTCTATACAATTTTTTGATAAAATGCATATTTAAGTTCAAATTGCACTAAATATAGAAACATTTAAGTTTAACATTTTTATTTCTGTACATTAAAATTAATTAATTTTTTGATAATTAAAAACGCGTATCTTCTAAACCGGAAGTTCTATTAAAAAGTGATGCAAATAAAAGTTGTAGGAAATTTTATTTTCTATAATCTTATTTCTATAGAATTTTTTGATAAAATGCATATTTAAGCCCAAATTGCACAAAATATAGAAACATTTAAGTTTAACATTTTTTTAAATCACTGTTATCCAAACTATCGTCGGTGTTCGAGTTTATTGTGAATTGAAACCAATTTAATTTTTATTTCTTCAATTTGTGTATCACTGTACAAAATGTTTCGTATTTCGTATTTCATATTTCATATTTCATATTTCATGTTTCACGTTTCTAGTTTCTCTGGTGTGTGGCTTAGCTAACAGTAAAATAGTAGGATTTTGTAATTTTTGACAATAATAATATATGTAATACTACATTTTTATGAAAAAATTACAGTCATAGAATATATAAATTTAAATCAATTTTGTTACAGTGCGCAAAACTATTCTATCTGCATGTACTAATTCAAGAATTAAATAAAATAATCCAATTTCTTTTTTCAGACAAATTCCATCTAGTCGCTCCCTTCTCCTGAAGATAACAACGGATGCATGTCGTGGCCAGGATACGGAAATAAACTATTTGGAGCATGTTCAAGCGGTGATAACAGTGAATGCGTCACGACGTGGTGATTTGGAATTGTTCTTAACATCACCGATGGGCACCAGATCAATGATATTATCCCGGCGACGTAATGATGATGACGCGCGTGATGGATTCACTAAGTGGCCATTTATGACCACGCATACATGGGGCGAATATCCGCAAGGCACCTGGCTGCTTGAGGTAATTTAATTTTTTTTCAGAAGAATATGTGGAAATTTGCAAATTGCAGGAAAACGACTGTTGAAAACTTATGAAAGATAAGCTAAAAAATATTTTACACGGGTTGTACTAATAGTAAAAATAAAAAAAATGTTATAGCAAAAGTAAAAAATAAGCGCATTTTATAACTGCTGAATAAATAGATTTTACTGTGAGAATACTGTGCGAAAGGTATTTTCATCATTTTCATATCATTTTGATATAAGTATTTCAAAAGACAAAATTCAATATTATATATTTTTTTAATGCGATATTTTTACGCCATTATGGTATACAAGTAACGTATTTTTCTCTTCTCTTTCTCTCTTTCTCTCTCTCTCTCTCTCTCTACATATGTTGTAATATTTCACGGAGATGCAATGTACGAAGCAATTATATACGATGTGTCCAAAAGAATTATGTGCATATTAAAAATCTTTTAGAACTCATTATTTTAGAATAAAACGGCTTTAAATAGTAGTTTTGAGTTACTAGGTAACAAAATAAGTAACTAGATCATGAAATATATAAATTTTTGATTAAAGGAAATCAAATTTTTTTCTTTATAAATTTCTATTGATTCTTTTATCATCTGCTGTTGTAAAGAAAAAGATTATATCAAGGAACTGACTTAAATAAAATTTGGTTTTCTAATTAAATTATTAGTTTATCAAAATAAATTAATGGCGACTTAAGCAAAAAATAAAATACTGTAACCTAATATATAATACGCCATGTGTAATTAAGAATATAAAATATAAAAATTTATATATTTCATTATCTAGTTACTTATTTGTTACTAGTAACTTGTTTTCATATTCTGTTTATTTACTATAAATGTCATTTCTGTTTTTTTCTTGATGAAGACGCACGTTTAGTTCGTCGAAACGTTGATTTATTAATAAATTATTACAAAACTAGAACCAAAAATCGTTATATTCTAAAATAATAAATTCTGAAAGATTTGTTACTATGTGATATTATTATTTTCTTGTTAAATTAATTTATTTTCGCTTTCTCATTAAACGCCTGAAAATTTTCTAAAACAACATCCTCAAAATTTTATTATACTCAACAATTTATTCCAAGATCGAAACTTTTCTTGTTATTATCATATTTTTGTTTCTAATAATAATAATAATAAAGAACTTTATTTAGCAAAGCTATTCCAAATTACTTTTACAAATTTTTACATATATTAATACATTACGAGTGATTTCAATTAGTATGTAACATAAATTGCCTTAACTCTAATTTAAATTTCTTAAGATCTAACATTTTTATATTATTAGGTAACTTATTATATTCACTGACAACGAAACAATTTATTCTTGTTTATAATAAAACAATCTCTATTCTATTGTTTTGCTCTTTTCTAAGGTGAGTTTCAGCGGTCAAATGCCGCAAACCGGCTGGCTGAAAGAATGGACCCTAATGTTGCATGGTACAAGAGATCCACCTTATACGGAATTACCAGTTTCCGATCCGCATTCAAAGCTCGCCATTGTTAAGAAAGCGCACGAGGAACGTTCGCAAAATAAAATGTAGAGTGAAATGACGACTGGTTCGTCATTTAACACACACAACACACAGACACACCCCCCACCCCCTGGTGGTGTGGGACAGGTAGGCAACTATCATTAACACAACACATTATATTGCTCTTGTACTAATATACTACACAGTACATGCATTGTACTACTATTTTTTTTTATGATTCTTTTAAAATTATAATCCAGTTTTGTTCTTACAGTTTCGTTTTTATATCCAGGTTATTTTGAGGTAAAAAGTATTGTAGAATTTAATAACTATATACATAAAAGATTAAATTTCGATGGCAAGGTTAGATGTTCGAATCAAATTATCATTTAAGATTTTGTGTCAAACTTTCGGTGGCATTTTCCACCTTTTTCAGAACTTACAATTTTATTAATTAACTCAACACCAGCACAGTAAGAATAATTACAATAAAATCAAATAACTTATTATTATAACTTACATGTTCTTTTTAGAAAATTCAGAAACAAATACATAAAAAAAATGGTATAGCAATCATAAAATTTGCAGAATATACAAATCATGAAGTCGATAATAAAATAATAAATAAATTATATTGTTATTTATTATTATATTAATTGTTTCTTAATTTTCTAAAAAAAAGCTGACACAGAATTTTTAATGAGAGTTTGATTCGAACATTTAACCTTTTGATTAATTAATTTAATCTTAGATTTTCTGATGGTAAACTTATTTATTCCACAAGCAGAACTTTTCATAAAAAATGACTTTTTGTCGTAAAATTAATAATAAATTTTTTTTCCATTTTAAACTTTTAAAGACATACTATATATATATATATATATATATATATATATATATATATATATATATTAACAAAATAGCAGAGTGAATAATTAATAATAATCAGTTTCCACGATTCCTAGGCGGAATCTGGAACTATATGCTCAAGAATCTGATCATGTAGTTTATTAGCAATTGTTACAATTAATTGCGTGGTACAAATTAAATTTTGTTGATTTTAAATTCGATTATAATGAAGTGCACAAATGTGTGATAAAATGTGATGAATAAATATTAAAAAATCCGAATTATTTCTGCACGTAATTTTTTCGAAATATGTTATAAAAATTTGAATATTTATTAATCAATACACAATATTACTGAAATTTTAGTGAGAGAGAATAAGTAAGTGAAGCAAGTTTTGAATAAAATCGAACAAGAAATGTAGTATGCTAGTACAAGATGAAAAAAATTAAAAAAAAAAAAAAACTGAAAAAAAAAATACAACATTGTAGTTACTTTATTTGAAAAACTTATTTTTTTAAGAGATCAGTATTATAAATAAATAAAAAGAATAAATTAAATTATTGGAGCACAATGTTATTTATATTATTTATTAATTAAATTATTATCGTAAATAAATGAAATTGAAATAAAATATATTAGATTGTACGTTTTGCAAATATTGCAAAAAACAAAGATATCACAATATTGTAAAGAGATTTAAAAACAAATATGTATATTCCTTATAAAATATAAAAATAACAGAATCCCATTTATATATACTAAGTGTTATTAATATTACTATAATTTATTATTCATTTGTTTTGTCATTTGTTTTTTGACAATGTTATAAAATGTTTTACTTGATAAATAAATTTTATTCCAGAGAAAAACGTAGTAAAATATATATAGAAAAAAGGTATGTACATATCTCTGAATTTGTTAAACATATTTCTATTATCTTATAATTATTGAAATTTCTCTATTTTTCTATGGGCTTTAAATGTACTGTTTACACAGTTTTTTCTAAAATTGTTTAACTGTAAAATTATATATTAAAATTATTCATTATTTTGCAATAAAAATGGGGGTGATAAGCTTCTTTTTATATAAACTAATTGTGCGTTTGTTTGAACTCAAAATAAGAGAGGGCCTTCTATTTTGAGTTGAGACGAACAATTTCCAGAAATTACTTTTAACATCGTTTTAAAATTTCGCTGCAGCGTCATGTTTTGTGTAAATATTTTATTTACGTAAATTGCTGCGATTTATATTTTGCTAATTTATTTTGAGAATTTGGCTGTGAAACTAAAAAAAATATTATAATTTTCTAGATATAGAAATATGCAGGACATTTGAAAAAAAAATGTAGGATAATTAATGTTTAAATATTTGTGAATTTTTCGTTTTTCAAATTTTTTATTGATTTTCCTTTTTCATTAACAATGATTATTTTTAAAAAATTTTATCTTTATTTTTGGCCGTGCATGGCAGAAACAATCTAGATATCAACTGTTAAAAAATTTCATATTCTAGTTTAATAAATACATTCGAAATTTGAAAATTTATTTAAAAATTTATTATGTTTAAGCTTAATTATTATAGGTATTTAAAATTATCCAGGAGTTTGCAAATGTACTCGTATTGTAGCTTGCAATCAGTTAAAATTAATTTAATAGAAAATATTGTGAAAATGGTACATTTATATTGAAATTATACAGAGATATTAAAGTTGGGGCCAAAGTATTGATATCATTATTAAATAATTCTACAATTAATATTTTAAATTTTATTTCTAGTCAACAGGAATTTTAATTATTATCGTTTAAAAATACAAATTTTCTCAATATTTTGTTTCTAGACAAATGAACTATGAACAGTTTAGTGATGTTTTAAAAATAATTTATCTTCAATCGTAAATAATTTTATTAAAACAAATTTTTAGAATTATAGTTTGTTCATAATTTAGTATCATTGAAAATACAATGTTGAAGTTGATCAGAAATGTGAAACTATATTAAAAATTAGATTACAAGATTTGATTCTATCGAACAATTCATCTTACTTTTAAAATAATCAACGTTTCGACGAACTTAACGTTCGTCTTTTTCCGTTTTCTTTATGAAGACTGACGTTGAGTTTGTTAAAACGTCGAATATTAATAAATATTAATATAGAACATAAACCTAAATCCATACTAGTTTTTATATGAGTTTTGAAAGATTTTTTCGCTATGTTAAATAATAAAAAAATTAAATTAACAAAAATATATACAATATTTTATTGGCGTTTGAAGATAAAATATAACTTGAAAATATAGTTTCCTAAATAGTATTTCATTTTGTGCTTTATCTAGGTTAGATAATTAGGTTCCTAGATTTATAGTATTATCTAGAATGAGATATATACTAGAAAAAGGTGCATCATAGGAAAAAAAGTATACATATATTATTTTTTTTCTGCTACTGTTATTCCAGAATGGTAGACTTATAATTAAACATATTCTTAATATTATAAATATATGAAAAAAAAAATGTAAAATATTATATATACATACAATATACATTATAAAAATTGTTTTTAGTTGATGTTCATAAAATTATTTATTGTTAAATGTGATATTTATTAAATGGAATTTAAATTATATTATTTATTTCAGAAGTTTTTTTTTATATTTTAAATAAATTTTTGCATAAACAATAGTGCAGCCAAATATTACAACTTTATAAATGTAAGTACCTAAAAATGTTAAATTTTTATGTCGATATTGATTTTTTGTTTGTTTTTATTTTTTATGTGAAGTTTGTAGCTTAATATACAGTGTTAAATACAGCGTGTCCCACGATGAGCGTCGTTATCTGTATTCTAAAAACTATGTAATATTATAAAATAAAACGATTTTAGGTTTAAGTTCTGTATTAATATATATTAATATTCGACGTATCGATTAACCTAACGTCCGTCTTCATCAGGAAAATGTCATTTGTATGAGTTTTCCTGATGGAGACGGACGCTGAATTTGTCGAAACGTTGGTTATTAATAAATATTAATACAGAACTTAAACCTAAAGCCGTTTTATTTTATATAAAGAATTCTGAAAGATTTTTACTAAGTTATGTAATATTGGCTTAGTTGAAGTAAAATATTGGCAATAAAAGGTCATTTCCGGTTTATAATTGATAACATTTTACTTTAGTTCAACTGTTTTTGACGCATTTCTATTTTTTTTTATTTTTGTTTGAAATTGGCAACATCTTTCAAAATCTGTATCTGAAAAATTCAACCAAATTTTTGCTAGCTGTACACGGGGTCTTATTTAGGAAACTTTGGGCTACGATTTCATAAAAAAATAATTAATTAAAACTATTTAGAAATGTACCTAGAATAATGCTGTAAATTTGGAGTTAAAATAACAGTAAAATCTCATTATTTTTGTTTTCAAATAGAAACTTTCATTTTATACTACTTTAATGAATTTTACAGTAAAAAATTACAAAAGTCCTCATGCTTTTGATCGAGTTACTTAAGCGCATTTTTGGCTGGCGGATCAGTATTTTTATGAGCAAGTCACAAAATTGTGAAAAATGAAAATAACTGTAACGTTTATAAAAATATTCAATAGTCGTTTTCGATAGGTTGCACTGTTTTGTTTATAAAATTTAAAATATCATTAATTAACTTATTTAGCATTGGCTGAGCGCTTTTTAACTATTCGATGCGCCAATAACTCGACAGCACCGAACTAATGCAAAAAACTAGAACTTTCTAGATGTCTAGTTTAAAAGTTTTTCTGGAACCGAACGAACGACCGACCGAACGGACAAAGCGTATTATTGAGCTTCCTTCTTGAAAACAAAAATGCGCTAAAAATAGTGCTAGTTTATGTAATATATCCTATATTGAAAATTAATAGATTTTTTTTTAGTAAAATAGAAAAATATTTAATTTCGTAACATAATATTATAGTTTTTTTTTTAATACAGACAGCATAAGCTCGTCGTGGTACAACCTATAAGTACTTGTTAATGTTATTTAAATCTAAAAATAATACATATTTATTTTTGTATTACAATTTTAACCTCAAAGTTATTTTATAAATATCAACTATTTATTAAAAAAAAAATTACTTGAATGCAGTTAACGCTTTTGTTCTTTAACATAATTTATAACAATTATCTATTATTTTATTTAATTTCGTCGAAAATAACCTCAAAATAAAATATCAAGTTATTGAACTACTTACGGTTTCATATCCGATATTTATATTTCAATTAGAAATTAATTTCAAATTATCGTCTTTTATTGAGATAAATAAAGCCAACATATTTCTGCATTTTGACAATCTAAGATGCCATAGAAAAATTTACGAGGGTAGTAGCATGGGGTTGATGACGTTACAGGGTTATGTGATTAATCGATGGTCCTTGGAAGTCTGTATTTTGAATTGTGGCTAACGGAAATCATAAGGTTTATAACAGGGAATCGTTAGGAACATCTGTTAGCTAATTTTTGCTTATTGTTACATTAATTCTTTTTTTTTAATATAGTAAAAAAAATTTTCAAAACTCATTATATTAAAAGAAAACTACTTTAGGTTAAAGTTCTGTATTAATATTTATTTATAATCGACGTTTCGACGAAACTAAATCTTTATCAGGATAAATAATATAAATAACATTACAGTAAATAACGGAATATAGAAACTAGTTACTAGATAACAAATAAGTAACTAGATCATACGAATTATAAATTTTTAATTAATGAAAACCAAATTTTATTTAACTCAGTGCCTTCTCACAGTTATCCTTTTCATTATAAATTTCTGTTGCTTCTCTTATCAATCTTTTGCTAATATTGATTGGTCTAGCAATTATTACAGTATTTTCGAATTTTACATCATAAAGATATTCTAACGTATGTTGAGCAATAGCAGATTTATCTAGATGGTTTAGACGTATTGGCCTCTTATATTTTGATAATTTAGTAGAAATTGCTGTCCGTCCAACATAAACTTTACCCCATTCAAAAGATGTTTTATATATATATTTTTCTTTTATATTTATTTTTATATATTTTTTATTCTGGGGAAAATATTATTTGTAATTAAAAAAAAAATATTTATTATATTTTATTCTTTATTTGATCTAGTATGGTTTAAATTTGTGTTAATCATCATTATAATAAATAATGAATAAAATTGTTAATTATTATCGTACAAAAAAAACTTTATATTAGAATTTTTATAAAAATCTTAAGTTACTTTCAAGCTATTTTTTTAAGTTACTTTATAATAAGCTTAAGCTACTTCGTAAGCTACTTTGTAAATGATGCAAATTCCCGTACTAAAAACTATACACTTTCTCCTTTTAGTCAAAGTATACCTAATAAAAGCAACTACATTAAGAAAAGTAATTATTAAGTATAGAAAAGTGGCTATAAACTAGTAAAAATAGCTATAAATTACTAAAAGTAACTGTGAGTTGCTAAAAATAGCTATAAATAATAGCTTTATGCTTTAGCTACTATTTATAAGCTACTTGCGACAAATTCTGAAGCTACAGCTACTTTTATTTTTTTTGTAGCACAGTCACAGCTACAACTACAATAATTGATGTACATCGATACATCATGTACATCAATCACTGTGAAGGCACTGAGATAAATAAAATTTGGCTTTCATTAATTAAATTTTTTATGATCTAGTTACTTATTTTGTTACCTAGTAACTTGTTTTTATGTTCTATTTCTATTTTTACTACTTTGACTGCAAGGAAAAGTAGTATAGCGTTTGGTACGGTGTCTGTAACATTTTCAAAAAAAAAAAAAAATTGTATAGAAATCCTTCATATAGCCTGTAGATGACGAATCTGAACTTAGTTTATGTGGGTGTATGGATGTGCGTCGTCAGCTCGCTCGCTCGCTCGGTCGTAAGTCAAAATTTTGTGGCCGCAACTCCTCCTAGACGGTTCAACCGATTTTAATGAAATTTTCAGGATGAATTTGTCTAGTACCCAAGATGGTCATGTGGTTTTGTTTTTTTTTCAGTGATGCCAACTTTCCGAGAGAAAAAATTACTAAAGTTTTAAAATTTGTATTATGGCCATGTTATTCAACCGATTTTACTCAAATTTTCACAAAAGATTCTACTACTATTCATATAATTTATGTAATTTTAACAAAATAAAGTGTTGCCAACTTTTCGAGAAAAAAATTAGTAAAATTTTTAAAAATTTATTATGACCATTTTATTTAACCGATTTTGATCAAATTTTCAGAAAAGTATCTCCTAATGCCCACATAAATTATAATAATATTAAAATACAGTGTTGCCAACTTTTCGAGAAATGTCAAAGTAGTCTATATATGGGTTTACCCATATACTTCTATTCTTGTTTATTCAAACTTTGCTAAGATATAGCTTTACCAACAGCCACAATCTTGTTAATGTAACTTGGTTTCGAAATGAACATGTAGACAAAATGTAAATAAACTCATGTCTATAATTAAATCTTGAGAATAATCGCTGCTTATACACAATTATCTTTAAGTTTAATTAGACGCCTTGCCGCCGCGAATATAGAGAAATATCTGCAAATTAAACTTCCTTAATTGAAATAAATGCTAGCGTCGTTTGTGTATTGTGTTACAAACGAGACGCGCATGCGTAGTAGGAAAATGGCTTTAACCATGCCTGGCTCGTTGTTTTGTAAACTGGGGGCAATATTGGAACAGTCCTTATAACACCAGCAGGCAGCAGCACAGTGAGGCGATTTGACTCGTCCTGCTGCATTTCAGTTTCAGTACTGAAACGGTGATGGACGAGGCTAGAACGGGAACATCGTCAGCGCCCGATGCTGAAGTCGATGTTCAGGTATTTCGCTAGAAACTTTCTTTTGTTTCGTTTTTTGATGGCTGTTTCTTAGTGTTGTTTTCTTTGTGGTTATCATTCAAGTTTTTTGTTCGATGTTTTGTTGGTTAGAATAAACAAATGACAGTTGCTTGGTGAACTGTATTTGGCGGGAAAATTTTTATTGTTTACTTTTTGTGTTGGTTTTCCTGCAAAATTTGTCTAAATTTTTTTATATATTTAAAGAAATATATATATATTAATATTTATATATATTTACTTTTTGTATTTTTATGCAAAATTTGTCGAATTTTTTTGTGTATTTGAAATTATTTTAATAATACTTTTTATGACTCAAAATTTCGTTTTATTAAATGCAGTTGATTTCTAAATTATTATGCATAATTGGTTTAGTGTCTATCATATTTAAAAAATTATAATAATATTTATAAATTGCATGTATTTTTAATTAATTTGCTTAATTATTAATTATTTTTAAAATGGCCATTTATATAATATATATATATATATATATATATATATATATATATATATATATATATTTTGCTTGTTTGTTTTAAATTTTGGGTTTTTGATATTTCACTTTATATTTTGCAACTCTTGATGAAATTGATACTCGTACATATCAAATTTCTATATTTCTGTAGAAAAGCTTTAAAAAATTGTGATTCTTTGGTATGAGTAATAGATACTGCTGTCATATTTTGAAAAAAAAAATGTTATTAAGAATTTTGTGATCTTAGAAAGAATAGTATATTATGTTACGAGAAACAGAAAGCGATGATTATTGTGTTGAGCCCAGATATTTGTGGCCGACGCAAAGCCGAGGCCAAGCAATCTGGGCGAAATAAAAAATGAGCTTTCTATTCCGAATTACATATTTTTTTCATCAAGCGTTCTAAACGAGAAACTAAACTAAAATTAAATATAAATATGTGCCAAGTTACATTAGCCATAATAACAGTTATAGAATAGTATGTATATGTATATATTATTTATATCTATTACGTGATTTGTGAGAATTAATCTTTCGTTGGTCGAATATACAATTTCTGACAAATTTGACTGTGTACATTGCATTTCTTGTACTTTTTCACATATTTTCAATAATCAAATTAAAATGCAAGCGAAAATAGACAATGCAATTGTCAGTTAACTAAACTTGATGTAGTAATTTTCAATATGGTTGACAAAGATGTTAGATTAAATGCACTTGACGTTTTAATTATTTTTGGTGTTTCAACTAGTGATGTATATAATTACTAATTGCTGAGTAATAATTTACATTATTGTATTAGTAACATAATGACCTCTTTCTACATAGGCAATTTTGATACGCTTGAAGTAAAAAAATAATTTTTGTATGTAAACTTAAAGTGGTAAATAAGATAAAAATCATACTAATAAATGAATAATTTAAATAAATTTGATATTAAGACATTATTACGTAAAATTAATCAAATTTACCACAGCGATTACGCACAATTCCGAAGTAATCAATTAAACTGAAACACAAACATATTAAAATGATCAAAAATAATATCAATCAAATGAAACAATTAATTACTTTAACTTAACTCCACTCTTACCCTCCACCCCTTAGCCTATTTGAATTTTAATCTCAAATAGTTGAGTGCATGCTTAGGCAATTAGTTTTAAACGTCCGATAAGCGAAAAACCAATCTTGGTCGAATAAATTTAGCCCGATCAAACGTAATAACTGTATTTTATTCAAACTCGTTTCTCCTTTGAAAGCACAATGTAAGGTTATATTTGATGTGGTCACGCAAACAGAATAGTTGAAATTTTCTCCCTACATTGCGAAGTATAAAAAGCGTGTATCGTTTTCCATAGAAAAAAATCGATTTGATAAATACGAACTAATTTTCTTTTATAAGGGCTGATCAAAAAAAGAATGTACCGAAAATTTTTATTGTTTACTTTCTGTTATTTTTTTTGTTTTGTATATTTAAAATTATTTGTGAATAAAATTTATAAATTTTTAATTAAATTACACCAGATGAAGACGTACGTTGAGTTCTTTGAAACGTCAATTATTAATAAATATTAATACAGAACTATAACGTAATGGCGTTTTATTTTAATGTAATGAGTTCTGAAAGATTTTTTACTATGTTAATCTTTCTTTGGTCGAATATATAATTTCTGACAATTTGGCGGTATACATCGCATTTCTTGTGTTTCTTTATACATTTTTTATAATATTATTTACATTTAAAATTATGTATTTAATTATTTAAATATATATATATAAATTTATCTAATATAATTATTATTAAATTGAAAATGGAAATCGGAAGTAATACTTTTTGAATAAACCTTCTACGAATAAAATTTCTTCAACGAAATGTTAGCACGATCTGACTCTATTATTATTTTATAAATAAACGTAATTTCCTCTGATTTATATTAATATTTAATTCTATTTGTGTAGGTTAAGAAAGAAAACATTTTGTGTCTCAATAAAATGATTTATGGTTTTATCAAAATAACTTTAATGATTCACTTAATATTCAATAATTATTTATTTTATTTTAAAGTATAATAAAACAATTATCATTTTCAATTAAATAATTTGATTTTTATTTTTTTTATTATTATTTTTAAAAGGGGTTGTTTGATTGTTATTTGTTATGTATATAAATATTGTTTTGCATATAATGGGTTTATTAAAATAATGTTTTTAATAGCATAAATATTAAAAATATATTAAAATAAAAAAGCTTTAGGATTAAGTTCTGTATATATTATTTAATAATCGACGTTTTCATATACTCTACGTATATCTTCATCAGGAACCAATAATACGAATGACATAGATAATAAACAAAAAAAACATAGAAACAAGTTACTGACCAATATAGTCATGCTTCTTCGCATCATTATTTTGCACAATATTTTATATTTTTTCGTAGCTTAAAACAATTTAAAAATGTTTATTTTTGATAAAAAATTTCCATTAATTTGTTTCATGAAAATATAACAACATAATAATTAAATCTACATAAATTAAAATACAAATTAAATTTTAATTACAGGGCACGTGGAACATTTTAGTTATTTAAGTATATTTTTTAATTAATATTCTAAAAAAATGTTTTTTTTTTTGTAAATGACCGAGTTGTTGAAGTCCATTATTTAATTACTAGGTACTCGATTTTAATTGAACATTATGAACAATACAAATTAAATTGATTTGATTTTTCAACATTAAGAGCTTTTTCATATTAATTTTTTTTTTTTCATTTCCAACGATTTGCGATTTTAAATTCAAGTTCTGATAAGAGGTCAATTGTTTTATATTATTCACTTTTAAATTTCAGTGTGAAAATGAGATATCTCATACATTTTTATTTTGGTTATTATGGTATATTTGATCTACTTTTTCGAATTTTTATGTCAAAAATTGTTTTCAAATTATGACGACACGCGTGGATTTGTCAGCCTCTGCTAAAAAAACTTTGGCCATTTGTCCCGTCTCCCGGGAAGTTCTGAAATATAATACAAAAGTTTTTTTAGAATATCCTAAAACTAAAATAAAATATAAATTTTTAATGAATTTCGAAAAATTACGGAAATAACGATTGTTTGAAAAAAGTGCTTTTGTTTCAGTGAAAAACAAACAAACTCTTAAAGTGTATAAAAAATTGAAATAAATAGAATTTATTTCTCTATAATTACGTCTTAAAGCGAAGTTAATCGAATGGATAGTTTCTGAGATCTCACCAGGGCAAAGTTGAAAAACATGGTTTCAAGAATAAGGTGTTTAAAGTTTGAAGTTAGTTATTGACTGTCCGATCTGTACATTTTACTTGCTGAGACACAACTTTATATTGGTTGCTGTAACTCCGTTAAAAATTTGAATTTCGAAAAATTGTTTTAACACATTATTCTACATACTGTAAACTTTCAGAAAATGCAAAAAATCGATTTTTTAAAAGTGTCAAAGTGGTGCCCCCCCCCCCCCTTATCACCGACTTTTTCTTTTTTTATAATCTGGTTTTAGTGGTTTTATTTATATATTTTAATGAAAAATAGCCATCATTACAAGCTCATTTACACCAGAAAAAAAATTGAACAAAAAACAGTAATCTATATTTGTTATATAGCACAAATTTAGCTACATTTTTATATATTGTATACAATACAAAAATTGAACAAAAAATAGTTTTTTGTTTCGATATATAATCGGAACAATAGTTTATTCTCTGAATAAAAAAATAAAAAAAACTGAAACTTTTTCTTCTAAAAAGATTACAGTAGAAGAATCTATCGTTAACAATTGAATCAGATTAGATTTTTTATTTATTACCTACTTTCTATTTTTATCAGATTTATTTCACAACATGCGAGAAAACATTTTCCCATCTTTTTTTTTAAATAATTAATGTTTAAAAAAAGTATCGTTGGTATTGAAAAACAATTAGGATATAGTTTTTGAAAAAGTATTTATTTATCATAGTAAAATATCTTTCAGAACTCATTATATAAAATAAAACGGCTTTAGATTGTAGTTCTCTATAAATATTTATTAATAATCGACATATTTATCAGGAAAAAGATACAAATGACATTTACAGTGAATAACAGAAAATATAAACAAGTTACTAATGAAAGCCAAATTCTGATTTATTTTATTTTTAAGTGAAGGCACTGTATTTACATAAAATTTGACTTCCATTAATTAAATAGTTATAATTTTATTATGATCTAGTTACTTATTTTGTTACTTTAGTAACTTGTTTCTATGTTCTGCTATTTACTGTAAATGTCATTTGTATAAGTTTCCTTGATGAAGACGTTGAGTTTGTCGGAATGTCGATTATTAATAAATATAAATACACAACTTAAACCTAAAGCCGTTTTAGTTTATATTTATTTATATTTTTGTTTATTTTGTGTAATACTTTACACAATGCAGTTTTCTATACAAAAAACGTATAGTTTTCTGTACAAACAATATTTCTTACTATCATTTACTATTATTTGACTATTAAAAATTTTTTTTTTCTTAGAAAAACATAACATAGTAAAAAAATTTTCAGTACTCATTATAAATAAAATAAAATAATTTTCGCTATAGTAAGATTATATTTTTTATTTAGTACTCATTATATAATATAAAACTGCTTTAGGTTCAAGTTCTGTATTAAAATTAATAAAGATGAGCGTTGAATTTCGTCGAAACGTCGATTATTCATTAATTTTAATACAGAACTTGAACCTAAAGTAGTTTACTTTTGAGTTAAAAGTAAATAAACCTTGAATCTAAATCAAAAAATTTCTCAGTGTCTTTTTGAGTAGGTATTCGTTTTTCTATAAAGAAGACCCTAAATAATATTTCAAATAGGAAATATTTCATCTGTCAAATTAACACGCGAAATCGCTTAATATAACCAATCAAATGATATCTATAATCTATCAATATATTTGAGAAACTGAAACGTACGATGGCTTAGATGTGATAGATATTAATAGAACACTTTCAGAATGCCAGTTTCTAGGACGTATTTTGATAATGCAATATTTTTAGCAATATATTGAATTAAGTATTTTTGTATATTGTATATTGTATATTGTATATAGTATATTGCATATATATATATATATATATATATATATATATATATATATATATTCTAAAAGTATTTGTGTGTTGGCAACAGATTTCTGATCTTTTAATCTATCTAACAGTACAATCCAATTTAAATTCAAGCTTCGACCACTTCGTTTACATAGGCTCGTAAAGTTCGACTTTGAGAAACACCTAGCGACAACTACATCTCCTTGGAGAATATGGAAAGACTGAAGTAGCTATTCGAAATATCGGCATTTTATTGTTATTTTATTCACAGTGACACAAAACCAATACATAGTGCTCGCCATTGCACTACCCGTCAGCAAAACCGAACAGACATTGAACAGAACAAATAAAAAGAGGCAAAAACGAAATCTACAAAAAACACACAAAAGCGAACAGCAAAAATCCATGATCATCTGATTGTGAATCAAATATAAAGGCTGTCTCGAAAAAATATGTATATGTTACCGTTAAAGCGTGTAATGCTGATATTCCATGAAATAGCTAGTTATTTCATAAATTGCCGATCTTCATCAGGATAAATAATATAAATGAGTTAATGAATTCTGAAAGATTTTTTGCTGCCGTATAGTTTCTTTCTTGCTTTAGTAATACTTGGTTTCTAAGGCCCGGTATTCCAGTTTTTTTTCCATTAATCTGTAGATTACTTAATATTGATAAGAAAGAATTATATATTTAGCAAAAATTTCGAGCATTTTGCTCGAGGCAAAATTCAAGTAACGCTTGAGATTTTGAACGGTTCGTTATTTAAAATTCAGCAGACGGAACAAGTAATTAAAGAACAAAGTTCGAAATATTCTGTCTGAATACAAAGTAGTTTACGAATAACTTTTGACTTTAATTTTACTGCGGTTATTTGTATATGGCGAGGTAGATTAAAGTTTTATTCGTTAAAGATTACGATGTACATTTATCGAAACTTAACTTTAGCTGTTTTATAATTACATTGAAAGTTTGTTTTCGAATATAACTTAATTCAATTGAAAATATTTAGCAAAGTATTTCTGCAAAGTTCAAGTTTTGTTTAAAATTTATTTATAATCGACGTTTCGATGAAACTCAACTCTTGTCTTCATCAGGAATAAACCGATACAAATGACATTTTAGTAAATAACAGAACATAGAATCAAGTTACTAGGTAATAAATAAGTGTCTTTAATCTTTAAAACCGGACAAACATACATAAATATATATTTACATTGTGCTTCATATGTATGCTTCATAGATTAAGGCGAATTATCGAATCCGTCTATTGCTAATATGAACTTGTTTTCGAAATTTTGATTATGTAAATATTTCTGTAATTATTTAATTTCTAATTCCAGGTGGAGCACAGTAATTCTCGTTTCCTGGCGCACGGCGGTACATGGCTCTGTTGTGTGCCGTGTTATTGGCTCCGACGGAACAATAGCGTGCATAAGGCGTCCTTGGGCGTCGCGACACTTCTTGTAACATCACTGCTGGTGGCGTCACCGGTTTTATTCTTAATCAGCTCGGTGCCAGCCAGCGATGTGCCAAAAGACTGTCGTATACAGGTCAGATACTTATATGTGTATGATTATTTATTGCTTTACGATTATTATTTTGTTTTGTATTGAATGTATTCGATTGATTGAATATTGGATAAATATGGTGGTAATATTGTTGACAACTTGCCAGAATTAGTTCTTTAAAGAGGGACCGAACCCTTGAAATAGTTAAGAATTGCTTGTTTTCATTGTTGTTATGGTGATAAGTTTGGCAATGTTGTCATGGAGTTTGATAATGTTTAATAATGTTCCGAAATCAGTTTTGTCCCAATATTCCTATCTAGACAAGCTACTTTAGCTTCATCCACATTCATAATTCCTCTCATACATGCTCTTCTATTCTTATTACTTGGAAACTTTTGCTCACGCAAGCCACTCTCTCAATCATACCACTCCCATCTACTCATCGGACAGTCACGCAAACGTATACCATCAAAATCTTTCATATAAGTTTTTTTAATCAAACGATTATTAGACATTCGCTCAATATGTCCGAACCATATTAACTAACTAACACGGCAACTTTTGCTACAACATTTTTTTTAATTTTACACTTATTATACACAAATTTATTTCGTACCCGATTCCTCCTAGTTATATCACATATATCCCACCAGAGCCGTATTTACCTCTTTCGAGGCCCCAGGCGCAATTGAAATATGAGGCCCCAGGCGCAATTGAAATATGAGCCCCCCCTGCAGATATTCTTCAACTGAAAACACCAGTTCTTCAACATTAGAAATGTATTGAAATATAATTTACTCGTAAATTAAAACTAGAAACTAGAAATTAAAATATAATTTTCAAATTGATCTCAGTGACTGATATCTGATTTGAAATCTGAGGCCCCTTAGCTACGAGGCCCCAGCTTGCGCCTCATGCGCCTGTGCATAAATACGGCTCTGTATCCCACGTAAAAATCTCATTTCTACAGCAGTCGTTTTTCTTTTATGCTTTTGTAGCCAAAATATCAGTATATGAGTTATTAAATTAGTTTTAGAACTATTCTAACAGTTTCCAGTTGTTTATCGCAAATATTTGTACAGCGTGCCATGTCACATAGTAAGTTTACAGTTGTATGCAAATTTATTTAATTATAAATTAAGGTTAATTACATGTAATGCTCAAATTACAAACAAAGGCAACAACAATCATGATATTATTTACATTACGTTAAATTATAGAACGTATACGATATCAGGTTACTGCTTTGTTATTTCGTTTCCAAAAATAATTTGAAATAAAAGTTCAAGTAGGTAATGTAAAAAGGTTTCAATTAGAACTTTAAATTACTAAAAAAATGGAACAAGTGTACTACAACTTTATCGTAAAACAGTTTCTAATTGAAACATTCGCTGTACTGAATTATCTGAGAACTTATTTGAGAGGCTATTTCCGTTTCAGTTTTAATGCTTTTATTTGCCATGAAATATTTATGTGTACTTTAATGTAGAAAATAACAAAATTTATGGAGTAAAAATGTTACATTCGATTGTAATGTAATTAAAATAAAATTTAACACAATTTTTTTGCAATATTACATATACATATATATATACCCAAATCACGCCATGTACCCCAAAGGCTGTGACATAAATTCTTTCTCCTATCCCGAAATTAGTTTTCTTCAATTTTTTCTATCCGGACAAGCAACTCTAGCTTCATCGAAAAAATAGCGAAATTACAGATAAATATTAGTAAAATTTTACTATAAAAATCTGTAATTTAATTTTACTATAAATATTTTGTATTTCTACCTAAAAATTCTATTATTTTTACATAATTCATAATAATCGCATAAAATAAGTGAAAAATGACCCAATAAGTATGTAAAATTGCTTTACTTTCTGCAAATTGCATCACATACTTAATATGGAATTACGTATTATTGATTTAACTTTTTAAATTATGTAAAATTACAGCTTGTATATTAATATCTGTAATAATTCATCAAAATAATGAGACTTAGTACATATTTTGTATAATAATACTAATAAAGTATTTTAAGTGTAATTCATTCACTTCAAAATACATCCTTAATGTAAATTTAGAAATGTATGTGATTATACCAACAATTATATTACAGAACTAAACAAATTTTAGGTATTTACAGAAAATTCCTGACAGCAAATTTATTGAAGTTCTGTAAATTTATTAAAAGGGACTACTAAAAAAATTGTAATATTACATACATATGTACTATTCCATTTCGTTGGTAATATCATATTACATAATGCTTGTAAATAGTTCTGAAATTATGTATTTTTAAAGAATTATGTATTAAATTACAGCAGTTGAGTAATTATATCTAGAAATACTGGACATCATAGTATCTCATGGCTTGTAGGTAAAATTACATAATTTCGTTTTAGAGTGTACAAAACCAAATACTTTTGATTTTATTTATCAGAAATTCTTTGCAATCCAAATTCTACCAAAAGCATTTAAATTCGATCTCTTGCTTTTGTGGCAAAAGTATTTAAACCATCTTCGGCATACAACATTCCATTTTACCAACCAAATATTATCAAATATCTCCCCGAACAAACTCCGGTAAATTCCTGTTCTACTCATCCTTTGTCAGATTTAAATAACTTAGTGAGCTATAGTCCTTCCATCTTCCAGACTAGGCAACAGCTTAAAGTTACCTCCGTATCACTATAGCTGTTCGGCTAACCCGGTAATGATTCCTTAATACACTCGAGGCTATTGTTTCGTCCTTGTTTTACGGCGACGACAAAATCGTCGTGCTACTTTTGCAAGACCACAAAGAGCGTGGCTATTGTTTCGACTAAATGACACCAGATGGTGCGGCCGGGATGGATACGGTTCGCGTAATTGTTTTGTTTTAGGGGATAATCGTTAGATGCGCGCGCGAATTTGCCAAAGTGCTTGGCTGAAAAGATCGTGTTTTGTTTACTTACCTACTTTTTCTTCCATTGTTTGTTCGCGTAATTCTTTTGTTTTGTATACAGTGTTTGAAGAACAGCTGGAGATGAGTGGGGTTTATTTTTAGAGATGCAAATTTATCTCATAACAATTTTATTGAAATAAAAAGAAATCTATATATATTATATATATATATATATATATATATATATATATATATATATATATATATATATATATATATATATATATATATATATATATATATATATATATTAGTGATGTTGAAATAACTGATAAATTGTTTTTTATTTAATTTATATAAGTTGAATTACCGTACAGTTACCGTAAATCTCAATAGATAAAAATAGGAAATAAATTGTATATTTGAATTAAAGGTCGTTTTTATAATAAACATTTTAATTTTAATCTAACAAAAAAGTATTGATTTTAAATTCTGTAGGCCTTTTGACACTATGTATAATTTTGTACATTTTTATGCTGCATACTTCTATGCAAAAGAAAGGTAGCAAAAATGCATTTGAAATCGAATATTGGATCATGTAATACAGAAAAATTTGTTTGTACAGAAAACTATACATTTTTTACAGAAAAATGCATCGAGTATAGCCAGTATAAAGTAATATCTTTCAATGTTTGCTTAAATATTAAAATTTTGTATTTTTTGTGTAATGTAAACTATTATAATAGAACTACAACTACAAGAAGTATAAATACTTTTTATTTGCCTATTGCTCATTATACTCTTCTAACAAAGTTTCCCATTTATCATACAATACATATGTGTCACTCATTTAATAAGTTAGAATTGAGGATAGATATTTTTACAAACTTAATGTTTTTAGATAAATTTATGTGTTATATTTTATAAGTCAATATTTGCTATTTAATTGGGCTGTTGCCTGTTTGGTGTAATTAAATAAATAATACGAGGAAATTGTGAATACGAAAACATTGCATCCAGATTTTACTATATATTAAAAATAAACATCATGTAAGCACTTGAGCAACGCTGGGTACTTTAGAAAGTTTAATAAGACTATTCGTATGATAATTTTTATTTGGTCAAATAATTTACTCGTTTGTGAAAAAAAAAAATTGGACATGATGAGATTTCAATGTACGTACAAGCAAAAAATTATTCAAAATCTGAAAATGTCAATATTTACATTTTGATTTTGATGTGAAAATAAACGTTCCAATGTACAATACACAAGCACATATATCGATATGTAATTAGAAACACTTTTTCAATTAAATTTGAATAGCTGAATGCTATACCACAAAAATATATTTAGTTCTATTTATGCATTAAAATTGCTATTTATATATTTAATTTTTGCTTATTATTCATTTTTTTGTTATTTTGAACGTCAAGTATTAATGTTGTTTTATTTATTGGATTTATTTGTCTTAGTCAAAATAAAATTGGAATTTTAGAGGGCGATAGTACATCTCAAAAGGTGACAATAAATCTTAAAACTCCTTAGTAAAAGTTGTCTAGTAAGCGAGATAATAATTGTTTAGTTTTTACAGAAAACGATTAATTTGTTTTAAACTTTAGTAATCTACTACTTAATCAGAATTATTCAATTGTTATTACGTTTATTATTTATATTTATATAATTTACTTTTACTATCATCTTTGTTTGACTAATTTTTTTTTATTATTATTCTAATATCTAATTAGCCTTGTGCACACTGTAAAGAATTATTGTAGATTTACATTAATAATTATAGTAATTTTAGTATATATTTATTACTCTAATTTCAAAATACAAAAAAAAAATTAAACAAAAAATATTATAAAATTACTATAATTAAATGTAATGTAAATTATGTGGAGTAGTGGGTACGCCGAGCGAGACTTTGTACACAACATAGTGATAACACAATATAATTAGAAAAATGTTTTTGTTTCGTCGTGGGCTTGTAGTCTAGTGGTTAGAACATCTGCTGCGAAACCAGGAAACTCGGGTTTGAATTCCGACTAGGTCAATATATTTTTCTAAATTTATTAAATTTTCTAATTATATATTAGTTCACTACGTTTAAGTGGAAATTAAAATATTTGTAAAACTTCTGATGTCATCGCAGAAAGCTTTGAAATCTGATTTAATTTATGTTATATTTTTCAATAATTTATATCAATAACTATTTTCAATTATAGTTCATATATTTCTTTACTAAAAGTTTTAAATTGTTCTGTGAATATGAATAAAATATCATTAAAAATTAAGAGAAAGAAAATGTGTCGAAAGGGTTTTGTACCTTTTGGTCGATTTTCGAGTGACCTGTTTTTTTTTTTTTCACCTTTTCAACAAGCAGATTGCATGTTTACCTTTTGCGTGAAGCACGGCTTTGTGAAAGAAAATATATGGACGTTATTTAAGTTTTATAAAATACCGTGTAGAAAATGTATGACGAACATTAATTATGTTAGTCGCTTTAATATTATTCCAGTTTATAGTTTATTATAATATAAAATAAATTATAAAAAAAAAATCAGAACGCAATGTTTAATATTTGATAAAAAGTTACAGTTTATTTTGTTGAAGGAGAGGAAATGTCAGCTGAAAAGCAAAGATAAAGTTGCATTAATGTATTTTCAAAGTTTAGACATGAGAGTATTTTGTATTCATTACTGTTTTCTGTTTTGTTTACGATAAGGTGGGTAATTGTTATTTTTAGAGAATAATAGTCATTTGTATAATATTTTCCTGATGAAGATGTACGTTGAGTACGTTGAGACTAATATTGATTATTAATAAATATTAATACAGAACTACAACCTAAAGCCGTTTTATTTTAATATAATGAGTTGTGACAGATTTTTACAATGTTAAAAAAAACGAATTAAAGCTGATGTCTGAAAGACTACATCGTTTTTAAGTGACCTTCAAAGGACGAATTTATTCAACAAAGATTTTCCTGTGTTCCTTTTTCGTTTCACGGTTTGAATGTTTTCTGGCCGACGTCCAGGAAAGTCTGTCCCATTGCTCCATTTTTATTTCAGCATTTCACCCACTTTCCATGCAAGTTAATTGAGTGAAAATCATTTTTACGCAAACTACTTGTTATAAAAATGAGTTTTCTTAATTTTCTTATTACCATTTTGCATGACTTGTTTTATTTTCTTTACTTTAATTATATAATAAAATTGTATAGTTATCGCAGAATTTTGTTTTAATAAATTGTTTTTATTAAATTTATGTTTATACTTGACACAAAATGTGTAGTGGAAATTTTATATTTTGCAGTAGAAATTACTTGTTTACTTCTTAAGGATTATGTTTACGATTATTGTATAATTTCTATAAAAGAATTAATTTTGTTTGTAATAAATGAAAATGGGATTTTTGCGCAGGATATGTGGTGTAACTAGAAGAGATCGGTTGCGAAATAATTTGTTGTATGAATAGTGGAAAATTAATAAATATATTGTTGCAAAAGTTAGTTAAGATGTTTGGAGAAAGCTGATTTTGGGATAGTGAAAAGAGTTTGTGCCACACCATTTTGTGTACATGGCATGATTATATATATATATATATATATATATATATATATATATATATATATATATATATTCCGAATAAAACTTTCGGAATACAGTACATTTCAAAACTTCTAAATTAAATTTCAGCAATCTCCCACATATTTCAACATCGCATATAAACCCTCAGACAAAAAAAACAACATAAATATCAACATTTCTAAAACTTTTTCCTGCTCTCTCATCCACCTGACAGTCCTGACACCAAACTTTATCATCAACTTTTTATTTCTAGGTGGACGAAAGTTGCTTGTACGCGGGCGAATTAGGTGCAGGTTCTTCGTCAAGCGCAATGCTGGGTACGAATGCCGGTGGTCCGTTGGAATGTGGCACGTCGGCATGTCTGTCAGCTGGTGCACGATTGCTCGGTGCGGTGGATCGTCGTGCTGATCCCTGCACCGACTTCTATCAATTTGCCTGCGGCCGATGGCGTAACATCGGCGGGAATGCGTTGAGCCTGCATGATATGCAGCTGGTGATCGATGGACACTTACAACGTGAGTTGACATTACGGATTTTAGACGATTAAGTTTAGATGTTTGGATGTTTGATGGATAGTTGGCTGGAGTTGAAAGTTGCGTCTACTTTGTATGTGCTCTCTCTTAGTGACCAGAAGGTTTTTTCAAGCCTATATCTACGTCAATGGTCAGAAATAATAAGTTATATATATATATATATATATATATATATATATATATATATATTTGCAGTCAGAATTTGTATTGGCTGAGCTTGGTTTGACAAGTCAATTTTTTGACAGACGTATCTCCGTATTTTATTAATTTTGAATATTCAAGTTCTTTTAAGTAAACTCATGTTATTTTTCTAAAATCTGACTATTGTTTTAATTAAGTTTGTTTATTTTATAGTTTGTATTGTAATTGATTATACAACCACATGTTTCTGGATTTCTACATCTACCACATGGTTTCCATGTTATTGTAAAAAAGACTCTGTTAGTTTCAGGCCTTGAAGAAGATTTAAATATAATTCTACTACTAGCCTACTAAACTTGAATGAGTTTTATTTAACATCTAATCCAAATTCTGACTGCAAAACCCATTATCTATACACATCTTAAATTATTACTAGTCATTATATTGTGTATATAGTGTTGTTACATACATACACTGTAAAAAAAAAAGCGAAATTACAAAAAATAATAGTAAAGTTTTACTATAAATATTCTGTATTTCTACCCCAAGATTCTGTATATGTTACAATATTATACCCGGCTCCTCCACCAATTTTCACGTTTACAACGTGCACATATTACGGGACACATTTTAACCTCATCACTTTGACGCCATTTTTTTAAGTGAAAATTTGACTTTTAAAAGAAAACAATATTGCTGAAAACTTCAGTAAATACACTTTCCAACAGTATAATTGTTGTTTACGGTATTTATTGTAAAAGTTCTAAAAAAAATTATTGAAAATTACTTAAAATTATTGATGCTACAAACGCTTTAAGAAGGTTAATACATCTGAAGATTTTAATTGCAGTTATTGTAAAATAGGTTGTTTGAAAGATTAGTTTTGATTTTTTTTTTGCTATTATAACGTTGTTGTGAGAAAAAATACTTGCTAAATCACAATTTTTTACTTAGAAATTTAACATTTGTTTCAAATATAATATTGTTAGTATTGGCATTATATTGTCTGTTTTTTCTTTTTTTTCGAAAATTGTGCAGAACTGCTAGCCAACAGTACGAACAACGGTCCCTTCGAGAAGTTGGGCCAATTCTATCAGAGTTGCGTTGACGTCAGCAGTCGGCCTGTATCTATGGCGCCAAGTAAGTGAACGCAAACGCGCTAACTACAGCCGACCATCGACGCCGTCTCCGGCCGTCGCTATCAATGAAATGAGAGCTTTTCTATTCAATATAGAGTCACACACTGATAGCTACAGCAACGCACGACGACGGCTGGGCTTGTAGTTGGCAACACTCCAAACCAGACACGTGACTTTCTTTCAGTTCGCTTTCACACAGGTTGAACGCGCGTTTGTGGGAGGGTTGGCAAAGGGGATGTTAGTCAAGTAATGTAATAAAGTACGCACAGGGGGTATATTCTTCAGGCGTGTGAAGTGAATAATGATATCGGGTTTGCTGTTGTTAAATTTATTAAATCTTTGCTTATTATTTTATATTTCTTGGTTAATCTTATGAAAGAAGTCTTGGTTTTTTTATGAAGTTTAACAATTTGGTCCACGGAAGTCTGTGCACCGAGACTATTTCTATCTCATCTAGTTCAATCTTGTTCTATGAATTAAATGAGTATAATAAATATAGACGTGTATCCAAGAAGCGACAAACTCCTTAAACTATTTTTATTGTATTACTGACTTCTGACGGATGGCATTCATCTGCTTTGCCTTCTCTCGTACGAGCAGGGTTGAACTGGATAAAAAATTAGGCTCGGAGAAAGTTGCAGGATAGGCGTTACATACAAATTATGTTTTTATATTTTTTTAATTTTAATTTACATGGAAATGACATTACAGAAACATAAAGCTGAATTGTAAATATGAAACATGTAAAATGAAATATAATTCTTTTTTTAAATCTAAGTTAAAAGACGATTTAATAAATAAATTGATATTTTTAGGATAATCAATTCTTAAATTTTTGCAAAAACTCATAGTTATCAATTTTAATTTTTTGTCTATCGCCGGTCTCGGCCCACAATGATGACGACCCACCGGGGAAAGCCCGATACTTGGGTGAACCAGTCCAATCCTGCTTACGCATGTGTGTTCAAGTGTATACCCTGCTTAAGAAATTTACACAATACCAAAATGATAACTTTTCCTTTACTTTTTTGTACAAAAAATATAAATCGTCAACAGTGTACGCACTCTTAGAGGAACTAGGAGGATATTTACCTCCTGGCTCTTTGGGACCGTCAGATTTGACACCATTACTGGGACGTCTTTTGCGTTTAAATGGGGCGCCTTTGATTGATGTACGCCTGGAGCAGGACCCTCAAGATCCATCGAAATTGACAGTTTTTGTCGATGTACCTCGAAGAGGCAGTGCTTTGGGTTCTTTGCTGGCTTTTCGGAATCAACATCATGTAAGCATTGCATGTTGAAAAATCAGTTTATTTAATTTATATTCTAGAATGACTATTATAATATTTAATGTTAACATTTATTTTTTTAAATCTTATAAAATAAGATAAATAAGCATGTGTGACAGCATTTGGAAAACAGCAATAAAAAATATTTTTTTAAATATTATATTTCTATAAATTTTGTTTTTAAATTGACATATTAAATTAGGAGTGTGTGTGTGTGTGTGTGTGTGTGTGTGAGTATGTGTATTTAATAGCAAATATTATATTTTGTACGATATGTTATTACTTTATACATATTTGTAAAAACAAGGAAATTTTGCTGTTTTTTTACAAAATATAAATGTTTTTTATTCAAGCAGAAACTAGTTTCTGTTAAACATTTCTACCCAGACAAGCAACTATTTCTTTATTCAAATTTATGATACTTCTTATATATGTTCCTTTATTCTTTCCACTTGGAAACATTTGCTCTCGTAACTATTACTATTCTTTTTAGCAAACATTTATTAAACATTTTTAAAGTAATCAAACTACATTGTAAAAAAATATATCTTAAATTTATGTAATTTAATGTAGGTTTTAACAGTAAAAATAACAATATTTTGTAATGTTACTGTGGTAATTATCGTAATATTACATTTTTATAAAAAATTACATTTTCAAAACTTGTAAAATTACATAAATTTACTTACATCAACTTTAGCGACAACATTATTTATTTCAATTTTGCACTTTTCATACTTTTATACAACACTGAACTTTATTTAAAGGTTTTTTTGTTGTTGGGAACAACGATAATTGATAAAAATAATTGATTAATTTAAATTCAAGTAATTTTATTGTTATATTATTAAAGCAGTAAGTTGAAGAACGTTGTCCTTGTGGGAAAACAAAATTTTTATATACATATTCGATTTAATATAACTCTTGAAAGAATGGCGTATGAATAATATTATGAAACGATGTGCATGAGAAATGGAAGTAATAACAATTGAAATGGAAGAAATAAATGGTCCAGGATAATAGAAAGAAAGATGACAAAATGTATGAAAGTTGAAGGATCTCTTGATTTTTTTTCTCTTTATTGTTATAGAATTTTTGTTATTTATGTCTGACTTTTCTCAACCTTGATATCTAATATGACAATTTAAATTTCTTTTATATTTAAAATGAAAAGGCTGTAAGATTTAGTTCTGTATTAATTACGACGTATTCAATTTACATCATCAAGAAAAAATGATACAAATGACATATACAATAAATAAACTGAAAATAGAAATAAATTGCTGAGTAACAATATAAATAACTAGATTATAAAATTTGTAAATTATTATTTAAAGGAAGCCAAATTTTATTTAAATCAATTTTTCTTTACATTGATTTATGTTACCTTTTTTTGTTAAATTTCTATTGCTTCTCTTATCAATCGTGCGAATCCATTTACTAAATTTAAAATATTATTTTTTTATGTTCAAATAAATGTAAAGTCCGCTTGAACGTTTATAACTAACAAATATTTAATAATGCGATGTTTCCATGATGCGTTATTTAGCACGAAGAAACGAGATGAAAATTAACAAATTATGACTGACTAAAGCGGGCATAAATTCTATTTCAGACGGTCATAATTTTTTATAAACAAATATTTGCTAATGCTATGTTTACTATGCGTCATTACGTATGAAAAATAGTATTTGTCTCTGTCGCACGAACGTAACAATTTATTTTTCGTGCGTAACTAGACGCATTAATAAATATTTGTTCACAAATTATTATAGCCGTGTATAACAGACTTAGAAAACTAATATTGCATTTAATTGATCAATAAATTCTAGTTCTAAAATTGCACAATTTGTTTGAAACGTTCTTTTTAATGGAAGCATTTATTTGGCATTTCTTTTAAATTATGTTTTCGCTCTTTTCTATTATCGAATGTAATCAGTTATTTTTATTACATCTAGCACTTATAATATCAAAACAAAAAGTAAAAATAAAAAAAAAATAAAAAAATAATTTATATCTAATATAAAAATAAAGTTATATTTGTCATAAATCTTTAATTTTAAAAAACTTTAAATAAATTTCAATTCCAGCCACTACTTTGGGTGTGAAATCTTTAGCTTAATATCCGGTTTTATTCTAAACACTTTAACTAAAGTCGACAAAAAAATATTGGCTTTAAATTCTACTGGCATAATTATTATTGACGTCAATAAAACGATGCTTTTTTTGTCAACTTTTTAATTTTATAATTGCAAGATAATTGTTGTCAATAAATTATTATGTAAATAAATCATTATTTAAAATTATATTTTAAAATATATAAAAAGAATTCTTTTAGCTTGAATGATTGTAAATGTTCTTTTATTTTTAATATAACTTTTACTATCTATCATAGTTTTTCTAACTGTATTTTTTCTAGTGTAATTAATTTAGAATCTAATCGTTATTGATTACAAAACTAAATTTCAGGAATATTTCGGTCGTTACAAACGCGACGATTCAAAGGGTAGCCGAGCATACGTTTATATAAAGGTCAGTATTTTTAGAGTTAAATTACTCATTGTCCGTTAAATATTTTTCTTCATTACAAACAAGTCTAATGGAACGGACATTATTATTAGCTGATACAATTCTAAGCATTATTGATTTATATGTAATCCTGATGCTTTCATTATTATACACATAGAGATAATCCGGATAATATGTTATAGATATCGTTTTAACGTTAATCTGTTAAATGAGAATTAGCGCAATATTTTACAATGAATATCGAAAATGTAATGGGTTTTGCTTTAACGTTAATCGATTTAATATTTTAAAGTTTTTATGGGGGAGTGGGGTGGAGGGTTTATTATAGATAAAAATGATGTATGATTTAAATATAGATTTTATTTGTGTACATACACCAGTTTTATTTTATTTCGACGTATCGTCAGTCAATTTTTTTCTTTCTTCGATACGCCATTTTTGGTCAAATTGAGTTATTGCCTAATTTTGCCAATTTATGTTTGTTTTCAATCTATTTTAACAACCGTTTAATCTAATTCGTCTCATATCGTTAAGTTCAGAAACTTTAAATATCATTTTTTCGAAAGTAAGGTTTTGTGATATTGAACAAACAAGAAATCGACTGACGATATTTTTATCTGCGCTTAGTATTTTTATAAAATGTGTTAGTGCACATTCAATTCATACATACTTCAATTAATTTCAATAGGAAATAAGGAATAGTACGCCCTTGACTACACGGGCTGCCTCAAAATTTAATTATCTTTTTTTAAATGTCGATTCATTTCTCTCTTCTAACAATTTAGTGTTAGAACGTTAGTTTTCCACATTATTTTTTTCACGTCTCGCCATCAGGATTTCATATAAGTTCTATTGCAGTAATTCTTGTAATAAAAGATTATACAAAATTATTAATTATTTAGGAATCTGCCGAAGAGAAAAGATTATTACAAATGGACAAACTTTTGAGTGGATTTCTTCCCAGTAAAATGATAACAGTACAACGCGCAAAAGAAGCTCAAATAATACTTCTTTTTGCAACAATGTTAAGCAAGGTATAAAACCGATAATAAAAATTAATGAACCGGTTATCGCAAAAATGGTATAAATCGCAAAAATTTATTATTGAATATTGAGGATTAAAATAAAAGTTTTAGAAACGCAATGAACAATATTAAATAATTTTATATGTTTTTTGTGAAAGTACAAAAATTTATAAAAATTTAGAAATTTATGAATTTATTTAATATTTATTTATTTATAACATCAGAACTCATTACATCAAAATAATACGACTATAGAACAAAGTTCTACAGCCGTTTTATTTTATTTATTTATTTCTGTTGTGGAAATGCTAAAAAATGCTTGGTTTCTGTCTGCTTGTGCACACGATATAATTGTACAAAACAGAATAATCACAAAATCGTTGTAAGGTTTTTTCATTGTTTTTCCTATATCAAATAGTATATATTCCTAATAGAAATAAATCTATACCTTAAATATTACAAATAACTAGAAACTACGTTTAATTATATTTAAATTAGATGTAATTGATTAAAATAGATAAAAACACTAATTGACAAAGAAAAAAAAATAATGGTCGAGCTATTCTTCTATAGTGGTATTCTTTTTTTAAACTAAATTAGCATAAAATTGATTGACATCATTTTTGCATTAAACAGTTCAAACATTTCAACATAAAAATTAACTATAATATAGTAAAAAGATCTTTCAGAACTCATTATATAGAATAAAATTGTTTTAGGTTCAAGTTCTATATTAAAATTTATTTATAATCAACCGTTTGTGCGTCATTAGTTTTTCCTATGATAAAGACGATTGATTATAAATAAATTTTAATGCAGAATTTGAACCTAAATCAATTTTATTCTAAAATTAACTATTTTTACAGTTGTATCCCCGAGAAAAAGACGTTGTCAGTTTGCTACAACAAAGTGATTCTTATCAACCATATAATATGACTAGACTTCAGACTATGTTTCCATTGGTAAGTTGTTGTTAAAATTTTGTTATATCATTTATTATTGCAATCGTTTTTTCTAGGTAAAATGGGGTGCACTATTCGAAGATGTTTTATCGTGGAATTCTACCGAAAATGATGTTGTTTATGTGATGTCTCCGGGATATTTGACTAGTTTGACAACGATGGTAGCCAGATTTCAGAAGAGGTAGAGTTAATTTCAGGTAGTAGTGATGCTGCCGTTTTGTGTTAATTGCTTTTACAGTGCTTTCAATTGTTTGTAATTTATCGATTCTATTTACATTTCTAAGATCTGCATTGTTATTTACCAGAAAAAAGCCAACGGCGGTCCGTATTCCTACCTTTTTTGTTTATGAATTTTTACTTCCACTTCTTATCAAATAGACTAATTAGAATTGTTTAATAGGTAATTTTAACTAAACGTAATTTTGACAAAAATCACTTCTAAAAGTGAGGTAAGAATACGTGCCAAAAACATTTTTTAACAACTACAGATTTCAAAGTTGTAATCAAAATTGACTCATAACATTAAGTGTATATTTTTACAAAATAATTGAACTAAATCGATATTTTTTTTAAAAGTAGAGTTACTTGAAGATTAATTTACATTTGTAAGCAGACTCATGAAAAAAGCAAATAAGAATGTATAGACAAAATAGTGTCTCAAGTTTCAGTGTTAATTAATGAATCAGGAGATAAAACTGTCATGGTGATATTAATTCAAAACATAAAATTTATGTTTACTAGCAAATTTTAAAACTAATTATAGTAGAATATAAAAGTTAATTAATAATATAAATCAGATAAATCTGCCAATGTAACGTACTGTATGTCTTAGTTATTGATTTTGTTACTAGATGTCACCACGTGCATGAAAATTTACAGGAAAATTTTCAAACAAATTTAATCAATTCACATTTTCTCTTAGATATTTTTGTTATCATAAACCTTATCAAAAAAGTAAGAACAAAGGTAATCATACAAAGTAGATCTAATAAATATTTAATCCAACAAGCATTGAACATAATTTTCCGAAATATTTCTTTTTTTTTTTAGAGTGGTCCACAACGCTCTGCTTTTATTATACGCCCGAGATCGGCTTGAAGAACTATTAAACGCCACGGGAAGAGATCAAGGCAGATTTTGTTCCCGTTTAACAACAGGAGTCTTCAGTCGGGCTGTTAGTGCATTGTATGTTCGACAATATCCAGCTGCCTATTTAAAATCTTTGGACGATAGAGTTGGATCACTTTTCAGTCAGCTTAAAGTCACTTTAAAAGCTCGTATGCAAGCTGCACTTTGGCTAGATAATGATACACGGGAAGCAGCTCTCGACAAATTGAAAACGTTGAAGGGACAGTTTATAACGTGGCCAATGTTTTCGAATAATAGCTATGTTGCTAGTCTTATGGAGGATGTGAGTATATTTTATTAGAGTGTTTTTGCAAGCTAAAATTAACGATAACGTTAAATTGAAAAGAAAGTTGTAATAGAAATGCCATTGAATCATGCAATTTTATCGTAAACGAATTGTTTAATGTAATGTGTGTGCAAGAAACCAATTGTTTTTCACCTATAATTTATTATTATAATGAAATGAATTTGGTATTGATAGGGTGACCATTTATTTTAATATATAATTCGAAGATTATCAAAAAGATTCATTGTGAAACATAAAAAGCTGTTTAATATCTTAAATACTTGAAGCACAAATAAATAAATGTAAATAGAAAAATTATTGTTATGAAAACGAAAACTTTTTCAGAAATTATTAAATTAAAATATTTTGACTAAAATTTGAAGAAATGGTCATTCTAATAATTTAATTAGATAATTTTCCCTTAAATACTTCATAATTTTATTGATAAATAATTTCTAGGTCCAAGTAAATCCTAACGACTTTTTTAGCAATGTAATTCATCGGTACAAACAAATTCGAACAGTAAATATGGACCTTTACAATAGCACTCAAGGCACAAGAACGTAAGCTCAATTAAATGATTATATAATCAACTTGATTTAAACAAATTTCATTATTTTTATTACAGTTGGACTTATCCATTTATAGTAAATGCATATTACGAACCAAGAGAAAACGCAATTAGTAAGCAAACATACGTTAACAATATCTACGTAAATTACTAAAAAATAAAATTGAATTTTAGTGATTCCATTGGCATTATTAACTCAACCACAGTTTCGGGCGGATGTACCATCTTGTTTGGTACATGCTACTGTTGGTAGTATCTTGGCACATGAGCTTTTGCATGGATTTGATCTTCACGGTGCTAGATACGATGCCGAGGGTCGTTTGAAAGATTGGTTAGGACCTCAAGCTCGTTTAGGACTTGAAGCGCGCGTTGATTGCGTTGCTAGGCAATATGCTAGAGTTTTTAGAAGACAGGTCAAGTTTATGGGCAACAAAGTCGATATTCAGGTACGATTTATTCATTTATTTGAGCCGATGTAAGTCCAATTTTAATGATAACAATGAATGCAATCTGCTATTTTTTGATTTCGATAAATATTTTACACATTCTTTAATTTTACTTCTATAAAACTTCTTAGTTAATCTATAGTTAATCAAATAATCAACCGTCATTTTTGCTCCTAAACGGTTCAGTGATTATACATAATATATGTTTTAACATATAAATAAGCAAGATAAAAAAGTAGTTTAAAAAATCGAGATTTAGTATTTAAAACTGGAGTCCGGAGTCTCCGGGCAAAAACCGGAGAGGTGGCAGCTCTAGACAAAGTTTAGTAGTTACGAAAATTGCTAATAGATGGCCAAAACATCAACTTTTGCAAGAATTTTTGAAAGTTTTATGACAGTTTATATAATAATTACACAATTTGTTATACATAATATTTTATTTTTAATAAGTAGAATTTGAAATAACAGTCGGTAAAAACTAATTTCCTACAGTTTGATATAACTACATCAAAGTTTTGATTAATAAATTAAATTTGAAAATAACCTCTTGAAGTATAATTAAATTTTGGTGTTTACAAATGTGTAGTTTGACTGGAATATTACGAGAAACGAAAATATGGCTGATATTGGTGCTCTGCAAACCGCGTATCAATCGTGGAGGAATGTACAAGTAACTCGTGCCAATTATGGATCAAATTCAGTTCCGGAGAGATTGGCCGGAGTTAGTTTGGGACCTAGACAGTTGTTTTTTGTTAGTGCCGCGCAAATGTATTGTTCGATTATCAGTCCAGAACATTATATTATGTCAGTTGAAGTGGATTTTCATGCTCCGTTTCCGGAAAGGTAAAACATTCTCATGTTCTTTTCATTTTGCATGGTTATTTTTTTAGTTTGGTTATATTCAAGTCCTTACAATGTTTATTTAAAAATATACACGTATAAGTAATGATTTATTGATAAATTTAGGAAAAAAATTCATAAAAATAACAATAAATTCGTGTTTCGGATAGTAGCCTAGTTTCCGAATATTTATTTTGTTATTAAATTTGGTCTGGGGAATTTATATTAAATGTATTACAAATAATTATTTAATACGTTTATAATCTAATATACATTTATAAATTAATAAATTTTTAGTTATAATGAAATTTTATTCAAGTAAACACATTATAATGCTTATATCAAAACCAATTTTATAAGTTTCCGTAGTGTAGTGGTTATCACGTGTGCTTCACACGCACAAGGTCCCCGGTTCGATCCCGGGCGGAAACACATTTTTATTTTTAGTTTTTTATTTCTACACTTTCTTTCGTGCATTTTTTATAATTTTTATTTGTTTTTATTATTTTTTTAATAACTATTATTGCATATAACAACAAATTAAAAATATTGTCATAGAGTAAATGGAATAATGATGAATTCACCAAGTTTCTCCGAAGCATTCAGTTGTCCCATTGGCTCACCAATGAATCCATTAAAGAAATGTTCAACTTGGTGAAGATTCGTCATTTCGCTGCTCATCACTCAACAACCATTCAGTCAATAATTAATAAAATATTATGAAAATATAAGTCATTATTAATGCAAATTGATTTTATATAAAATGTACAAAAATATTTTACAAGATATTTTGTAAAATGTCTGTTTTAATCATATTTAAACGAAAACGCATCAATTATGTAACAACAATTAACTGGTTTTTTGAATAATTAACTTAGAAACCGAATGGATATAAATAAAGACAATATATAAATACTTGTATACAAAAAGAGAGTGTCATAATTCGTGTATACGAGGTCCAAAATTTTTATTTGTTTTTGAAAATATACAATTCACTTATTGCTTATGCAATTTTTATAATATTTTCTAATTAATTGTGCTTGCCAAATATTAGATAGTAAAAATGCAATAATTATAAATTAAAAATTAACTGTTTTGTTACTGATATTATCAAAAATTGTTAAATGCTTTTTGCCGAATATGCTAGTGCTCTAAATAAAACAACAAATAAAAATTATTGATAATGTAGTACCTGCAATATATATATACGTAGAATAATATGTTAAATTGTTAATATGAAAAAAATTGTAATTATTACTATTTTTAAATAGTTATATAATTGTATATTTTGTTGATAAAAAAATACTGTGATATGTACAATAAATTTATATGGAAAAAAAACAATTAATCCTTTCTATTAATAAATTAATTTTATATGTAACCACTTTATAATATATTTACAATGAACTTTATAATTTTTGTGTATGCAATAGAATTTTAATACATTCGTAAGTTAATGAATGGATGTTTTAGCTATTAAAGAAGTATTTTTTGATAATTAAAAAACAATTATAAAAAACTAAAAATGAAATCAGGTTCCACCGAGATTTGAACTCGGATCGCTGGATTCAAAGTCCAGAGTGCTAACCATTACACCATGGAACCGTGGCGGAACATTTTTCATATTTCAGTATTTCCGAATTTCCGATGAATTAAAATTTAGTTTTAAAATAATATATACCTTATCACTTTTATCATTTACTGTTGAATAATTAAACAATAAATTAGGATAATAATTAGTACTGAACACATGTTCCATAATACGTTTAATGTATTGTAATTAAACTAATCGTATGCAACCTGCATTACTGAAGCGATAGAAAAGTTGCATATAGATTATTTTTACCTTTCTTTGCGCAAAATTTTTTATAAAATTAAAACGGTTGTTAAGTACTAATATCTGGGATTCCGTATAACATTTGACAAGTTTTATAAATTTAACCTAGCATATAATGAAATCTTTAGTATACACTTTTTACTGACAGAAAGACAAAAAAGTTTCTCTATTTATTATTTTGTTAAATTCTTTTTTAAAGTATCATTTAAGCATCTATTTAGATTTTGAAATACTTGGTATAACAAGAAATGTTTGTAAAATAAAAAAAAAATTATATTTGAGAAAAGAGTGAAATATGTTATATTTTTTGGTTGACAATGATTTAAACTTTATATGAGACGAAGAAAATTTATTTTTATTTGAAAAATATAGTACTTTAATTACTATTAAAATAATAAAAAAAAACTTTAGGATTAAGTTTTGTATATATTTTATTTTAATATCGACGTTTTGATATATTCTACGTATAACTTCTTCAGTTATTATTATTATAATTTTTTGATGAAGACATAATAATACAATGAGTTTTGAGATATTTTTTACTATTTTAATAAATGTGTCCGCGGTGACTCGAATACTATCTCTCGAAAATAAATTCAGGTTAGGTTACTATATTAATGTTAACAGAATAGAATTATTCCTGGAATAAGTAATCGGAGAATAAAAAAATATTTATTAATACTGGGGTATAAGATTAATTCGTTTACAAATCATTTTAATTTTTTTTTGGTACCGTAAAAAAAAATGTGAAGATCTATAAATAATAGTTTTTACTTTATTAATTTCTTACTTCAATTTTATTTTAAAGAAACTGTTATTGTACTGTACGAATGTACGCAATGCAAATACGCATCGGAGGTCGTTGAAGGCCGTTGCGTATAAATTTGAAGTTTGCGGGGGTGATTCTGTTTCCGGTGTGTGTCTCCCGGAAGATGCATAATGGATTGTGTCGGAACGTGTGTGCCGGGTTGCCCCGTGAGTTACGATTCCCGAGCCCCCCCCCCCCCTTCACGACATTTTCGTACATTTCGCCGTCGTCTTTTGCGATAAAGTGAATTTAGTTAACACGCTCTGATGTTGATGTTTGTCGCTGTAAAAAATAAAGTTTATGTCAAATTTTAGTGGTGTAATAACACATCCGAGAAACGGAGAAAATTAAAAAAGTTTCGAATATAGCGACTGTAATAATGGGCGAAATTAATTTTTCGGGTGGTTATTGAAATATATATTTTATTTTTTGTGTTCTATCCAGCTCTTATGACAGTTACGTTGTCTTAAAACCGATATTAGTTAAAACAAGCTTGTAATGCGGGCCTTTGTATATATTTTAGAAGTAATTTTTAAAATTAATTTTAACATAAAAATCTAATTATAATACATTTTTTTGCTGAAATGTTTCTGTAAAAATTCAACTAATGTTGAATTTATAGAATTTTCTGGGCTGGTATGTCGTGATCGATCTATTTTCTTCGCAGACGTTTTGCCATACATCGTTAGTCCTTGGTGACTGAATGATAGTTTTTGCTCTGTAATCTGATATATATATATTAGAGTGTCCGTAGAAAGAAAATTTTACCAGTAAGGCTAAAATCGATAATTTTACATCGAAAAAACATCAGAAATAATATTTTTTGCTTATTATTACGAAAGTAACTGGTTCCTCTACACAACTGAAATTTTCGGAAAACGCGTGTAAATTCATATATCGTTCATATCGTGTATGTATGTACACGCGTTTTCCGAAAATTTTTTTAATAGAATATGTAAATTTACATTAATTATTTACATTGTACTTTTCAAATCACCACTGTCTTCTTTAAACGTCTTTCTTGGAGCACTATATTTTATACGGAGTTGTGCCAAGTTACCAACGCAAATTCCCCCCTTTCCCTTTCGTCTTGACTTTTCCTACATTTGCTACTTGCTACTTTATATAAACACATAAATCGGTCTTTATGGGGCCACGGAAAGGTAGAATGGCTATTCAGGGAAGCACCGAAGCTGTGCTCCAGATGTCGGATATTACGCAACATTGCCAGTCATACGGAGCGAGCCCCCCCCCGCCCCCTGAAACACTTCTCTCCATGCCCGGTGGTAATGTCCCGTCGATGGGGAGCTGTTCGGATTGGAATGCGGGCTAAGTTTTCTACACTGGAAAATTTCCCTAGTTGTGTGTTTTTTGTTGGTTGTTTGGTGACATATTGATATGTGGGGAAATAAATGACTAGGTTAGATTTTAAGTGGATAATTTTTTGAACTGTTTCCAGTTATCGACTTGTTAATGAAACTGTGGGGTTGTGTTGCAAAAAAAAATAATTATAATATATTTTAGAGTATCTTCAATATTAACAATATTAACAATATTAATATTATTACAATATTATCAATATTAACAGTAGATTGATAAAAATTTGGTCAAATAAAATTTGGCTTCCATTAATTAAATATCTGTAATATTTTATGATCTAATTACTTATTTATAGATTTTTTAATTAATGGAAACCAAAATTTCATTAGACATTTGCTCAAGATAACCCAACCATCTGAACTGACACCAACTTTTGCAACATTTTTTTTTTCAATTTCACACTCACCAATTACTAATCTATTTCGTACCCGATTCTTTCTAATTCTCGATTTAATTGGAACGAATCTTGCATCGGTAATAATAATTGTAAAAAAATGTTAAACATTAAAAAGATAGCCATTATTTTCGCAAACTTTTCGAGTCATTGTACACTAATATATTTTGTTAGAACGAAATAAAACTCGATTAATATCTAGATAAAATTTTCTCGAAAAGTAATTTAAATTAAATATTTATAAGAAGCAGATACTTAAATGATACCGAAGTTTTGTAAGTGTTTTCGTTATGGCTCCTATAGATCAAAAAATATATATAAATATAATAAGCTTAGTCGTAAAGAAACAAGAGAACGTCGCGCATATTTAAGAAGTAGAATGTATTCATGCCGGCAGACTAATTTACAATGTTCTAAAAGTCTCATAAAATCTTGCAATTAATGATAATAATTAGTTAAATGCGGCAAACAATTATTTCGCAGCTTAACTCTGTGCACGATCGAATATTTTTTTAAAAAAGTCTCAGAGAAAATGTTTTATTTGGAGGGGGCGAGAGGAATAAAATTCCGCGGAACGTAAACTGCTAAAACATGCCTTTTTCCTTTATTTTATCAGTCTATATCATAACACAGCATTCTCAATTATATTACTATGTTTTGTGTGTTTTTTTTATGTATAAATATATAGGCTGAAAGCACGATTTTTGGGTGTTTTATTTTAATGTTTAGTTCTGCTCTTCTATCAGTTAAAACCGGTACTAGTTACAAGGAATTTTAAAATCGAGCTCCTATTACGGGCCATTATGTTTCGTAGACATTGCTGTCTTTTTCTTCAAGCGTTCCAAACGAAACTAAACTAAAAATAAATCAAATACATGAATTCATTTTCTTCTACTTCATAATCTAGTTACTTGTATTTTGTTACCTAGTAACTTGTTTCTATGTTCTGCTTATTTATTGTATTTATGTCATTTATATAATTTTTCCTAATGATGTACGTAGAGTACGTTGAAACATCGATTTTTAATTAAAATTAATACAGAACTAAATTTCAAAGCCCTTTTTATTTTAATAAAATGAGATTTGAAAGAGTTTTTTCACTATTTTAATATATGTATTTATGGATATTATATGTGATGATTATTTCTCTGCAATTATGACTAGTGAACATTCGATCGTTTATCCTATATTGTGGTGCTCATTTTTCTCAATTATTTTCTGCTGTTTTGTTGCTGTCAAAAAAATAATTCCCGCAAAATTTATCGTCTAAATTTATTTCATTTTGTAATTTCTTTTCTTGTTTTACATTAAAATGGTTTATCTGTTATTCTTTCGGCCAGACGTACTGTAATGTCTGCAAATTTTATTAAGAAATATTTTAATTTACATTTTCAGTTTTAACTAATTATTTGGATACATTAAAACCGGTATTTTCAAGATAAGTTATTTTATTTTTTAGAATAAATTTTAATTATAAGTTAAATATGTTTTATTTTAATTTTAACAAACATAAAAAAAATAAATAAATACAATAAAAACTAATTATTTTTTTATGGGTTAAAAACAGTCTTAATAGACTGCTTTTTGCTAAATGAATAAATTATTTTAATTTAATTATTACATATTTAAACTTAAACAATTTAGAATTATTTATAATTGTTTTTACTATTTATTATTATTTATATTGAGACAATTATTTTTAACATTGAGACAATTTGCTAAATATTTTTTTATTACATTCCATATTTCATGGTAATAATAGATACATTCATATTTTTCGATTAGTTATTCTAGAGTTAACCCTATGCTATTAACATTGATGGAGTAACTTATTCCGAATTTATTCTAGAGTTAGTAGTTAACATCTGTTTATTATTACCAAGGAATATGTTATTGTTCAGTGTGAAGGCGAAGAAATAGCAGATTATTTTCATATTATTGTTTTTTTTTTTTTGGAAAAAAAATCACTTTAGATCTTCGCCCTGATGAAGTAGACAAAATTATGCTACGAAAGCTCGAATTGAATCTTAAATGAAAATTCGTTTAAAAAACATTTTTTCCAATTTTTGACTACCATATCCATTAAAATTTTTTTTATATATAGGTATATGTGTATGTTTGAACTTGGAGAAATTTATTGTGCAAGTAAATAACATAAAATTTTCCCCGAGATAACGGAAAACACATGGAAAATATTTACGGCGATTTTATTCAAATGAAATTTTGATAATGCGTTATTCATTTATTTATTCTATTTTGTCGGAATCTGCTCTACAAGAATTTAAATATACATACACATTATATTATATATATATACACTTTGTTGATATTCACTTTATAAATAAATCAGAAACATTTTCCAAAATGCAACCTTGTGGAATAAGCAATTTTTGTTGTTATTTCAAATGTTCAGTCGTTTGACTCAGTCTCTATAAATAAATTGCAACTCTTTCTTTTGTTCTGTGTGTAGATCAGGATGGAGAAAAATTTTCTGATCAAATTTAACATATATGTCAAAGAAACAGCTAGAAAAAATCGAGTAAAAAAAGAAGATAATATTTAGTATTATTTTAGAGAATTTAATTTTCTATAATTAAGTTTTAAAGCGAAGTATGTAAATCGGATGGATAGTTTCCGAGATCTCGGCGGGATAAGATTGATAAACATGGTTTCGAAAAAAACGCATTTATAGTTTAAAGTAAGTGTTAAGAAAATGTCTCTCTCCCCTTAAAATTATTTTATATTTTATAAAAAAGAAGAGAAATTTCTTCTACGAGTACCATTTAGAATAGCAATAAATGATTCATTTTAAAATATTAGTTTTTACTTTCTTAATTTTGATATTTGAAAATTGGGATTTTTTCGAATTTTTGTTCAGCCTGTAGATGTATTGTGTGTGCATGGTGGCTTGAAGAAATTTGTTTATTTATTTATTTATTTTTTCCTTTTTTTTACCGACCGTAGTACTTTTGTTAAGATTTATTTTTTTCGATGCTAATCTCCAGAGTGAAGTAAGGAACGAGAAGGTTTTTGTTTTAAAATTTAGTGCCAACTTTAGAAGTACTTGACTCTAGAGAGATTTTATGTTTCTTTCTTACAATAAGTGACGTGGACGAACGAACATTCTTCGTAATTCGATTTAATGAAAAAACATATTTTATTTTCAAGTCTATGTGACTTGTTTCGGTTAATTACTTATGGGGGGACCGGTGTTTTAATTCTAAACTGAAAGTATGGATATTTCTTAGTTCAATTGTTCAATATAATAATAAATAATAATAAAGCCGTCAGCGTATTTGCAGCAGAAGCCGGTTTTTATTCATTTTTTTAGAAACTTTCTTAAAATAAAACGATGTTTGGATGTAGTTCTGTATTAATATTTATTAATAATCGACTTACTCAATGTACTTAGCGTACGTCTTCATCAGGAAAAATGATACAAATGACATTTACAGTATATAAACAGAACATAACATTGTAAAAAAATTTTTAGAACGCTTTGTATTAAAATAAAACGGCTCTAGGTTATAGTTCTGTATTAATATTTATTAATAATCGACGTTTCGACCAACTCAACGTTCGTCTTTATCAGGAAAAAAAACAAATGACATTGAAAGTAAATAAACAAGAAACAAGTTGCTAGGTAACAAAACTAAATCTTAAAATTTATAAATTTTTAACTTGGTTCTATGTTCTGTTTATTAATTTTTTCATTTGTATCAACATCTTGATGAAGATGTACCTACGTTGTGTTTGTCAAAACATCGATTATTAATAAATATTAATACAGAACTAGAACAAATATGCACGTAACAAATGTAATGCTCTACAACTATTAGTAAGGTTAAAGTTACTTGGGATTTTTATTTATTTTTAGTTTAGTTTCGTTTGGAATTTTTCAAGAACAAATAGCATATGTTACTCGGAGAATAATACTTTTTTTATATTTCACTCAGATTGATCTGTCTCGGTCGTAAATATCTGAGCTCAACACAATAAAGATCGTTTTCTGCGTCTCGTAACCGTATATACTATTTTGATTGATTTGTGATTTAATATTTTCTTGGCATTTATTTTCTCATCAAATTATCATCGATTGATCTTTGATTTTTATTCTATAAATTTATTTTTTCGTTATATAATTCAATTCTTTTATATTTAATAAGTAATATTTTTGTGATTTTCTTGTTTTTTCTTTTCAATTTTAAAAATCATTTTAAGTCATCGTTGATTTGGAGTTTATTTCCCTAAAGTATATATGAGATTCGGTTGCTTTTAAAGAGACCGGGGAGAAAAAAAATCGTTTCGTTTATTTTTCATTGTGCATGAAGACCGATTGTGGGTCAGAGGAAAAAAGGGCAAAATGGATGAGGTATGAGATGCGAAGTCAATCGTGAAATTGAGTTTTTTAAACTTGTAGCAAAACCGATTTTCGGTCCACTTTTGGGGTCCAGTATACACGTGTATTTACAATCAGAAACCGATGAAAATTTAATCTTTCTTCCTTTTAAATAGACGTTCATATATTGAAAACGGAAATGTGGACTTTTATTATTCCAACTCTGCCCTCCATTCAATTGATTTTTAAAAATATTATTTGGCAGTTCATTTATTCTTCAAGCGTATTCAAGAAGGTCATTATGTTACTAGTAAAATAATGTACATTATTATACAGTAGTTACTTACTATATATACCAATGGTGGCAGTACTAAACATCACTATAACGTCAAGTGTATTTAATCGGATGTCCACTCAAGATGACACTATAGTAACATAATATCAATATTTTAATACACTCGAAGAAAAATGTAGATTAAATAAAAAATATTGTTTATAAAATAAATATAAATAAATATTAGCGGATAAGTTTAAAACACATACTACAAAAAATAATTTTTTTTTGTGGTCTAGTATAGAGTTGAGAACAGTGAAAAGATTTGATCCAATATACTTGTCAAATCAAGACTGGGAGGAATGTAAAACAAGTATAAAGCCAGTCAAACTTGTTCGACATTCCGTGAATTTATTTTCGTTTTCGATTTTCTTTTTCTATTTTCGTTTTCCCTAACACACTCGTTTTTGTTTGTTGTTTTTTTTTGTCGATGTTTCTAAGGATACTAAAAAAACATTGAAGTAGTGTTGTTTTAGTAACGTGCTATATGTTTGATTTGAAACTGTATTTGTGTATTGAATCCGATTTTTTTAATCAATATATTTATTTTATAAAACTGAAATTTGTATCAGTTAGTACTAGTACTTCCAATTTTTATTTATTCTTTAGATAAGTAAAAAGTTATACATAATTGGTATCATCAGTTAGGTTAGGTCAATTTTTATTTATTCTTAAGATAAGTAAAATATTAATTGATTAAAATTGTATTTTCGGAATATATGATAATATTTTATTGGATAATTTTAAAATTATTTCAAAATTTGGAAATACTGTACTTAAAAGGGGGGACACCATCTTGACACTTTCAAAAAATGTTTTTTTTTGTATTTTTTGAAAGATTATAGTATAGAATTATGCGTTAAAATGATTTTTCTAAATTTGAACAGATCGGACACTAACAAACTAACTTTAAACGCGTTTCTTTTGAAATTTGTTTTTCAATGTCCTGCTGAGATCTCGGAAACTATCTATCCGATTTACTTCGTTTTAAAACATAATTATAGAAAATTAAATTTTCCAAAATGATACTAATATGAAAAAAATAAACTGAAAAAAGTTTACAGTACACAATTTTTGTTGTTTTTCGAAATTAAAAAGAAAATATACATATTATGGTAGATTTTTATTTTAGTTTTGAATATTCTAAGGAAACTTTTGTATTATATTTTAGATTATATTTCCAGGGGATGGGACAATTGCCCAGGGTTTTTTAACAGGGGATGACAAATGCACGCGCGACGTCATAATTTGAAAATATTTTTTGACATAAAAATTTGAAAACGTAGTTCAAATATACCATAATAACATAAAAAACTCGGAAAAAAAATTCAAAAACTTTGCTAATTTTGTAATAAATACATGCATATATTTTTATTGTTATCGATACAGTTGATAATAAAGAAATCTTTACGGAGTCGACTACAAAACTTGTCAATAATTTATGACAAAGAGAACAGGAAAATCGTAAAAAGTAACCGGTTGCATTTTTCAATTTATCCGATAAGCACATACACTTGGCATTTGGTTGTGCATATCTCGAAAAATATGTTCGTGAAATTACACTTTGTTCGCGCAGTTTAGAAAAACGTACGTGGGGCAGGGGAGGGGGGGGAGAGGCCACTTTCGTATAAATATTACAAATGTGATAATATTCCGAGTGCCAGCGCGAACAAAAATGAAATATTCTTAAATAAGAGCACGCGAAATTTATTTCGCTTGTACGACGGGGGAAAAGATATCTTGTGATAAATTGAAACAAGCATACGGGCAACTTGTTATGTTTTTCTCCTGAAAACAAAAATATAAAATGAAATGTTGCTAAGACTGACATACAGGCGTAAAATTTTGTTCGAAAATACAAGCTACAGCTTTTGAATTTATTTTAGATGAATCAGCTTTTTTTAATATTGCGAATTTGTAAGACTGTTCATATAAAAACTGTATGTAAATATTTTGATATTTTTAAATAATTGTATTAATTATTATTATTTTTTTATTTGGCTGCAAAAGCATAAAAGATTAATGACTACTGTGGAAATGAGAGAACTAGGAGGTATCGGGTACGAAATAGATTACTGTATGATGAGTGTGAAATTGAAAAAAAAGTTCGGTGTTAGTCAGTTAAAATCTTGAGCGAATGCCTAATGAACGTTTGGTTAAAAGAATTTATATGAATGATTTTTGAAGTTACACGTTTACATGGACGTCCGATGAGTAGTTGGTGTGGTGATTGAGAGATTTTCTTGCGTGAGCGTAAGTTTCCAAGTAGTAGAAATAGAAGAGTGTCAGTATGAATGTGAATTGCTTGTTTGGATAGGAATGTTTGGAAGAAACTGATTTCGGGATAATTGAAAGAGTTTGTGCCTCATCTTTTGGGAACATGGCGTGATTGTGTGTACGTATGTTATTTTTAACGAAAATGTTTCAGAAAATTTAAAACTGTAATGGACAAAACAGTACAGACCCATTTACAAGTAATAAAATAAATTTCAGTAACATTTTCACAACATATTTGTCTCCATAAAATATAAACTCGCAAACCATTTTGAAAATATGTAAAGACACCCTTCTCTTCATGGCCGTCATGCATTTGATGGCGGCGTCCATTTGAAGAGTGCCTCACATTTATCTTGTCCACTGTATAAGTGGCCGGTCCGCACGACGGTCATCCATCTCTTTTCACACACTCTCGTCTTCATATATCCTCGGGATATGTTGTCCTTTTTACTCCTGCAGCAGCAGAGTTTGCTTGTTCTTCGGGCCAATGACTTGCTAAAATATTCGAGCCTGCTAAATTCATGTTTCTGTATATATTCGTACATATAATTAAGTGTTTAACTTGGGATATTACGTTATGTTTATTTAATTTAGTGCTGGCTGGTATTATTGTTATGACTGGCTGAAATTAGTTAGTAGTTTTGTTGAGATAGTAAATTTTTTCTTCAAATATATTATAATATTAATATTAGGTTACCATACTGCCTATATAGAAAAAAATAATTATGTTACTAATACAATAATATGTATTATTTCTGTTTCAATTTAATACGATGATGGTCGATCCTGTGGTGGCAAAAGCAATTTTTTTTAATTAATAATTATAGAAAAAAAAAACATATAAATAAAATTCTAAATTTGTACGTGTCTAACACATTGTATTATTAACTTGATTTTTAATATGCATTTTTATATATTTTACTTAATTAATATCTTATTAAATTTTGTCTGTTTCTACAAACAAAACAATTACTGAAATTCTTTTTCACGTTATGACACAGCATACTGATAGCTGTCTCTTTCTAACTCATTTGCCTTGTGACCTTAACAACAAATTCAAACAATTGAAGTTTAACCAATCAGGATTAAGCATCTTATTAACAGGTATTGGCGATGTACGACAAAAAATATGTAGTTTATTAAACATGGTTGATTTCTGTGATGCTTTACCGTGAAATGTGCGTGGATTCTAATAAAAATAGTTTGTAAATTTGGTGTTTTAGTGTTTTGGATATTAAAAACCTTGTTGAACAATTTTGAAAAAGTGTTTGTTTAAGAAATGGACAGGATATTAATCAAGGAATATCGAATAAAGGTAGATAGAAATTAGTTGATATTTTTATTAGGTTATTTCTTGTTTAGAATTGATTTTGATCATTACAAATATATAATTATATAGTGTGTTGTTGCAATTTTTAAGTTTATTTAAATTATATATTTATATCCAGGAATTTACCACAGTAACATTGAGAAACTTTTTTATTTTTGTTGTTATTATTTCAATAGTTTTCAGTAACTTAATTATTGTAATGTCATTTGTATCATTTATTCTGAGTTTCGTCGGAACGTCGATTACAAATAAATATTGATACAGAACTTTATCCTGAAGCAGTTTTATTTTAATATAATGAGTTCTGAAAGATATTTTAGTATATTAATACAGAACTACAACCTAAAGCCGTTTCATTATAAATGATATAATACATTTACTTGACTGACAAATTGAATAAACTAATTTTCGATAAGAGTTAAGATTGATTTTCGTAAAACTATTAATATAGCACAAACGGAAAGTGAAGAGTTTCTTCAGATCTATGTTATGGACAGACATAGGGACGGGGTAGTATGTGATCTGTTTTCACGGTAGAATAAATGCGAGGTGACTTGAAGAGGTTGTGCGTGGCGCGTGAATGCTCAGTGGCCCGATATATATACAGGGTGGGGGGAGGGGGGCGACTCACGTATACTCGGTCATTCGTCTCGGTCGTGACCAAAACGACGCCGACGCCGACGGCGACGGCGGGCCGATGGACGCAACTAACCAACTGTCCCAAAATATATGGAATACCAAACGCGGGCCCGGTTGTTTATAACCAATGTCTACGTTGTTATAACATAATAATACAATTTTTCAGAACTCATTATGTTTTGTTTAAATTTTGTATAAATATCGACGTTTCGATATACTCTACTTGTATCATTATTATGATGAGTGTGAAATTGAAAAAAATGTTGTAGCAAAAGTTGGTGTTAATCAGTTAAGATGGTTCGGACATGTTGAGCGAATGTCTAATGAACGTTTGGTTAAAAAGATTTATTTGAATGATTTTGATGGTATACGTTTGCGTGGACGTCCGATGAGTTGTTGGAGTGGTATGATTGAGAGAGTGGCTTGCGTGAGCGAAAGTTTCCAAGTAGTAGGAATAAAAGAGCATGTATGAGAGGAATTATGAATGTGGATGAAGCGAAGTTGCTTGTTTGGATAGGAATGTTTGGAGGCGACTGATTTCGGGATGATGAAAAGAGTTTGTGCCACATTCTTTTGGGTACATGGCGTGATTGTGTATGTATGTATCATTATTAGAAAAAAATGCAAATGATTTAAATTATAAACAAATTAAGACAGAGAAACATGTTATTAACTATCAAAATACAAGTAACTAGATTATAAAATTTATAAATTAGTAATTAAAGGAAGCCAACTTTTATTTAAATCAGTGCCTTGACAGTGATTGATGTTATCTTTTTCTGTGTAAATTTCTACTTGCTTTCTTAACATTCTACTATTAATATTATTGGGCCTTGCATTTATTTTAGCATCTTCGAATTTTACGTCAGCAATAGTAGAATAATATGGATGGTTTAGACGTATTGACCACTTTTGTTCTATCAGTTCTACCTGTCTGTCTAACATAAACCGCATTTACAAGGTGTTCTATATTTACCTGAAGATTGAAGAGGAATGATATCTTTTATACTCTTCTACATGCGTTGTAATTTTATGTATGGAAAATAGGAAACTAATATTCTCTCTTGCTAAAATTCTGCTTATTTTATCGGTAACATTTTTTACAAAAGGCAAAAAAGCGTATATTATATTAATAGTTTCAATAACAGGCATTTCTTCAACAACTTTAGGTCTTTTCGGTTGTATAGCTTGGTAAAATATTTATCATAACCGTTCACTAGAAATAATTTTACGCTAGTTGATTGGAGTATATTTGTCCTCGCGCAAGTACTTAATAGTTTAGCAGATATATTAGATTATATAGGGGCCCTTTTTTTTAAACAATATTTATTATGAAAAATTCAACAATAACATTTTTAAATGATTATTCCGAAGCGTAGTCACCCATCTACTTCAATAACTGCTTCATATTTGCTTGGAAGATGGTCGATTCCACGGGCAAAGAAGTCACGGTTTTTTTTTTTTATTAAAAAAAGTAAACAAAGCAGCAATTTTTATTAACAGATAGCCCGCCTGCAAAACCAATAATTTATGTTGAATTCTATGACACTAAAAAAAACCTAATATAAAGTTTAGTAACCTTTATTGATAATTTAATAAATTTTGTTTAATTTCATACATAATCAATTGTTTTGAAAATGCTCAAAAGTAATAAAGAGATTTGTCAAAAATTGTTATAAAGTCAGCACGCTAAAATACTGTATATCCGAGAAGTTTCAAAGTATTGAACAATATCCTTTGGAGTGTAATCTTTTTTCTTTTTGTATTTTTTTTTATTGTTTGTGCATTTGGTATAGAAGCTTTATACAACAAGTATATTTTTCAAAGCTCTGACGAACTGTATAAAGTTTTTTTTTTTTAACATTTTTTATTATTTTATTTTCTTTCGGGATAATTTTTCGTCGGTTGTATGGTGCTGACATTCATAAATAAAATTTTTCGAAGCAGTTCGCGCGTGGAAAAAAAAGAAAAGAAAAATGCTACTTTCTGTTCGTGTATTTCTATTGCTTCGTTCGTATTTCGTACAGATTTTGCTTTGAGAGTACGAAGTAGCTTATTTACTATTTTCCGATGTAATTTCATATTATTAAAATTTAAGAAGATTACTTTTTAATATTTTATAATTTAATTTAATTTTAAAAGCAGATGTATTTTATTTATCTATTAAAACTTTTTGACTTGCAAATTGCTAGTCTGTCTGACGTTAAATAACAAATTTACTTTCTTATTTTTAATAGTTTTTTTTCTTTTTTTAATATATAGTTAGTTTCATTAAAGATGTTTTTTTATGGTTACTAAATATAGAAATTATATTTATAGTTTAATTAAATTGAAATATGATCTATTCTGGTAAATATTTAAATAAAGTAAAAAATTCTCAAAATAACAAAATTAATTGAAAATTAAGTTAAATATTTTGGAAATTTAGCTGTACTTGCTGTTTTTAATTTCTTTTTGTTTATACATTTTCAACAAATCATTTTTTTTTTGCATTTTTTGAAAGCTTGTAGTGTGTAGAATATATCGTAATAACATAAAAAAAAACCGGTATATTTGTAATTTCTGCATGAAAAAATTTTTCAAACTTTGTCTATTTTCAAAGCGTTCAGGTTGGTGTCCCCTCTTAAAAGTATTTTATACCATATAACATTAACAACTAATGAAATAATCAGAGTATCTTTTCTGCTTATGGTAGTAAAAACAATATCACATTTCTTAAGTGCGAAACTTTGAAATATAATGTTACTTCGATAAATTGACAAGTTAACGTATATTTCAATAATAGGAAATAGATAGAAATAGACGAGAGAGAGAGAGAGAGAGAGAGAGAGAGAGAGATAGAGAAAGAAGAAAAATAGAAAGAAATAGAAGTTTGTAGAAGATCGTTGCATCAAGTGTGTATCGTAGTACGTAGTAAAAAAGTCTTTGTTTTCAATCTTTTAAAATTCTATCAACGCTTGCGTCGTATAGACGAGAATGTAGTAGTTTCGACGTACGGATAAATACATGATTCTAACGAAATTGCACGAGACTTAGGGAACGGTGCTGCCACCCCCGTCTCATCCTGCAACTGGTACTATAACTAACGCGCGCCTATTTGCTATCTCGTTTTGATTGTCTACTTCAAGTAAACTTATTCTGGCTAGCCGAAAACTTATTTTGATTTGAGAATTGAAAGTTAGTTATTGTTTATTAAAATTATAAGTTTATAACTCTTCGTTTTTGATTCATCACACACATGCTTACCAACTTATTAACAAAATAAAATAATTTCCCTTAAACGACAAAATAATAATATTAAAAAAAAGCTATATACGTACTTCGGTGTAACTTTAGATCACTGATTAGGACTTTAGCTATATCTTTTGCTACTGATGATTTTAATAACTGAATTTTAATAACTTTTTGCAACAGTAATATCAGATTTTTATTTATTAACTTATTATCAGTTATTTGATATTATAATTTTCATATCCGTCATTAGTCAGACAGAAATACAATTAATTGTGTTTTCTAGTGTAAAAATTGAAAGAAAATTGAATGAGAAATCTAGACCAATATCCAGACAGACAAAAAATGAAATTTATATGGAATCTGTCATGAATTATGTAATATACGTATTATAAGTTATTGTTTACAATAAAAAAATATTGTGAGCCTTCGCATTGAATATTGAATAAATTTTTTATGAGTCTAGACTGATGCAAAGTTTTATAGATGTTTACATTTCTTTAAGTAGATTTTTACGTACAAACATTATAATGAAATTGATGTATAATATATCAATTTTGTTTTCAAAAATACCTACATTTAAATTAACTAAAAATAATTTTATCTTTAGGTTTTGCTTTACCAAATAAATTAGGATTAATATAAATTGATTTGAAGTTGCAATTTTGTGTTAGTATTTATTAATAATCGACGTTTTGACGTACTAAACGTTTATCTCCGTCAGGAAAAATGATACATAATTTACTGTAAATAAACAGAATATAAAAATAAGTAAATGTCATTTGTATCAGTTTTTCTGATAAAGATGTATATGATTATTAATAAATATTAATATAGAACTACAATCTGAAGCCGTTTTATTCTAATACAATGAGTTCTGAATGTGTTTTTACTATGTTAAATTAGAATTAGCAGTAAATGCGATTTTTTTTTACTTTTTAACGTATTACACTGCAAATCTATAAATTATTTATGTTAAAGTGATATGTAAATGAAGAAATCACCATTAATGAACTAATTAAATTATTAGTTAATATTTAAATTAAGAAAAAATTTCGCAGTTTGGACCCCGGCAAGGGTTATACATTTTTTTAATTTAAATATTAACTAATGATTTGATTAGTTAATTAATGGCGATTTTAACATTTACATATTACTTTAATCTATTTTAATATGCCTTGTATAATTAAAGATCTATAATCATTGCCTGGATACATTAAATATATGTGTAATTTTAGAGCACTAATTATTGTAATAAGATTTTTTTTTTAAATAATTTTTACTAAAGATGGAAGTTTGGTTTTAAAAATTTTTGATTATCGTTTTTATTTTAATAAAATTTTGTAGTTTAAGGAATTTATTCCAAATTTATTATATCTAGAGAAAAATTGTGCTAAAATGTACAGTAATTCAATTTTCGTAAAAATAATCATAGAAACTTGTTTCTATGATCTGATGAAGACGAGCGTTCAGTTTCGTCGAAACGTCGATTATAAATTAATTTTAATACAGAACTTGAACCTAAAGCAGTTTATTTTATATAATGAGTTCTGTAAGATTTTTTTTTACTATGTTACAATAATTTAATCTATTACAATTAAATATTTACGAATTCTATTCTAAAATTATTTTGATTATTTTCTGTGCGTTTACTTGTAAAGGACATGAAAAACAGAACAATGCGTATAAATTCCTTGCAATATCGGAAATAAGCGCGAAGCAAGAAAATAATCGCGCATCCTGGATCGATTGCGCAATTTTTATATGCATGTCAGGCCGAGACAAACGCCTGCTGGGATGTTTTTTTCATTTTTTTTTTAAGTCTTCGGTTTTCTTTTTTTTTATTCTTCTCGGTAGCGGCACCCTCCCTTTGGGTGCGAGCGCAGGCATTTGTTTTGTTTTGTTTTGTTTTGTTTTTTTTTGGCCGTCTAGCGGACAAAATAGACGAGTCTCTAGCGAGTACATTCATTTTAGAGTTCGCCCCCAAGAAAATCATCTCGGTTACCTTTTGCCGGCGATTGTAAACAACGAAATCCGAACGTCAAACTGTTTATGACGCATCTGGTAGGTGGTTTGGATGATGTACTACATATATGACAGGTGTAAACTATGTACGTTTATTCAACTGGATTTAATTTCTGGTATTGTTGAAATTGCAGACTACAATTATTTTTATTTTCAATTATTTTTTTTTTATAATTTTTATTGACGTTGTATATATTTTCAATTGGAAATATATAAAATAGAACTATGTTTTTTTAATGTATAAATAAAATGTGTTTTATTTATTTTATTTATTGCGTAGTACAGTACAATATTTGAAAATTTTAAAGCTGGATTTAAATTTGCAGTAAAATATTGTCAATATATTTTTAATTTTTTTTTTTTTGTTGATTATTGGTATTGTTTATAAAATAGCAAACTATTAATTTTAATGCAAGAAATTTAATAACTAACAGTTTTGTAATTAGTCATATCACATATGTTAAGGGATGTATTGTAATAATACCAAATTTGGCATATCGAGATTTTTGCAGTAAGTTTATAGCGTGATGTTTGTCTATCTGTCAGTCTGTGGATACATATAGAGCAAATATAGGCTAAACGTTTTGTTATAAAATTTCATATTTTTGCGATCCGAAAGTGGAAATTTACTGATGTCAGCTTTATACGTTTTACGAATATTTCGCAACAAAGATATATTTCGAAAAAAATTGTTTAACAAAACTAAAACAAGTTATAACTAACAACATTTTTTAATTTTTTTGTTACCATGAATACAGTTGTAGGATTGTGTACATTTATTGAGAAAGTGAGACACTGGTTTAATGTTAATTAAACTTTAATTCTATATTGAATTCTGATGTTATACACAACTGTACGTCTTTACACGTTGCCTGGTGCTCACCAACTGAATTCGCTCTACCTCAACTGTACAATATTCAAACCAATAGATGGCACCATTTGTACAATACATGAAGTACATATAAATGAGAAATACAAAACAATAAAAATTAGATAAGTAATTATACATAGCTGCCCGCCAGAGCTGAGCAAAAATATAAATCAAAATAATGTAAACACAAACAATATGATTATGTTAATATCTAGGTAATTATTTATAGTGATTTGAAGGCACGTTTCACATTTTCACAGGCAAAACACATATGCGATTCACAGCTCGTTTCACTATTCCACTAGCACACTTGATGGTAACAACTCTGGTAACATCATCGCTACCAGGATGAAGTTCTTGTATTCGTCCGAGACGCCATTGAGCTGGAGGGATGTTGTCATCTTTGATTATGACCAAATCACCAATCTTGATTTGACGATCTGTTGCTCGCCACTTTGTTCGTTGTTGTAAATTATTAACATACTCTTTGGACCATTTATTCCAAAAGTGCATGTTTAATTGTTGCATTAGCTGGTATCTGTTCAGTCTGTTCTTTGACACATCTTTGCTATTAGGATCAGGTATGGAGGTGAATGTTCGACCGATTAAGAAATGAGCAGGGGAAAGTGCTTCGACGTCATTTGGATCGGATGATAGTGGGCTTAAGGGTCGTGAGTTTACAATAGATTCTATTTGTGTCAAAACGGTATAAAATTCTTCGTATGTTAGTGTAACATTTGTTAATATTCTTTTTAAGTGAAATTTCACAGTTTTGACTCCCGCTTCCCACAGTCCGCCAAACGTAGGAGATCGCGGAGGAATAAATTTCCAATTTATCCCCAAATTAGTATTAAATATTTGAATTTGTTCATCGTTTTCAATAAAAAAGTTTTTTAGGTTTGAGAGTTTGTTATTAGCGCCAACAAAGTTTGTTCCATTATCACTAAAAATGTTAAGAGGTTTGCCTCTTCTAGCAATAAATCTTTTAAGCGATGCCAGAAAGGAATCTGCTGTCAGTGATGTGACCAGTTCTAAGTGGAGCGCTTTAGTTGCGAAACAAATAAATAAGCTTATGTAGCATTTAATTACCTTTGTATTTCTACCGAAACCTGCTTTTATATTATATGGTCCACAGTAATCAACTCCGGTGGAGTGAAATGGATACATTTGCATTGTTCTTTCAACGGGTAAGTGGCCCATGACGGGGGTTATCGGTTTTGATAAGAATTTCGCACACGTCACACAAGCTTGTATTACCGCTTTTGTTGTGTTCATGCCAGATATTGGCCAAAAACGATCGCGTACGCTATTAAGTACGAGTTTTGCCCCGGCATGCATTAACCTTTCATGTTCTGCTTTGATCAATATATTAGTAAAATGATTATGTTTTGGTAATATTATAGGATGCCGTTTGTCGTAATTAAACTGTGATAGACCTAATCTACCGCCTACGCGAATAACCCCTTGACCATCTATAAATGGGGCTAAACTTAGTAATTTACTGTTCGAACTTACCGCGCGACCAGTTGCTAAATCTTTGTAGTCTTGTGGAAATGATTTTTCCTGTACAATACGTATCAACAACGTACTTGCGTTTGATACTTCAGTGGTCGATAAGAAACCAGTTTTACGATTTTCCCTTTGAGTTCGTGAATTATTAATGAATCTTAGAACATATGCAGTTACACGTTTTAGCTTAACTAAAGACGAGAATCTTTCAATTAGAAATTCAGGGTTATAACAAACCAATAATGAATGTTCAATTCGCTTTGTTTCCGACAAATCTGTTAAATTTAAGTTGCCTTTAACATTGAAGTTTTCAATATCGTTATCATGCAAATACTTTGGACCTTGCCACCAAATACCTTTGTTTGCTAATATTTCTGGAGTCGTACCTCTTGATATTAGGTCCGCGGGATTTTCGTTCGACGGAACATAAAACCATTGTTCTGATTTAGTTAGATTTTGAATTATTCCTACACGATTTGACACATACTGTGTCCAACGATCTTTATTCGCCTTTATCCAACATAAAGTGATTTGAGAATCGCACCAGTAATATTCAGCGTCGATTTTTAAATTTAGAATTGATTTAAATTTATGTACTAATTGTGCGGATATTACTGCTGCATTTAACTCTAGTCTTGATAATGAGACGTGTTTTAGCGGAGATACGCGTGATTTTGCTGCCAAGAGTCTTACTACTATATGTTTATTTGTATCGTAGGATCTTAAGTACACGCAGCTTCCGTAAGCCCTTTGCGAGGCGTCCGAGAATGCGTGAATTTCTATACGAATTGGTTGATTCACTAAGACATGTCGTGGTATTTTAATTGTGTTGAGTTTAGATAAATTATCTTTAAAATTTATCCACCTAGTATATATATCCATGGGAACAGATTCATCCCAAGTTACGTTTAGCATCCAGAGATTTTGTATTATCAATTTAGCAACAACGATTATGGGACCCAATAACCCTAGAGGATCATATAATTGGGCTGTCAAAGCTAATATAGTTCGCTTCGTTACTTCGATTTGTTTAGCACCATTTGTGTATGAATAAAAAAATAAATCCTGCGTCGGGTTCCAGCAAATGCCTAGTAGCTTATGCTCCTTATCTGAAATTTGTAAAGATTCCGTGTGGGTTGAGGTTTGATCGCGCAACTCGGCGAAGTTACTATTAAATTTACGTAGTTTAAATCCTGCGGTATTTAGAATTTTAATAACGTTATTCTTTATTGTCTTTAATTCAGTCACGGTTTTGGCACCCGTTAAAACATCATCAACATAAAAATCATGTCTTATAATTCCTGCCTCTAGTGGGTATTTTGATTTAAACTGATTTGCGAGTTCCGTTAAACAACGTATTGCAAGATATGGTGCTGATTTTGTACCGTAAGTTATTGTTTTTAACTCATAAATTGACAAATCATCAGTAGGATTTTCTCTCCAGAAAATTCTCTGATAGCAACGTTCATCCGGGTGTAGCCAAATTTGCCTATACATCTTTTCGATGTCTGCTGTAAAAACGACATTATGTAATCTAAATCGTGAAATTATAGAGAACATATCGTCTTGTAGTGTTGGACCCGTGTGCTGAATATCATTTAGCGAAAGCCCGCTTTGATTTTTCGCTGATGCGTCAAATACGACTCTTAATTTTGTGGTCGTACTTGCTTCCTTTACAACACAATGATGTGGTAAGTAATATGATTGCTTTGCGGTTTTAATGTCATCTATATTTATTTTCGACATATGATCTAACTGAATATACTCGTTTATAAAATCAGAATATTCTTTTCGTAGCTTGCTGTTGATTTGAAAACGATTTTCAAGCGAGTAAAATCGCGACCTTGCAATTTCGTATGAGTTACATAACTGATCGATATCGAATTTAAATGGAATTTTAACTACGAATTTACCATTGTGATTTTGACTTGTTGTTTTAGTAAAATACGTTTCACAGAACTTATCATCTGATGAGAGTGATTTAGCGTTACATTTGAATTCATCGCATTGCCAGAATTTTTCTACATCTTGACTGAGTTTCTCTAACGAGATACAAGATATACTGCTAGGTGCTGTTAATGTGTTAAGTATGTGACTTTGATTAAATATTCTCCCTGATACTATCCAACCTAGTTTAGTTTTTTGGAAAACAATAGATTTTTGTTTAACCTGCCCTACGCAAATTAATGACCAAAATAAAGTAGCTCCTATTAGCAAATTTATTGGTCCCGATTGATTGAAATTGGGATCAGCCAATTTAATATTTAACGGTATTTGTACCATATTGCTGTTAAATGAGGTTGTAGGAATTGCAGCAGCAATTTGCGGTACTACAAGACAGTTTATTGTAACCTTGAAATTATTGTATTGTGATTTAATCGTTAAATCAACACAGTGCTTTATTGTAATTAATTTTTCATTGATACCTTGTACATTCATTTTAATGGGTTTTAATTTTAACTTTAAATTTTTACAAAGCGCTTCAGATATAAAATTCGATTGCGATCCGCTATCTAATAACGTCCTGACTTTATGGATTGTGTTGTCTGAGCCACTTGCATCAACAACCGCTGTAGATAAGAGAGTTTGCGAACTACTTTCTTGTAATGAGTAATTTAATGACGTAGTTGGCGAATTACCTTTAATTTCTGCTGATTCAGTTTGAATTTCGGATGCTTTATTTTTACTAGACTTGTCATAAGACATATGCAGCAATGTATGATGTTTCCTTTGACACGTTCGACACGTAGATTGAGATTTACATTGGCTAACACCATGTCCTTTGCGTAGACAATTAAAACATATTTTTAGATTGCGTACAAGCTTGTTTCGCTCTTGAATTTCGAGCTTTAAGAATAACTCACATTGATAAATTGCATGATCTTTCTTACAGTTTATACATGGTGACTGGTTTGTATTTGCTGTTAAAAATGATCGCGAAGTTTTAGGCTGATTTACGTTTGATTCGCGTTTTCGTGTAACTGATTCTAAAGTCATAAGCTTACATGTTAAAAACTCTATTAATTCGGTTAAAGTAGGAATTTCATCATTTCTGTTATATTTAGAATTAACCCTTGCCTCCCAATCGTGTTCCGTTCTTGAATCTAATTTATTAACAATTATGGGAACCATGATCGCGTTCCATGACTCTACAGGCTGCTTTAGTGATGCTAGACAGTTCAAATGAGTTTGCAAAGTATTTAATAACGATTTTAGATGTGTTAGAGATTCCCGAGATACCGAATTTATATTTAAAATCGTTTGTACGTGATTTGCTACAATTAGTCTCATGTTTTCATATCGTTTCTTTAGAATATTCATCGCGATGTCATAATTTTCGTCAGTATTTTCTAGCGTACAAATTAAATCAGACGGTTCACAACTGACTGCAGATTTCAAATAAGACAGTTTTTGAGAATTCGTTAAATTATTATTGTCATGTATTACAGTTTTAAAGGAATCAAAAAATGCGTGCCACTTTGTATACAAACCCTCAAACTTAGGTAAATTAATGGTTGGTAATGCAACCGCGGCGTTGGCGTGACCTTGATACTGTGAATTTGCGACGCGTGTATTTACACAACCATTATCCGGAGAGCAATTACCGTTATCATATTCATTTAATAAAACATTTGCAATGCTTGTCAGATTGTAATAAACTTCCTCAAACCTATCTCTTTCTAAACATTCGGTTTCAAAACTATCTGTATCGCTAGTAATGTATTCTACTTCATTTTGTATCTCGTCAAATTTAGAAAAGTTTTGTTCTAATTTGTTTAATCTAATTTTAATATTTTGATACCTTTCTCGCGTTAAATTATCTCTATTTGTTTCCTTTAATATCTTTTCGAAACTAGTAATTGATGATTTGACACTACCGCGCTTTACGTGTAACAGTTTTAATTGATCGTCCATTTTGACACAAACACAACTAACAATGACAGTTATTTGGATTCTAGGAAAACACGTGGGTATAACAAAGATGTAAACAAACTTACTTTGAACGATTGGTTGTAATCGGCTGTGTTGCGGCTGTGGCCTTGCTTTACTATGCGTTGATCGGTTGTAATCGGCACCCTTCGTGCGCTGTTCGGTGCTATATGCACACCATGTGTTGATCGGTTGTAATCGGCACCCTTCGTGCGCTGTTCGGTGCTCTATGCACGCTGTGGCCTTATGCTGTGGTATGCGTTGGTCGGTTGTACTCGGCACCCTTCGTGCGCTGTTCGGTGCTCTATGCACGCTGTGGTATGCGTTGTCCAACGGTTTTCTTTGTTGATTATGCTTCTAATTTCTTCAATTTTTATTGTTTTATTATAATCGTACGACGATTATATCCGGCTCGAAGGACCATGTAGGATTGTGTACATTTATTGAGAAAGTGAGACACTGGTTTAATGTTAATTAAACTTTAATTCTATATTGAATTCTGATGTTATACACAACTGTACGTCTTTACACGTTGCCTGGTGCTCACCAACTGAATTCGCTCTACCTCAACTGTACAATATTCAAACCAATAGATGGCACCATTTGTACAATACATGAAGTACATATAAATGAGAAATACAAAACAATAAAAATTAGATAAGTAATTATACACAGTAGTTATATTCTATTCCATAAAATTATTTAATACGATGACGGCCAGTTCGGTGGTGGCCATAGCAGATTTTTTTTAAATTATTTACATGCAATGGTGTTTTTTAAAAGCTCTTAAAATATAATAAAAATAAACTATGGTTTTTATTTAAAAATGTTACTATAACTTACTATTATTTATTTTTATTAAATAAATAGTTCTATTATAAAAACTTAATTTTGCAAATTAAAAGTATGTTTACTTTTTTAATTAAGAGTAAAAACGTTGGTTCTAAATTAATATTATTTTCAGTGTAGTTACATTTGAGTGTAAAGTGATGTTTGATATAGTTTACAAACTAAAAAATTTTAACATTGAATTCTTTGTTTTTCCCTTAAAAGTCCTTAATCCTTATTATTCTAAACTCGTCCATAATCTATACAATAAAATCCTTTCGTATTTCCATTCTAGAATCTAAAAATCAGAACCTTAATTTCTACACCTGTTTCTTCATGTACCTCTCTGGTGGTGTGGGGAAGAGATTGGCAACTTACTCTCAATCGGATCCCAGGGTGTGGGTTCTCTCGGCCCGTTTAGTTTGTGAATCGCGCATGCGCAACCCTGGGAGCGGCCGGTGGCATCGGTACGCCTTGCTCTCATACAGCCCGACGGTTCAACCAGTTTGCACTGTGCGTCGCGACGCAGACGAACAGGAGCATAATTTTTCGGCTAACGCTCGGCCCGTGTTCTGTCAGCCGGCGAGGAGCTTTCAGGCGCTAGATCTCGGAGTACCGGTTGATTTTTTTCCTGGAGAGTACGACCAGGTACTGTTTTGTTGTCTCAGTGTGTTGTTGCTCAATTTATTTATTTCAGTTTTGGTTGAGCGATTTTACTTCTTATTTTGTTGTTACTGAAAATTTCTATAAATGTTCTATTTTTTCGAAATGAGTGAATTATGAGTGATTTTTCTAAATATTTATGTTATTAGAAATTGAAATAAATATAACATTGTAAAAAATCTTTTAGAATTAATTATATTCAAATAAAACTGTTTTAGATTGTAGTTCTGTATTAGAATTTATTAATAATCTACCTACTCAACATTTCTTCAGAAAAAATGATACAAATAACTTTTACAGTAAATAAACAGTATATAGAAACAAGTTACTAGGTAACAGAATAAGCAAATACATTAGAAAATTTATAATTTTTTAATTAAAAAAGCCAAATGTTATTTAAATTAGTTACTAGTCACACTGATGTTATTTTTTTTTCTTTATTAATTTCTGTTGCTTCTCTTATTAATCTACTGGTAATCTAGTTACTTATTTTGTTTACTTAGTAACTTGTTTCTATGTTCTGTTTATTTATTGTATATGTCATTTGTGTAATATTTTTTAATGATATACGTTGATATATGTCGATTTTTAATAAAAATTAATATAGAACTAAATCTTAATGCCGTTTTATTTTGAAATAAATATAGTTTGATTGTTTGAGTGATAATTTTGGTTGACTGAATTTTCTTTTTATTTTGATGTTCTCATTAAAAAAATATGTGAATGTTTTTTGAATACTGTTTATGTATTTTGTGTAGATTTTTCGGAATGAGTGATTTTTTTTTAAATGTTTTTATTAAAAATTGAAATAAGTATATTTTGTTTGTTGTTCATGCATTAAAGACAGAATTTTTTGTACGTTAAGTGATTTAAGTGATGTGTGTAATTAAGCAAGTTTGAGTTCAGTGTTTTTATTTAAATTATTGCAGAAATATTTTAATTTTTTTAACATTACAAAAACCTTATACTTTTTGTGGATTTGTATGAATTTATTATTAGTATTAAGATTTTTTGATGTTAGTATTAATGAAATATATTGATTTATTACAACTGAAATTATTATTATTAATTAGATATATTTTTCGTGTCCATTATTTGTAATTTGATTAAAAATATGATTAAATTAAAAATTTGAGACAAATCTTTTCTTCATATATTTATTTCTAAATCAGATGTACATTTCGACCACATTGTGGCCATTTTCAGTTAAGACTGAAGTCTTAACTGAAGATGACCACAGTGTGGTCCAAATGTACATCTGATTTAGAAATAAATATATGAAGAAAAGATTTGTCTCAAATTTTTAATTTATTAAAACTTCATGTACTCAACAATAAATAATAAAAATATGATATTTACTTAGTTACCTAGTAACTTATTTCTATGTTTTGCTTATTTACTATAAATATCATTTGTATCAGTTTTACTGATGAAATACATCGATTATTAATAAATATTTATACAAAACTACAACCTAAAGCTGTTTACTATTAATATGGTGAGTTTTGAAAGATTTTTAACTATGTTATAAATTTAGAACTTTACATAAATAATTAATTATAAAAGGTATCTTTAATTTACTTATCTTTGAATGTAATATAGTCTTACTAAAGAAATGCGAAAACTAACTCGTTTAAAGAAAGGTATTCTTTTAACGTTTAGAATGCAAAACAGGTTCTTTTCTGAGGTAAAATCGCATTTTTTATAACAACTAAAAATATGCAAATTACGCTTAGGTGTAATTAAGTTCTCTCTCTTTCTCTCTTTTTCTTTTTTCACTCATTCCTTGTATCTTTTTGATGTTATTTCTTTTCTGGTCGCCTAATTATACACGTGGATCCACTCGTTGTTATAGGTAACGGAATTATGTTATTTTTTGAAACGAAATTTCACTGTATTTTAATATATATATATATATATATATATATATATATATATATATATATATATATATATATATATATATATATATATATGTAGAATAGAAAATTCACGACTAGAATGTGTTGTAAAGGATTAAATTTCGATAGGAAAGCTGTTAAAAGGGGTTAGATGTTCGAAACCAACTGTTATTAAAGATTCTGTGTCAAGCTTTCGGTGGTATTTTCCACCTTCTTCAGGACATGTTCTTTTTGAAAATTCAGAAACAAATATATAAAAATTATTGGTACAGCAATCATAAAATTTGCGGAATATACAATTCATGAAGTTGATAATAAATTAATAAATAAATAAAATTATTTACACTTTATTGGTATTAGTACACAAAATATATACTAAGTCTCATTATTTTTTAGTATAGTACAGTTTTTTTAGTATAATTTCTTTTAGTAAATTTACAGAACTTCAGTAAATTTGCTATCAAGGAATTTTCCATAAATAGGTAAAATTTGATTTACATAAAAGATGTATTTACAATTATTAATGACTGCTGTGGAAATGAGATTTTTAAGTGTAGTATGTGGTGTAAATACAGTACGAAATAGGTTAGTGTATGATGAGTGTGAAATTGAAAAAAATGTTGTAGCAAAAGTTGCCATGTTAGTCAGTTAAGATGGTTCGGACATGTTGAGCGAATGTCTAATGAACGTTTAGTTAAGAAGATTTATTTGAATGATTTTGATGGTATACGTTTGTGTGGACGTCCGATGAGTAGTTGGAGTGGTATGATTGAGAGTGTTTTGCGTGAGCGAAAGTTTCCAAGTAGTAAGAATAAAAGAGTATGTATGAGAGGAATTATGAATGTGGATGAAGAGAAAGTTGCTTGTTTGGATAGGAATGTTTGGAGGCGACTGATTTCGGGATGATGAAAATAGTTTGTGCCATATCCTTTTGTGCACATGGCGTGATTGTTTATGTATGTATGTATTACATATTATGTAAAGTATTACAATATATGTAAAGTTTATGGAGTTATGCCAACAATATGTAATTCTACATTAAGTATGTAATGCAATTGGCAGAAAGTAAGCAATTTTATATACTTATTAGGCCATTTTTACTTACTTTATGTGATTATTATGAATTATGTGAAAAATACAGAAATTTGAAATAGAAATACAGAATATTTATAGTAAAAATGAAATTACAGATTTTCATAGTAAAATTTTACCATTATTTTTCTTTAATTTTGCTATTTTTTTTTAATAGTGTATATTAAAATACTTTGTAAAGAAATTAAACCCATAAACAATATTACATATATGACGAAAAATTCAATATTTTTTTATTATGTTTTTCATAATTTTGTTTTAATATTTTGTTATGAAATATTTTAGGAAAGAAATTATGTAAAACATATTTTTTTTTCTGGGCGCTTACATTAAATTGAAAGCGAACTAATGGATTTTTAATTTTTTTCGGTAAGGCAACAACGTAATGTGTATACGGAATATAAAGATGAAGTAAAAATCTCATTTTGATATTTTGATGGAAATTTATGTTTTCGGCTTCTCGAAACAGATTTTAATCGTGTTAAATTTGTGTGAGTGGTTAGGTTAACTTAATTTACTAAAACGAAAACTTCGGAAACTAAATGTTTTCGACGTCTGAAACTTTATATTTGAGTTATTTGTTACTTAACAATAGAATCATTAGAGTCTAGCGAAATAATTCGAATCTATAATTTGTTGTTGTTGATGTATTTTATATTTTATATTATTTAATAACTTAATTCTATATATTATTATGCAGTTGGTAACATTATTAAGAACAAGTTTAGTCCAAATTGTAATCAAATAGAAAACTGGATGTCAAAAATAAATCTTGAAAATTAAACCACAAAGTGTTTATTTTATACCAGAGAAATCAACAGTTGTTGTATTTACTAGATTTTGTTAATTGTAAAAAAAAAGTCTAAGAAATACATACAATGGCCGGTTTGTATGGCCGAGTGGTTTGAGACTTTGAGACGTGTGTCTGACACCGGATTCGAATCCCACTTGGTGTATGAATGTTTATCATGTCTTTGTATTGAATAAATTACACTTTGAAAGTGTAAATAAACATTGTGTCTGAATAAAAACCTTAGCAGCTATAACCAATTATGCGTTAATTAAAAAATACACATACACAGTAACTACACTTTAATAAAATAGATGCCATTTTACATAAAAATCATGGTAAAAAATACATAAACTGTAAAAAATATATATGTAGTTTTACATGTAATTTATGTAATTTTCCATGTTTTGTGAATGTAATTTACATAGAAAATGTAATATTAAGTTAATTATCACAGTAAAATTACAACTACAACGTCAATTCGGTGTTTAGTCTTTTTTTTCTCTGTATTTGCTTACTTTATTCAAAATTTAAGAATGTAGGTCTTTTATTTTTAATTCTAGTTTATCATATACAAAAACCCAAATTTACTGGATGAGCCCATTATTATAATAATCGAAAAATGCAATTTCTTATAATATAATCGCATTCCGTTCAAATGGAAATTAAATAAAATTTCACTTCCATTTTGAAGTTTTATTAGATACATTAAATTTTCAGAAAAATATTTACAAATTATTATAAATTTTGTAATCTGAATAATTTTTTTATTAGCTTTTATCTTTGGAAACGTCCAGATTTTTGTATCGAAAAACAGTTAAAAAATAATGAAATTTTGTTGTGAAGTGAAAATATTTAGAATATATTTAAATGTAAATTGTGATGCTGTGCTGAAAGTTTGTTATTATTAGTTAAATATCGAGGATGAAACTTACTTCGTAAACTTGTTAGCCGGTAACGTCTTTGATTATGGATTAAAGATTATCATTAATGCGCAGTTTTCTTCTTCTTCATACCATCGTACCGAGTCAAAGCGTGTTTGAAAACTTCTGATCAAACTGATATGAAGTATACCAATAATTTATTTAGTTGCCGAACAAATTAATTCTGGAAATTAAGATTTATTATTGGTTACACAATTATAATTAAAGTGTTAAAATACAAAGTCATCGTATTAAATAAATTTATGGAATAGAAAAATTTGCAGAACAACTAACTAAAAACGAAACTGTCTTGACATATAAATATGCCACCTATTTACAGAATTATTTATGTAGCATAAAAATATGAAAAATTGTAAAAGAATTATTTAGCCGTATCTATTTCTAATAATAAAAGAGTAACTGAAAACGAACGCATTAAAAAATAATTTTAAATTTATTTTTATTTATTTCAGGTATGCATCATGTTCTAATAACTTAGGAGTATTAATAAATCTTGTAAGTTTGTTTTAAATTAATTTTTAATAAACAATTTCAAAAATATTACTATATAACTGCAAGTTAAAGTTTCTACTTTATTTTTACATATAGCGTATAATTAAATTTACGAATTACAAAAACTGTATAAGGTTAGGTAATAATTATTGCACATGATTTATAATGAAATATAATAATAACATTGAAGAGAAAGTCATGTATGAACTACATCAATTTATGTAGTCTTTCAACATTATCAAATTTTTACAAAGATTTATAAATTTGATATTAAAATTTGCATAATTTGTGGCGCTTGATAAATATTTTTTTTTTTGTGTAGACTGAAATTTTCTGGCTATACTTTGGTCCTGTGTATACAGCACGTTTGAAATTTACGTATATTTTACGAAGAATTTATTGTTATGATAATGTTTACGCGACAGAAATTACTATAATTTCCATAAAAATATCGCGGTCCGTTGCTTGTTGACAGTACGAGAACGCGGTGAATGTATTTTTTTTTTGCTTCTTTTTTATGTCTGTTTGAAGATTGGAATTTATTGAAGTGTATGATATAACAAGTGGCTTTTTTTCTGTATTTCAAATTTATTGAAATGAAAATTTAGATACTCATTTTTTCTCTCTTTATATATTATTGTAATTTATCAACATTTACGCTAGTATGACTATGTTTTTATTACCACTTTGACTGCAAGAAATATTATATATATATATATATATATATATATATATATATATATATATATATGTATAATTAGGGTGGCCTTATAAAAAAAAATTCCAGTAAGGTTAAAATCGATAATTCTATATTGAAAAAACATCAGAAATAATGTTTTAGCATGTTTTTAAGGAAGTAACAGGTTCTTCTACACAACTAAAATTTTCGGAAAACAATGCCAAAACGAGCATTTTACGAAAATTTCAGTTGTGTAGAGGAACCTGTTACTTCCTTAAAAACATGCTAAAAACATTATTTCTGATGTTTTTTTGATATAGAATTATAATTATATTATTTATCATGTTTTTTCATTGTAAATTTATCGATTTTAGCCTTACTTGAAATTTTTTTTTATAAGACCATTTTATTTATATATATATATAGCCTCTAAAATGATGGTTTATGAGAATGAATGTATATGCGTTCTTAGCTCGCTCGGTCGTCAGTCAAAAAATTTTGATCGCAACTCCTCGTAGACCGTCCGACCGATTTTAATGAAATGTTCATGACAGGTTCATTTAGTGCCCAATATAGTAATGTGGTTTTATTTTTTCCAGTGATGCCACCTTTCGGAGAAAATAAATACTAAAATTTTTAAATGTTCATTATGGTTATATTATTTATTCGATTTTAATTAAATTTTCACAAAAGATTCTTTTAGTTTCCCACATAATTTTATCTACTATCATCTACTATTAATAATTTAGCAAATTCTTTAATCTACATGAAAGAAATAAAGAACATAATATGCTAATTTTGAATTTGGTACCGTTTTTAAATTAATTTTTATCTTTAAACAATAACTGTAACTTTTATCATTGCCGATAAATCAAAAATTCTATTAATATTCCAGTACATCGTTCGATTCCAATTTACTGTAAAATTTACTTGAAATCTCATTTGAAACTTTGACAAAAAAAAGAAGAAGAAAGAAATCAAACGATGACTTTAACTTTTTACTAAAAAGAAGATCAGGAATATGTACGCTTTCAGCATATAATACCTGATTTTAATTAAAACACCTTGCTTCTTGGAGCTGCACGCCGGAGTCCCGGAGCAAAGCTCGACTTTTGAATGCGACGATGGCGGCATCTATATAGCCCCGGTTGTTGCACGGAAACTCAAGTGTCCCAAAAGTGCCATATATCATTCGTTCAATTTTCGGCCGCGAAATAAAAACTCACAGAGTGAAACGTGAACATCGCGAGATTGACTTTTTTCAAATTGTGTGCTGTGAATAAAAGGAGATGTATTTTGCGATATTTTGCTTATATCTTATGCGATTGGATATGCTTTTTTCTTCAAGCTTATCATAATATTAATATTACCGTATTGCCTAATGTAGAAAGAGGTTATTAATAATGACATTATTATACAGCAGCTCCAAACATAACTACAATGTCAAGTGTAACTATTATACGTCAAGTTAAGACAATTGCCTTGTTTATTTTTGCTTGTATATGAATTTGTCTAGGGTGGCCAGAAACTGCATATTCGACCAGACAAACACGGTCAACTGTATTTAATTTGACATCTCTGACGGCTATATTAAAAATTATTAAGTCAAGTTAATTGGCAATTAAATTTTTTTTTCGCTTGAATTTGAATGTGATTATTAAAAATGTGTGAAAAAATGCAATTTACACCGTCCAGGGTGATCAGAAACTGCAAATTCGACCAAAGAAATACGCTCAAGTGTATTTAATTTGACATCTTCGACGTTTATATTAAAAATTAGTATGTTAAGATAATTGAAAATTGCATTGTTTATTTTTGCTTGAATTTGAATATGATTGTAGGGACCTTTCACACAAGGCACTACCATAGCGTCACCAAGACTGTTTCAGTTTACAATTACGTGACACATCTGGCATTAGGCTATCGGCTATCGGCTATCGGCTATCGGCTATCGGCTGTCGCCGGTCTGGCGTTAGACTATCGTTATTAGCTGTCGCCAGCCGGCCGGACGTTAGGCTATTATAAAAGTTGTCGCCGTCCCGGCGTTAGACTAGTTATTATGTCTATAATAGTTTTCGCCGCAGCTGGATCTAAATGCCGCCAACATTCAATAAAATCCGGCGCCGTTAGTTTAATAAAACTAGCGCCGACCAGAGCTTACACGTGGCCGGCGGAATTTCCCTACAATCTTCCCACGAACAATCTTCCCACGACCTTCAACAAGAAGTAGCCGTTAAAATGAACGCGAGAGTGGGGAGATTTTGAGTATATAAAAAGGCAGTTCGGTGGACGAAAAATCATTCAGTCTTCAGAGTCAACCAGCTACCAACAGCCAGTCAGCATTCAGAACTCAGTCACAACCAGAGACAGAAACCAAGTCAGTCAACATTCAACACTCAGTCAGCATTCAACAGCAGTCAGCACTCAGCAGTCAACAGTCAGTCAACAGTCAAACAACAGTTTATCACAGTTCATCACAGTGAGTAAAGTGAGTACAGTGAGTAGTAATAGTGCGTGCTTACATCACCAGTGCGCGCTCGCTATACGACGAAATTGTACGAATTATAACTTGTCGCGATTGTATTGTTTTCTTTGTTGTACGAATTGTAACTTGTCACAATTGTAATGTTTTATATGGTACGAATTGTAACTCGTCACAATTATATTATTTTTATATATCGTTAAGTATTTATTTCAAATAAATATTAATATCTGCAATCACGTTCCTTTATTTCAATCACACAACGCATACACCCACAAACTGGTGACCAACCGACGTGATTCTTTAAACATACGTGATTTTTTAAACCGCCGTATTTCGTGTGTGCTTTGAGATAGTGCTGTCGCGAGAACAGAGTGCGTTACTATACTATACCTAAGAACAATAATTAATAAACTTAGCTGTACTACAGTGATTTTGTGACAATGCCAGACAACGATGCAGGAGCCAATGCCGGCATTTCCAACAACGAACAATCGGTTGCCAGAGTTTCAGTGCGCGCACCGCCGTTTTGGGCTGAGAAACCCGCGTTATGGTTCTCACAACTAGAAGGACAGTTCCATCTTAGTGGCATTACACGTGATGAAACTAAATTTGCGTACGTGATGTCACAACTTGAAAGCCGTATCGCGACTGAAGTAGAAGACATTATAACCAATCCTCCCGCCGAAAACAAGTACGATGCAATCAAGCGTGAACTAATTAAGCGGTTATCTAGTTCACAAGAGCACAAGATCCAGCGTTTGGTGGAAAGTGAAGAGCTAGGAGATCGCAAACCGACGCAATTTTTACGTCATTTACGAAGCCTAGCCGGAACCTCTATTCCAGATACCTTCGTGCGTACGTTGTGGCTTAATCGGTTGCCCATACAAATTCAGGCTATTCTCGCAACGCAAGCAGATACTCCGTTGGACAAACTAGCTGAGTTGGCCGACAAAATCATGGAAATAACTCCACGTACACACGTCACAGAAATTTCCAAAAACAACGAGATATCAGCACTAGCGAAACAAGTGCAAGAATTGACAAACCAGGTAGCAAACCTTTTGTCAAAAAGCGGCAACACACAGCGACAAGACGGGACAGCCGCAGCAATCGCAAACGGCCGGTCACGCTCGCGGTACAGCAGTAGTCGTTCCCGGTCCCGCGGACGTTCTTCAGGCAGTAGTGAGTGTTGGTATCACGCGCGTTTTGGTGCGCACGCGAGGAAATGCAAGCCTCCGTGTTCATACACAGCGTCGGAAAACAGCCAGGGAAGTCTCTGATGGCGACAAGCGACTCCCTCCCTTCTTCACGTCGCCTTTTTGTGACAGACAAAGTGACAAAAAACGAATTTTTAATTGACACCGGTGCCGATCTTTGTGTTTATCCGCGATCGTGGGTGCGCGAAAAACGGACAAAGACGAAATATGAACTTTACGCCGCGAATGATACCGTAATATCGACGTATGGAACAATCACCGTTACTTTAAACTTTAAGTTACGGCGCGCGTTTGTATGGTGTTTCGTGGTAGCTGACGTTGCAAAACCAATAATCGGTGTTGACTTTTTAGCGCATTACGGGTTGCTTGTAGACATTCGAAATGGACGGTTAGTGGACATGAATACGAGTTTAACAACTATGGGGCGCGAAGCTACCGGGTCGTCCGGTCACATAAAAGTGTTGAGAGGCGCCACTGAGTACGAAGAACTATTGGCTAGTTTTCCGGAAATAACGCGACCGGCTGGCGTTCCAGTGGTTCTCAAACATTCTACGTATCACCACATCCGAACAACCGACGGGCCGCCTACTTCAAGTAAACCACGGCGTTTAGCACCCGACAAGCTACAGATAGCGAAAAAAGAGTTCGAAACCATGCTGCAGTTAGGAACAGCTCGACCATCTGAGAGTTGCTGGGCATCACCGCTGCACTTGGTTCCCAAAAAAGGCAACAAATGGCGTCCTTGTGGTGACTATCGAGCACTCAACGCGAGAACCATACCGGACAGGTACCCGGTGCCTCACATCGAAGATTTCTCGCAAGCGTTGTATGGAAAAAACGTATTTTCGACCATCGACCTAGTGAGAGCGTACAATCAAGTTCCAGTTGCTGAAGAAGATATTCCGAAAACTGCCATTACCACACCTTTTGGACTTTTCGAATTTCCTTTTATGACTTTTGGATTGCGTAACGCGGCGCAGACGTTCCAGCGGTTCATGGACGAGGTGCTACGAGGCCTGCATTTTTGCTACGCATACATTGACGACATTCTAGTAGCATCGGCGTCCAAAGAAGAGCACATGTTTCACTTAGAGACGTTATTTAATCGGTTGAAAGACAACGGGGTTGTCGTAAATCCAGCCAAGTGTGTTTTTGGCGCACCGGAAGTACTTTTTCTCGGATATCAAGTATCCGGCAGTGGTACCAAACCTATACAGGAACGTGCCATCTCCATGAAGACATACCCACAGCCACAAACTGCCAAAGAACTTCGCCGTTTCCTCGGTATGTTAAACTATTACAGACGTTTTATACCGAAGGCAGCACAAACACAAGCCCCACTCAACGAGCTTCTGCAAGGAAATATTAAAGGAAAAACACCGATACTTTGGACACCGGCAACGGTTGAGGCATTTAACCAATGCAAGGAGAGTTTGGAAGAAGCCGCTTTATTAGCACATCCACGTCCGGATGCAGCACTCGCCATCATCAGCGACGCATCAGATTTTGCAGTTGGCGCTGCGGTGCAGCAGAAAATTGGAGACAGCTGGCAACCACTCGCTTTCTTTTCAAAGAAATTGTCTTCGGCCGAACGGAAGTACGGCGCGTATGATCGCGAACTTCTAGCGATATATCTGGCGGTGAAACATTTTAAGCACATGGTAGAGGGCAGAGTTTTTACCATTTTCACCGATCACAAACCGTTGACTTTTGCTTTTCAACAGAAAGCGGAAAAATGTTCTCCACGTCAGTTTCGACATCTTGAATTTATTGGACAGTTTACCACTGATATCAAGCACATCGCCGGCAAGGACAACATTGTCGCCGATGCACTGTCGAGAGTAGAAACCATTTCAGCGGGCGTAGATTTTGAAGCCCTTGCCTTGTCACAAAACGATGACGCCGAACTTCAAAACATTTTACAACAAACGGATTCGAGCTTGCAGTTGAAGAAGATGTTGATTCCTAGCACCAACATTTCACTATACTGTGACGTTTCCACTAACGCAGTACGACCATTTGTAACCCCATCTTTTCGGAAGGCAGCATTTAATAGCATTCACCAACTGGCGCATCCTGGCGTCAAAGCTACAGCTAAGCTTGTTTCGCAACGTTTTGTGTGGCCGGCAATCAACGCTGATTGCAGGAAATGGGCACAATGTTGCTTGCATTGTCAAAAAGCAAAAGTAACCAGGCACATTACTTCGCCGCCTGCAACTTTCGCTCTTCCGTCGACACGTTTCGAGCACGTGCACATTGACATCGTAGGACCACTTCCAGTATCCGAGGGACTCAGGTATTGCCTGACCTGCGTGGACAGATTTACAAGGTGGCCGGAAGCTATTCCGCTGGAAAATATCGAGGCTAGCACTGTGGCTCGAGCATTTTTTGCAAACTGGGTAGCACGTTTCGGAACTCCACTAAGGATAACTACGGATCAGGGTCGGCAGTTCGAATCCAGATTATTCCGGAAGTTACAGGAAATCTGTGGCATGTCGCGCATTAGAACGACAGCGTATCATCCGGCAGCAAACGGGTTGGTGGAACGTTTCCATCGTCAACTCAAAGCAGCAATCAAGTGTCACGAAACAGAACGATGGACGGAAGTTCTGCCAATAATCCTCTTAGGCATCAGAAATGCCTGGCGAGAAGACCTGAAAGCCACAAATGCGGAGCTTGTTTACGGCGCGTCACTGCGATTGCCAGGAGAATTTTTGCACCAGAGTCCGCAAGCAGACGTATTGGAGACCACAGATTTTGCTAAACAACTGCGTGAGCGACTGCAGGATTTACAACCTACTCACGGTTCTCAACATGGTAACAAACGGGTGTTTGTTTTTAAAAACTTACGCGACACGTCTCATGTTTTTATCAGACATGATGGTCCTAAAAGTTCGTTGCAAAACCCATACCACGGACCATTCGAGGTGGTGAACCGCGGAGAGAAAAACTTCCAGGTGAAGTGCGGTGGAAAAACTGTCAACATTTCAATTGACCGACTTAAACCCGCATACATTATGCCACAAGAAAACTCACAATCAGCAGAGAAAACGCCAGCAGAAAGAGAAGGAAGTGGTGCGCAACAAACACCAACAGCACTTTCTACAACAGCGGAACCACGACCGCGGAGACAGGTTAGATTTCCAGAAAGGTACCAAGCCTCTTTCAAATAACCATGCGTTCAATCACTAGCAGGGGGGTGATGTAGGGACCTTTCACACAAGGCACTACCATAGCGTCACCAAGACTGTTTCAGTTTACAATTACGTGACACATCTGGCATTAGGCTATCGGCTATCGGCTATCGGCTGTCGCCGGTCTGGCGTTAGACTATCGTTATTAGCTGTCGCCAGCCGGCCGGACGTTAGGCTATTATAAAAGTTGTCGCCGTCCCGGCGTTAGACTAGTTATTATGTCTATAATAGTTTTCGCCGCAGCTGGATCTAAATGCCGCCAACATTCAATAAAATCCGGCGCCGTTAGTTTAATAAAACTAGCGCCGACCAGAGCTTACACGTGGCCGGCGGAATTTCCCTACAATCTTCCCACGAACAATCTTCCCACGACCTTCAACAAGAAGTAGCCGTTAAAATGAACGCGAGAGTGGGGAGATTTTGAGTATATAAAAAGGCAGTTCGGTGGACGAAAAATCATTCAGTCTTCAGAGTCAACCAGCTACCAACAGCCAGTCAGCATTCAGAACTCAGTCACAACCAGAGACAGAAACCAAGTCAGTCAACATTCAACACTCAGTCAGCATTCAACAGCAGTCAGCACTCAGCAGTCAACAGTCAGTCAACAGTCAAACAACAGTTTATCACAGTTCATCACAGTGAGTAAAGTGAGTACAGTGAGTAGTAATAGTGCGTGCTTACATCACCAGTGCGCGCTCGCTATACGACGAAATTGTACGAATTATAACTTGTCGCGATTGTATTGTTTTCTTTGTTGTACGAATTGTAACTTGTCACAATTGTAATGTTTTATATGGTACGAATTGTAACTCGTCACAATTATATTATTTTTATATATCGTTAAGTATTTATTTCAAATAAATATTAATATCTGCAATCACGTTCCTTTATTTCAATCACACAACGCATACACCCACAATGATTATTGAAAATGTGTGAAAAAGCGTAAAAAATGCAATGTATACGGTCAGATTTGTCAGAAACTGCATATTCGACTAAAGAAACACGGTCAAGTGTATTTAATTTGATATCTTCGACGGCTTAATATGCTTCAATATCAAGCATATTCGGCTGCAGTAAAACGTTCTATTAAATAAATAAGCAAAATATTTTGTTTTTCTACGGTAACTTGTTCTTAAACTCGTAAATTTACTATACCACTAATAAAACTTTAATTTCTTGTAGTTACGCAACTAGATAGAATAGGACCTATGTTTATATGACATTTTTCACTCGAACTAACTTTCCTAACAAACTGTTAACATTTGGTACACTCTTTTATAAATCACCCTGTATCATATACAAAACTGAAATTCTAGAAAAATTAACATTTTTATTATAAACTTAACTGTCACTCTTTCTTAAAATTAATGTTGTACTTTAAACGAACAACTTAGCTTTGAAACAGTACTTATTTTCCTCCTAAAAAGGTATTTAATATGTCTGAAGTATATCTTAAAAGACTCTTCACTTTCATATTTCCAGTTATTATACGAGAAACAATTGGACACTTTAAAATAAATGAAGACAATTGTGTTGGACAGAGCCACGACAAACATTACAAGTCTGAAGTATGGAATAAGTGTTCGTTAACCTCAACCAAAAACACCATTAATTATAACAGCGATAGCAAACTGATCTGTTTTCTGAATCGCAAATTCTCCTGGGGGGAGGGAGGGGGTTATGCACCCTTGTCACGCGAATTTAATGGCGTAAATTTTGACGTGCAGTTTTACTAATGTAACACAGTAAAATGGTAAAATATTTGAAATTCTATCACCTGAATGATTTAGTACATGCCGCTGAAACAAAAACTCGTTATGTTGCTACACTTTGATTTTATTTTCCAAGTAATCGGTAACTGTTTGATATTTACATAACCTAGATTTGTGGAATGTAATCTGTTAAAAGTTTAATAATTTTTTATTGATTTTTAAGCAAAAATTATCGTACACTGTAAAAAATAATAATAAATTTATATAATTTTACCTAACTATTAATCGTAACAGTAACATAATAGCATTTTATAATACTATAATAATTGACAAAATACATTCATAGAATATGTAAATTTACATCAATTTCTTTACAGTGTAAGTAAAAAGTAATCTTTGCGCTGGAAATGAAACTTTTTCTTATCAATTTTATTAAAAATTAAAATATTGCGTTTTAATACATTTTAGAATATTAGGATTACGGGTTAGCTCGTAGTTGTTTAACTTGTTATAATCGTGCAGCTACGAATTATCTCGTAATATATAAGCGTAACTATGGATAGATGGCTTTTGGGAAAAGAATAACAATCAAGGGTGGCTTAAACAAACAGAAAATTTATTAAAAAATGAACAGAAAATAATAATATGATTATGATATATGATAATATAATATGATTAAATTAAATTTGGCTTTTAAGGTCAGAATTCTGAAAATTACTGTTAATAAATCCTTACACTTTTCCTCAGCATAAATCAACTACAATTGGGCTATTCCATTTTAAATTATAAATTAAGAATATATGTATTAGGTTTGAAAGAATTTCTTGTTTTCTCAAAAAAAAAAATATGTTTTTAAATGAAAATATTGTGCTTAGGACGGTAGAAAAGAAATAAATTTGGTGAACATTTTGGTTATACAATAAGCGTCATTCTGAAAATTACTTGAATTTATTTTCTGCCTAATTTGTATTTTTTTCTTTTTTTTCTTTATATTTCTAAATCTTTATTCCACGCTAAGGGATTTCAGCATTAATTCCAGTACATTTCTTAAAACAAGATAGACATAGGAATTCAACAAAGTCAGCAATATTTCGTTTTTTTTTTTTGTGTAAATTTATGAATAATTTTTTAATTTCAGTAAATAATTGTGCACGAGAATTAAATCAAATTAATTTTTAATACTTTTAAATACAAATTTGTGAAAAGTATTTTTTTTAATTTTGAAAACAATCAACTGATTTTATGATAAGTTTTATTTTCACATCTAGAAAATTTAACCAATATGTGACAAAAACGGACTATCTATTAAGGCCTCTTTAGACGGTAATAATTTATGAATAACTATTTGAAATAAGTTAGTAAATTTCCTGTGCACTAATAAAACTTCAATTTCCTCTCTTAACAAACTGTTAAAGTTCGGTACATTTGTTATAATTTTTTAAATTTAATATTTATAAAACGGTGTACATTAATAACTTTGGTTATTGTAAACTAGCAAGAAAAACTGAAAAATATAATATTTCTCGAGAAGATTTTTAGTTTACATTTTAATATAGCGAACAATGTATCTAAAATATAATACCACACCAACTATTCCATTCTGTACAAACAACAATATATCATAACCGAAAATAAAAAACAAAAACCTATCAACGGACTAGCGACCAGCGTAGTGAAGGGAACAAAACACATCGAATTAACAATTTAATGAAATTCTAGCACGAGAACCTCGCGTTGCCCGGGCTATAAAACGTTAGAATTCGAATAATGACAGAGTGGACATTAATTTTACAGTCGCATTAAGAGAACTGGGGGAAAATACACACACACACACATACACACGCAGGCATACAAAGGGCGCTGATGTTCTTCAGCATGAGTGGATTGGTGTGTGAGTCTGGTGGGCTTCTCTCTCACGAGTTGATGTGATGTGAGTTAAGCTATTCCGCTCGAGCATGCATTTCACGTACCAACGAATGGGACACATTCTATATCATTCTGTGTTGATGCTAACATATTGTAGAATGGGTATTATAGTTTATACATGACCTCACGTAACCCACCCTGGACCAAGGAACACGAAAAATATATATGTATGGAACACCCTCCCCTTTACGGTTTGTTGGTAAATAATTAAATTCAAAGGGTTTGAAAATAGTCTAATTATAAATACGTAAATTTAATTTCGACTATTTGGAGATAAAATATATAATGCTGGTAGATTTGTACATTTATAGTAATGTTAGCAGGATAATAAAATGATATTGTCACATTAAAAATGTTAATTATTTGAAGAGATTCTGCTAAAATTATATATGGTTAATGTAAATCTTATTTTAAGTTTTTTTTTTTCCATTATACAAATATTAAATTAAATTAAATTACGTCGTGTATTCAATAGGATACAACTCTTTTCACTATCCCAAACAAATTAATAATTTTACAGAAATAATGGTACAAGAAACCGATTTCGGGAAAACTCATTTAAGGAATCCAGTTTCACTTTACCGAGTAATGTATGACAAATATTAGTAAATTATGCGAATCTAAAATAATAATTTCTAGCATGTACAATTTGGCCATCGCAAAACTATTTTTTACAGCCTTCGAGAAATTGATCTGTCCTTAGAATAAGGAACAAAAAAAAGGGAAAAAAGTAATAAAATTTAAGTTAGATCAACCCAACATCAAAAACGATAAACATTTATTTTGGTTTCGCGACTGGTTAGGATTTTTTCCGCTTATATACATTTCGCGGTGTTCTTATTTCTTTTTATCGTATCCGACTTGGATGTCATTGGAAATTTGGGTATTTTAAATGTTTGTTCTTTATCCGCATTTCCCCAGAGGCGTCGAAACACGGTAGCATTATAGAAAATCCCATTGCAATCTAAGCTAAATAATAATAAAAAAAAACAAAACAAAATTTGAGTCGCCATCAGAAGAAGAGAAAAAAAATTGATAATTTATTTTCGTTACCGGTTGCTTTATTTTTAAGCAGCAAATGTCAGAAATGTCTCAGTAGATTTTATAAAATGTTATATATGATATAATTTATAAGTTTATATTTATATACTGGCCCTAAATATTTTTTTCTTTTAAATCAATTCCAGTCCAAATAATTTTTAATTTTCCATTTAAATTCGCAAACAATACCTGAATACACCAAGAGTACAGATATTTGAAATATTCGTTATGCATATAAACACCAGGAACTGCATATTAATAGTGATATAATAAAACAAACCAAACAGTTTCCACTGGTTTGTTAATAATAATCGGGTATATTGGACAATAACGCCCGATACGATAATAATTGAGAATGTTATTGTACCTTGCTTCCACGTTACATATATACATCATTCTTGACGATGCGGTGTAAATGTAAGGTTCACTTGTAATGACTACAACATTGATTTGGATTAAATTGCAATTTGGCAATCGAAGTGGTTAGGTTAGGTAGATTGGAGACTAGAAATTGCTATGGTGACACTGAAATCTATTGTGTTAATTCAGCTAGATGTAAGGTTGAATTTATTTAAAAATAGATTTTAGGATTGTTGCTGGGTGTATAGCATAGAAATATAAAAATATGAAAAGTTGTAAAAAAATTATTAAATTAAATTATTATTAAATATAAAAAATTGTAAAAAAAAAAATATTTAGCCGTATCGAAACATATTCAAAATAAAAGTTGTTAGTTATAATTTGTTCAGCAACTTTTGTTAAATACATTTTTTACTGATGGTACAGTCTCATTGGAAAGGGTGGGCTATCGTGGCCAGAGGACGACGTCTATGATGTATACTAGCCCAGAAAATTCTAGAAATTTAATATCCAAAATTTAGCCATCTAATTTGAATTAGAATTTTTTCTGTGTGTTTCTATTGTGGTCGATATAATGAAGGCAAACTTTATAACTGTTTGTTCTTTATATCGCCCACCATAGATTTATTGTTTACAATGCTAAAGTTTCGGCAATTACTTTTGTCTTTTTCAGAGTTAGTAAACAGTTTGTGTAGTTGAGAGAAAGAGAGGATATTTCTATGAATAGTTTTAATAATATTTGTTGAAATAAATTATATAACGCATATAATTTTGACAGTTGAATTGTTTGGAAAGTTTTCAAATAGTTTTAAACTTTGTTTCGTGGCCTGTACACAAAACTATTGGTTTTTGTCTATATTTATAGGAGTTGATTTTTATAGATCTGTCTTATTGTTAGCTTGCACACACTATAAATATTGAAAAATAATTTAAATAATAACATTGAACAAAAGTTTATAAGTGTATCTGTGAAATTAATAGAATAATATTCTAATGTTGAGATATTTCTCAAAAATTTTGCAAGTTACTCATCATTGAATCGGATTTTTAAGAAACAAGTCGATTAATTGATTGAAATTTTTGGGAAATTTCTCAACATTAGAATATTTTAATTTAAAAAAAAAATTATTGGCTAGTATTCGCACCTCACTTTTAAAAGTGCTTTTGACGTTTACTTAAAATTACTGAATAAACAATTTTAATTAGTTTATTTGAATTTTATAATATTAAATATAAAAAAAATATATCAGAAATAGAAATACTATTCATATTTGATAAGAGGTTGAAGTAGAATAGAAGAACTTTTCATAAACAAAAGAGGTGGGAATACGAGCCTTTGTTTTTATATAATCTTTCAATATTTCGCTTTAAAATAGTTAATTTTACTGAGTGCATCGAACTCATTTTATGATTGTAGATAAATCTTCATTTACTGTCACTATCTTTTCAAAAATTATCTATTTTTAAGCGAAAAACATTATTTATGAAATGCATTAAAATGTGCGAAAACTTTAATATTTCATTTGACAATTGTCAAATTTCCTGAATACCATCTGCGTAAATGTTTTAGCATACAAAAGATAAACAAAACACATAAAAATTTACAGTGTTTTAGTAAAAAAATACCTGATGACGTTGTGTAATCGTATTATCTGTAACAACAAAATAGAGAAGTGAATGCTTATTGTTGTCCGATAGAAGTGTTATGTGTGTGAAAAATTTTGTTTACCACGATTGTGTGTCCCTTCGTTGTTTTAAAACTGAAAATGTTTGTTTTTTTCGTTGTCTCCCGCTATGAAGAGTAAATTTTCTAAAAAAAAAAGAACAAAGTGCTAAATGAATGAATGCTGAAATGTTCGTAAAATTTTGTTACAAAGTTAAATTTAATTTTTAACGAATCACAAAAAACTTTTTTTTTTAATGTTTTTCTATTTTATTTTTGCCGAAATTAAATTTACAATGTTTCATTTCCGGTTAGTTTCGCTCGAGAATGAAAGACGGTGAAAATTATTATGTCGGAATTTTTGTTATATTATTTTTTATGAAATTGAAGTTTATTACATTATATTTAACTTTAATATGATGTTAATATTAATTATCTAAAATAAAACTGATTTAGGTTTAAGTTCTGTATTAATATTTATTAATAATGTACGTTTTGATGAACTCAACGTACATCTGACATTTGTATTAGTTTTCCTGATGAAGACGAACGTTGAGTTTGTTTAAACATCCGTTATGTTAATACAGAACTTAAACCTGAAGCTGTTTTATTTTAATATAATGAGTTTTGAAAAATTTTTACTATTTTACTTTAGTGGCCTATTGTACTGTCTCTTTGGTTTATCTTATGAACGAAGTCCTGTTACTTTAGATTTTATTAATATTTATTAAAAATCGATGTTTCGACGAACACAATGTCTATTATAGATAATTGCCAGATAATCACGATTTATTCAAGTGACTAAAGGCTGCTATCCTATTTTCTTAAAATAAAACTTCTATAGATAAAAGTTTTGTATTGATATTTATTAATAATCGATTTACTTAACGTACGTTTTCATCAGTAAAAAAATGATACAAATGACATTTACAGTAAATAACAGAACATAATAACAAGTTACTAGATAGCAAACTGAATTTTATAGATTTTTAATTAATAGAAGCTAAATTTTAGTTTATTTTGTTTTTATTTTCCTGAACTTTCATATTCATATTGTTGTTTTTTGGTTTCCTATTTGCAGTTCTTTTTTCTTTATTTTACGACGCGTTTCGATTTTGCGATCATTATCACTTGATAATGATCGCAAGATCGAAACGCGTCGTAAAATTAAGAAAAAAGAACTACAAATAGGAAACCAAAAAACAACAAGCTAAATTTTATTTAAATGCAGTGCCTTCACAGTGATTGATGTTTGTGATACGTCGGTTATAAATACACAGAACTTTAACCTGTAGCAGTTTTATTTTAATAATAATAATAATAATTTTTATTTCCGTTAAACCGATACATATGATATGGGAAAAAGTCAACAAGAAAATATATATGTACATGATAATAATATTAAAATAATAATAATAATATAGTTTTCATTTCCATATAAACCACATGGTGTAGGAAAAGTCAATTTGAAAAAAAAATACATAAAAAATAAAGTGCGTAAGACTTGCATTATAAATTGAAGATTAGAACTTGTCACTGAGATAGTCATCAAACTTATAATAATTTTTTTCAATGAAAAATTTTTTTAAATGAAATTTGAAATTAATTTTTGATTTTATGCTACTGATATGCTTTGGTAAATGATTATAAAAGATTAGACCAATTTGATTTGGGTTAAATTTAGTTTTATTTAAATGTGTAATTGGGATAGTGAAGTTTGATTTGTTTCTGGTATTATATTGATAATATAATGAGTTCTGAAAGAGTTTTTACTATTCTATATTCTTTCTTAATCTGACATTCTCAAGAAGCTTTTCTTTTCTTTTCAATAAGAACAAAATACCATATATCTTCTCTAAGACGGAACTAGAGGACTTTAACTAAAAATCCGTAAATTTCTCGCAAACAATTCTAAGTCATTAGATCTAGGTCTTTTGTCACAGTCGCATTGTATCATCCCCCAGTTTGAATCGACTACAAAATGATTTTTTGTGTGTGCGTGCTCGTTCGTTTTGCTTTTATATTTTGATTTCACCCCCAAAGAAGAAAAAGAAGAAGAGAGGAGAAAAAAAATAATCAGTGACATGGAAGTTACGCCTGAATGCTGTTCCGGTCTTTTATTCCATTTACAGAGTCCAAAATAGTCGCCGGGAAATATCACTGTCAGCCCCCCCCCCCCCCCCCCCCCGAAAGAATTTATATATTTTTTGCCTCGCTCTCACTGCAATACAGCCAGCGGATACGCGGTCCTGTCTTGCCTGCAGAACAGATCTTGCTTGAAGGATTTATTCCTCGGTTAAAGCGAAAATAACAAACAACAGTCAACTCTTATAAGGGGGGGTAGTGGGGCTGGACTGAAGTTGGATTTTTCACCATCTTGGTGTTGTTTAGACAGAAAATGGAAAATCTTCCGGCTAATTTCCAAAGACAATAACTTTTCGTTTACATTTAAATTATATTCCAGTTTTAAATCGATTGATGTTAGATTCTTCTTCTTCTTCTTAAGAAAGATTCTTTTGCTTTATTTGTTTGATGTTATTTTATTCCGTTAGCATTCTTCTCTTGTTTTAATATGATTTTTTAATTTTCTTACAAATATATGTATAATGTTATAAATAATATTTTTATTTGAATATAAGTTGAAAATGATTTTGTGATTTGAATGATAAAGTAACATAATGAAGTTGTTAAATACTTTAATTAAAGTCGACTTTAAGCTGACAAAAGAGCATCGAGTTCAAATAATTTATTCAAAAGGCTGTGTCACAAACTCGACGTACATCATCGTCAGGAAAAATTATTGTTTTTTCCTGATGATGATATACATCGAGTACGTCGAAACGTCGATTTTTTAAATTAAAATATAAACAGAACTTAATCCTAAAGCTTTTTTATTTTCTTTCTTTTTTTTTGAAAGATAAGCCTTTGTTTACTTACGATTGTTTATACTTAATTTTATTGTAATTATGAACACTGAAAAAACAATGGCCCGTATTTCCACCTCTTTTGTTTATGAAAAAGTGCTTCCATTTTTTGCTTGAAAATAAATTTTTACCTCTTATCAAATATGAATATTTTTATTTTTGATATATATTTTTTTATATCTAGTATTATAATATTTAAATAAACTGATTAAAATTGCTTAATAAATAATTTTAAGTAAACATTAAAAGTAATTTTGACAAAAATCACTTTTAAAATATAATTAACAAGCAGATAATTTATCAATAAAAACTGAAATGTTTGAAAAAATATATAATTGCTATCAATTATTTGTAGTTCTTTTGATATCTATTAAAAGTATATAAAAAAAAAGATTATTAAATAAAAATGCAATTAGAATGACATGACTCGAATAACAATAAAACAACCTATCAGAACTAATAATGTCAATAATAAAATGGCAAACATCTAATAGATATTCAATGTTCGCTTTCCAAGCTACGTTTTTCTGTCTTTTCATTGCAATTTGCCGACGTTTCGAATGAGATCTGACATTTATTTAACTTAGCTTCGAGTTACATGTCAAAGTTTTGATGTATGAACGAAGATATCTACCAGTTGCTAACCTAGCCTCTAGTTTAGTCTATTAATTTTATATAAGACTCGATATTTCACTCATATAATCCTAGATTTCAAATTGCAGATTTTTATTTCTTTACTGCTCCCACAGTTCATATTACATCTAATATCTCGAATTTCATGTTTTATGCACTTTTATATATGTATACTCTAAAAAAAATTATAAAATTTTATTTACAAATCATGAGACACTATAATGCCCAGTATTTCCAGGTATAATTACTCAACTCTGTAATTTTAACATAAGTGTTTAAAAATACATAATATTACAACTATTACATCATTATGTAATATGATATTACTAACGGGACGGACAAGTACATATATATGTAATATTACAGTTTTTTAGTAAAGTTTCTTTTAGTAAATTTACTATCGGGAATTTTCCTTAAATAGGTAAAATTTATTTAGTTCTGTAATATTATTGTTGGTATAATTACATACATTTGGAAATTTACATAAAGGATGTATTTTACAATTATTACAGATATTGATATTCAAGCTGTAATATTACATAATTTAATAAGTTATACCAACAATATGTAATTCTACATTAGGCATATGATGCAATTTGCAGAAAGTAAGCAATTTTACATACTTATTAGGTCATTTTTACTTACTTTATGTGATTATTATGAATTATGTAAAAATTACAGAATTTTGAGATAGACATACAGAATATTTGTATTTGAATAATTTTAAGATTTTTAACTTACTACTTCTGATGATGGCCGAAAATATTTCTGTGAAACTAACCAAGTGTTTTTTACTACTTTGACTGCAAGGAAAAGTAGTATAGCGTTTGGTACGGCGTCTGTAACATTTTCAAAAAAAAAAAAAAAATTGTATAGAAATCCTTCATATAGCCTCTAGATGACGAATCTGAACTTAGTTTATGTGGGTGTATGGATGTGCGTCGTCAGCTCGCTCGCTCGCTCGGTCGTCAGACAAAATTTTGTGATCGCAACTCCTCCTAGACGGTTCAACTGATTACAATGAAATTTTCAGGATAAATTTGCCTAGTGCCCAAGATGGTCATGTGGTTTTGTTTTTTTTTCAGTGATGCCAACTTTCCGAGAAAAAAATTACTAAAGTTTTTAAAAATTCATTGTGGCTACATTATTTATCCGATTTTGATCAAATTTTCAGTAAAGATTTTCCTAATGCTCCTATTAATTACATAATTTTATTAATATTCAGTGTTGCCAACTTTCCGAGAAAAAAATTACTAAAGTTTTAAAATTTTTATTATGGCCATGTTATTCAACCGATTTTACTCAAATTTTCACAAAAGATTCACCTAGTATTCATATAATTTATGTAATTTTAACAAAATACAGTGTTGCCAACTTTCCGAGAAAAAAATTAGTAAAATTTTTAAAAATTTATTATGACCATTTTATTTAACCGATTTTAATCAAATTTTCATAAAAGTTTTTTTTTAGTGCCTAAATAAATTATGCAATTTTAACAAAATACAGTGTTGCCAACTTATCGAGAAAAAAATCACAAAATTTTTTAAAAATTCATTGTGGCTACATTATTTATTCGATTTTGATCAAATTTTCAGAAAAGTATCTCCTAATGCCCACATAAATTATAATATTATTAAAATACAGTGTTGCCAACTTTCCGAGAAATGTCAAAGTAGTCTATATATGGGTTTATCCATATACTTCTAATCTTGTTTAATAAATAATTACCTGTATCGTTATTTTTATAACTTATTAAATTGTGTATTTATTGATCGAATTTAACATGATGGCTTTCTTGATTAAAACATAAATAAACATAAACCCTTTTATGGAGTATCCTTATAACTATATATAAACAGTATTATACCTCGATCTACCTAGTACATATCTAACATTATATAATCCGTCAACCCATTTCAATCTTGCAGGGCCATGAAGGAGCAACAGCAGCCTAGCATATCGTCTCGGCGAATACGTTTTCGTTATTATTAAATTATATTGCGAAGTTACGTTAATACCGTACAAGATAATGCGTAAGCAAATATTAAATTGAAATATCTTTTAATTATATATCTCTTTCGCGAAATCTATCAACTTGAACGGATTCGGTGTTGCGCTAGGAAAATTTTCAGCGCCGTTTACGTTTCAATATGAATGTTTAATTGTGACTTATTGATGGTGGAAAATCACATTTTCCTGCTTTATATTTTACTGAGAAAATGCGAATTAAAAGGTTTTCTAACAGAGTGATATTTCAGAGTAAATCGGAAGGAACAAATATATTTTTTCTGTAATCGGTAAAAGAGTGTGTGATGTTAGTGAAGAAGGTTTTTGTAAAAAATTATAGCAGGAATTTGTACGTAAACAAATCTATATAATGAAGTTACCAACAGATAATTATTTCAGTATTTTAAATTCCAAATCTTTACTTAATATCGAAGCAATTAAAATACATTTTTGTTATAAATAATTTCTAGTTTATTTTTAAACAATTTAAAAAGAATAATAATATGAAAGATATTGAAAATACTTTTTTAATTTAAGGGTACCACAATATTAATATTAATTTATCAAATTGTTTATGTAGAGAAAATATAGAATATATATAAACACTACAATGTCAAGTGTATTTAATCTGACATCTTCAGCAAAACTATTACGTCAAGTTAAGTTAAATTAATTGACAATTGCCTTGTTTATTTTCGCTTGAATTTGAATTTTTATTATTGCAAGTATGTGAAGAAATGCAAGAGATATAATGTGCATCATCCAAGGTAGTCAGAAACTGTATACTTGACAAAAGAATCTCGGTCAAGTGCATTTAATCTTACATCTCCGACGGCTATATGAAAAATTATTAAGTCATGGTAAATTAATTGACAATTGCATTGTTTATTTACGTTTGAATTTGAATTTGATTATTGAGAATGTGTGAAGCAGTGCAATAAATGCAACGTGCACCATCCAGGATGATTAGAACAAAGAAACATGGTCAGATATATTTAATTTGACATATCCGACGGCTATATTAAAAATTATTAAGTCAAGTTAAGTTAATAGACAATAGCATTGTTTATTTTTGCTTGAATTTAAATTTGATTAACGAAAATGTGTGAAGAAGTGCAAGAAATGTAATGCATAATTCCCAGGATGGTCTGAAATTTTATATTGAATCAAAAATATATTAATTCTCACAAACCAAAGAACAAATATAAATAATATATACATATACATAATATTTTACAACTGTAAGTAACTAGTTAAGGTTACTTAGCATTTATTTTTAGTATAGTTTCTTGTTTAGAACGCTTGAAGAAAAAATCGTACATGTTCAACTTGAAATAGAAACTTTTCGCCCAAATTCTCTTTGCATCGGTCATAAATATATGAGCTAAACACAATAATCATCGCTTTTTATACCTCGTAACATAATACAGTATACCTCTGAGTTCGTAGTTTCAAAGCGAACTAGTAAGTGTAAAGTTTTATTTTCAATTTGAAAATCTTAAACTTACCTAATTTCATATTGCCCTAGTTTGCATTCGGCAACTCTGTCTGTCTGTAAAACACTTTTTCGGTTTATTTTTTCGTAGATGGATTTCTGTTCCATTGCGCTACTTTCTTAAATATGCGTCGCTCACTTTATTATAATATGGCAGAAATGTTTTTACCGAAGAGAAATTTACGACATGAAAACTTTTAAATCTGTTTGTACTGTATTTCATTATACTTTTCTTTCCGGGTTACAGATTGAAACGTAACTATGTATATAGTTAGTTCATGAATTTTACATTCTATATGCTCGTTGATTCACTTAGCGAATTTTATTTTGACTGAATATTTAATTTTTATTTAGATTATTATTGTAAGACAAAAATGTAAATGATGTTTAAAATTTTATGATTGTACTAAATATTAACTAATTTTATACAAAGCTTTAAAAATAGTTATTCACTATTATTAACTACGATTTTTTTTAGTTTTATTAAAAAAATATAAAATGAAACATACGTCTTCATCAGGAAAAATGATTACTAGTAAGTAACTAGATTTAGTTACTTATTTTATTATCTAGTAACTTGTTTCTATGTTCTGTTATTTACTATAAATATCATTTGTATCAGTTTTCCTAATGGAGACGGACGTTGAGTAGTCGATTATTAATAAATATTAATACAGAATTTAAATCTAAAGCCTTTTATATTATATAATGAGTTGTGAAAGATTTTTTACTATGTTAGAAAAATATAAGTTTACAGTTCAAAAACATTTTTATTTTTGAGTTAAAAATAAGAAACCATATTAATTGACAACAAACACTTTGCGCGGGAGAAAATGAAAATGAACGTTAGAATTGGTTTTTGCACGGTAAATATCAAACGATAACAAAAAATAATCAAGATATTTTGAAATAAATTAAATTGTAGAATCCACAATTTTTTTTTATGTATAGAAAATGATAAAATGTAGAAATAATAATACAATTATCAAACAAAAATAATATAATATATTAAAAATTTATATTTTAAATTAAAAACTTTATATAATATCGAAACTTTAGAGAAAATTATGTTCTACAAAATTTTCAAATAAAACTAACTAAAAAAATATATCAAAAACTTTTTCATGTAGAGCACAATTTAATTAATCTATTAACTAATAATTCATTACATTAACTATTTTTGTTTCGTTTAACGTGCTAGTAAAATAAATAACAAACAACAAAGTTTAAAATTTTAACGTCCATTTTCATTCGAAACATCTTGTAAATAAATTTTCATGCAACGTAAATTCGCATTCATAAAAATTCAAAAGTTCCGAAGCGATAAATAAACAAAACACTGGTTTTTCAGCGTACCAGTAAAAAAACACAACAATAATTTTAAAAGTTTAGTACATTTGGCCGGGGAAAATATGATTTTAATGAAGAATAAAATTAAATTTTTAATAAATAGCTCTACGCCAGATAATAAAACGACGTACCGAAACAACTAATAAAAGCTCATACTTTTAGAACTCATAAAATGTAGGGGGAAGGGGGGCATAATCACATTTGAATGTTAATTTTCAATAAATTTGAAATATTTTTTATAAAATTTATTTCTCTAATGAAATTTTATTTTCAGATTTTTTTAATTAAGTCATTTATAGGTGTACAGTAATCTTCAGGTTTTTACGGCCGGTATCCAGTTGATCTATCCTTGTTACATATGTTTCGCCATACATCGTAGACGTATGATAGATTCATAAGTGACAAATTTCAGTCAGTCGTAGAAAAATTAATATTGTATTTAATTTTTACAGTAGATGTATATAATGTACCACATTTACTAACCAATAGCAAATTTATAAGTTACACATTTCATTATATTTGTATATAAGATGGAATTAAATTAAAATTAATTAAAAGTTATAATTTTAGTGAACATTGAAATTTTTGCTTTCAACAAAATTAATAAAAAAAATAAATGTTTTAATTTGTTTTAACTTAAAGTCTCACAGTTTTAGTTTGTAAATCAGACGGGGTAGAATATATTTCATCTTAGTTAGAAACTTTAGCAGTAGCAATTCAAACTTTTATCCACATTCACTTGTTTTGAAACCGTCTCTCGAAGTTTGTCAATTCTTATTTTTTCTATTTGGAAATCATTTTTTTCTCTCATCTTCTTTTTTGTTGTTTTTATTCGGGTTTATTTTATTGAATAACTTTCAATTGAAAGTAGAAAATTTATGTTACTTCTTGAAATTTTATTTGGAGGTAAAAAATAACTGATTCGATTTTTTTTTTGCTCCGATAAACGAGATGAGATATTGTTCATTTGAGACTGGCGATACGTCTTTGTTTCGGTGACTTATTACTTAGCTGTATATTTTCTTTATATTTTTATTGTTTTATCGATTATTTATTTTAAGTCAATTATTTTTTTCTAAAACTGAAATACGTTGAGTAATCGATTTTTTTATAGTGTCATGTTGGTGTCTCTCTATAAGAAGCACCATTTACAAAAAAAAATAACTTTTATTTCTATATTCTCATTATCACTGTAAAATGTTGAAACATTAACTAAACGACATAAAATTTTAAATTAAATACCAAGACATTCATTCTCTTTAATAAAATTAAACTAATAAAATAAATATAAATTATGTTTATCTTTTAATTAGGGTCTTTAAACTTAATCGACTTCATAAAATTTTCAACTGATAAATATCTTACGACCCGCGATATATTTGACGTATATTACCTAGTAACATGTCGTACAAGTAGTAATATAATTGAAACGTAAGTATTTTTCAATAAAAGTACGTTAAGAACGTCGAATTATCGTTCGGTAATAATCGTTAAAAATAACACGGTATCAACTTTAACTTTATTCTGAGAAACAAAATTCCAGGTTTATGTTAGCTCGTTATAAATGTATGTAAGATGTTCTCGGTTACCATAGCAACTCTGTTATTTTCAAGTGCGTCATCTTATTTTTATAACTTCGTTAAGAGATAAATGGATAATGTCATAGAAATATAATTTAATTTAACATAGTAAATAAAAAAATTGAAAATCTTCATGATGTAAAATTCGAAGATACTGTAATAATTGTAAGACCCACGGCAGATTAATAAGAGAAGCAATTGAAATTTATAAAGAAAACGAAAACATCAAGTCTCTGATTTAAATTAAATTTGACTTTTTATACATTAAAAATTTATAAAATTTTATAACATATATTTTATGATTTTTATTTTTTGTACATGATTGAATTTAATTAAAGAGGTAGTCAGAAAGGTTAGACGTTGAATCAAACTCTCATTTAAGATTTTATGTCAAGCTTTCGGTAGTCATTTCCATTTTTTTCAGGACATGCTCTGTCGGAGAATTAAAAAACAAAACATAAAAAAATGGTACAGCAATTATAAAAATATGTTGCAGAACATAGAATTCATGTAGTCGATAATAAAAATTGATAGATAAAAAATTAAATTAACTATGTAAGTTGTCATTTAAAATTAATATCACTAATGTGTAATTAAATATAAAATAAATTACAATTTTAATAAAAAAAAAAACTAGGTTTTTATTTTCTTCATTCAAAAATTAAATTAAATCCATTAAATTCAATCTAATATATTATATTCTAGTCGTGATTTATATTTACATATATATATATATAATTGAACTAACTAGTGACTCGTAAGATATTTATGTAAGAAATTATTGGATATGTCAGTCCAATTCGGAAAGGTTCCTAAATAAAACTTATTTAAGTTTCGACAAGCTTTCGATTTATTTTAAATTTTCTTCTTAGCCTAGCTAACAGAGTTTTAGTTACATTCCATAATACATGTGTCAAAGATATACCGGGTGTAGAAATGAAATGTGAACCATAGGGATTTCAATGTTATTTTTTAAATACGGCTGTATCTCTTTCCCTATTGACTTTAGAGCAAATATTTAAATACAAAACTTGTTCAAAATGTGAAAATGCATGGTATAAAGTCATTTTTTTTTACATAAATATTAATATTTTACGATATACAGGGTTAACCACTAAAAAATGAGCTATAACATTGGGAAACGGGAATGGTATCTAAAAATGCGGAATAATGAGTTCTATAATTCGGTGAAAAAATCATTGTTCTACGATACTTCGTTTAGGAGAAAAAAATTAAAAACTGATTTTTGAAAAATTTCGTAAGGGGGTACCCTTGTGTTTTGTTTAAAAAAAAAAAAAAAAAAAGGATTTTGGATATTTTAACACTGGCTTTCGTTGTCTACTCTTTTATCCTACTCTTCGTACCTGACACTTTTTTTTTCCTGTTCTTCTTTAATTTTTTATTCACGTTTTTCTGATTTTTCGAAAAGTTGATAAGGGATAAGGGACCATTGGCATTTTTTTCAGAATAAGACTTTTTTACAAAATTTAGTCCAAAAATTTTATAGAACTCATTATTCCGCATTTTTCGATACCATTCCCGTTTCCCAATGTTATAGCTCATTTTTTAGTGGTTAACCCTGTATATCGTAAAATATTAATATTTATGTAAAAAAAATAACTTTATACCATGCATTTTTATATTTTGAACAAGTTTTGTATTTAAATATTTGCTCTAAAGTCAATAGGGAAAGAGATACAGCCGTATTTAAAAAATAACATTGAAATCCCTATGGTTCACATTTCATTTCTACACCCGGTATAAATACTTATATAAGAATTATGAAAGCTATTAATTATTGTCATTAATAGTATGATTATTTAGATATTAAAATAAATCGAAAGCTTGCCGTTTGAAACTTAAATGAGTTTTATTTAAGAACCTTTCCATATTGGACTGATATACCCAATAATTTCTTACATATATATATATATATATAGATTATTTATTCGAACTAGTAAATATAACTTATATCAACGTGAAACAGTATCTTATTGGCAAATGAGTTAAGTATGATGTTCACTTGCTAATTACGGTTCACGTATCTGAACATTTACAGTGTCTAAGTTAGGTTAGGTTAGGTTATATATCTGTTTACGATGTCGTATGCATTGAATACTGCGCTGTTTCATGGGCTTTCTATGTCTACCAGTCCCCTCTCTATATTTGCATTTAATTCAGTTTGGAAACTTAGCCGAATTCCTTCGTCGACAAGCCACACTACGCCCCGGGCTACGATTAATGCGAATTTAATCCCCCCCTGTTTGTTTGTCAGAGTATGTGTCAGTTTCTCTTTGTGTGTGTTTCAAGTAGCCCGTCAATTTTGTCTGGGACGCGTTCAATCGGATACCACTTGAATGCAAGAGAAGCCAATACGGAATCGAGTTGAGAAGTTTGACAAGCTCTAGAAGCTAATGTTGAATTTTCAAAATGTTTGAAATAATAATCACTGTATTCGTGCCATCATTTTAGGGCGGGTGAAGGAATAAATTAGTAATTTTATTTAATTCGAATTGTTGAATTTTAGTATCTATCTAATTAGATCATATATTTGATCAGATTTGTTCTTGGATCCATACACAAATTAGTTGAAATAAAATTGTCTTCCGTATTTCCACTTCTTTTATTTATGAAAAAGTGCTTTTATTTTTTACTTTAAAATAATTTTTCTATTACTTTTTTTTTGAATATGAATAGTATTTCTATTTTTGATATATACGCTGTAAAAAAATAGCGAAATTATAGAAATATAATAAAAAAATCTGCAATTTCAATTTACTATTTCTACCTCCAAATTCTGTCATTTTTACATAATTCATAATAATCACATAAAGTAAGTAAAAACGACCTAATAAGTATATAAAATTGTTTACTTTTTGCAAATTGCATCACATACTTAATATATAATTATATATTATTTGTAAAACTTCTTAAATTATGTAAAATTACAGCTTGAATATTAATATCTGTAATAATTTATCAAAATAATAAGACTTAGTACATATATTTTGTGTAATAATACTAAAATATTTTAAGTGTAATTCATTCATTTCAAAATACATTTTTTATGTAAATGTAATTATACCAACATTAATATCAGAACTAAACAAAATTACCTATTTGTGGAAGATTCCTGACAGCTAATTTACTAAAGTGCTGTAAATTTACTAAAAAAGACATTACTAAAAAAAAAACTGTAATATTACATACATAATGTACTTTTCCATTCCGTAAATTTACATATTAAACTGGTATAAATCAGTTTTTATATAAAATTACCGAATTTTTGTTTAGAGTGTACATAATATACAAATAAGCTGAAATAAATTTCATTCCTTCTTTATTCGATATTCTAAGTGCGCGCTTTGGAAAATATGAAAATAGAGAAGTAGAAATACACAAAATAAAGACGAGCTTACTTTACCCTGTTTTATTCTATTAGAATAGTTGAAATGTATTGATAATAATTTGATTTAAACAATTGAAAATATAAACAATGACATTGTCTGATGTACTGTTGTCTCTAACTAATGGTAGGTATACAGACACACGGAGCGCAGCTCTAAACTTCATTACGCTGCCGAGGAAACGTAATTTTACGAAAACAAAAGGTTACACGATAGACTTTAAATTGACGATAAAAACAAAAAATAATAATAAAAAAATATATATATATAAGGGGAATGAGTGTTTTTAGTACCGTGGCACTTTTCTAAATTACAGAACAAATTTATGCAGGAAAATAAGAGAAACGAATTTGTTTTCTTGAACGCTTTCTGCGGTATTTTATTTATTTGATTTTAAAAATAAAAAAAGTGTATTTAACTAGAAGTTATTTGTTCGAGAAATTAAAATTTTTCTTCTTTAATTAAATTTAATTAATACAGAACATTTGTATAGAAGCTAAAGTTGTTTTATACGCTGGCTTTAAAATATACATTTTTCTATACAAAAACCTATAGAATTTTGTATACAAAATTAATAAAATTATATAAAGTATACGAAATTAATACTTTTTACACAAAATAGAATAAAATGTTCAGACGCATGTACATACATAAATACACAATCACGCCATGTACCCAAAAGGGTGTGGCACAAACTCTTTTCGTCATTCCGAAATCAGTCGCCTCCAAACATTCCTATCTAAACAAGCAACTTTTATTCACATTCATAATTCCTCTCATACATCCTCTTTTATTCCTACTACTTTGAAACTTTCGCTTACGCAAAACACTCTCAATCTTACCACTCCAACTACGCATGTGCATGTATAAAATATTCTGTACAGATTTCTATATATAGAATCGAAAATTTTGTTTCTACAGAAAACTATACATGTTTTGTGTAGAAAAATCCATCGTGTAAAATCAACATTAGTTATACATTTTCTAATGTACCAAATTACCAAATTTGTTATATCGAGATTTGTACAAATAAGCACGAATTAGGCTTATAGTAACACGAATCAACTGTCTTTAGCGTGATGTCCGTCTGTGGACATGTGTAAAGGAAATTCGGCTGAAGGGATTGTTATAAAATTTCTTATTTAAGCTTCGGCAGTGAAAATCTTAATTTAATAAACTTTTGGTAAAGATTTGTTAACCGAAAGTTATAATTTACGTGTTGTCAGTTTTATTTATGTATTTTAGGAATATTTCGTAACAGAGATAAAAAAAACAGAAGAAAAAAATATTTAACAAAAGTTGTTAAGCAAGTTGCAACTACCAACTTTTATTTGAAACATTTTTCGATACGGCTAAATATTTTTTTATAATTTTTCAAATTCTTTATGACTAGATATATAATTCTGTAAATAGTTGGCATCTTTATATCAAGGCAGTTTTGTTTTTAGTTACCATGACTACATTAGTTTTTGTTATACAAATTTTTTTATCTCATAAATTTATTTAATACAATGACGATCGGTTCTGTGATGGCCACAGTAGATTTTGTATAAAAAATCGCAGGGGGACCATGTACTTGATGTGTTAATACATAAAATATTCTCAAACGTGTATTATCATCAAAATCTCGCAATGAAAATCTTTTATGAAAAGCGATAGGGCAATAGGATATACATTCTCGAAATGACACGGTAGTAAAATTTCCAAAGTTATTATATTAAGTAGAGTCACCCAGTAACAGGCAAGAGTCACGCTTGCAGAGGTAAAACGTAATCACTTTCTTGTCCAATTTTCCTAGTAATTAAGCTCAGGTAATTAAATTACGCCGAAAATAAATTCATCGCCCAAAAGCAGACGCTGTTAGTTCACGGTTTTGTATGCATGTACTAGCTCGTCTATGTGTGTATGTGTGTCGTACCGTGTACCAAAAACCATGCATATCGAAATACTCGTATGTACCTTCTCAGATAATTTACAACCTTACAAGCGAAATTGGGTTTGCATTTCACCTCACAGCTCAGCTTCAGCTGATTCACACGAAAAGAGGAAGTTAATTTAAACCAAAACACAGGGAATTTGTGATAGGTAGCTCTGAGGTTGCCTCAATGTGCATTCTATTTATTGTAGAATTGGGAAATTTAATACTGTACAGGTTACTGTTGAAAGTTTTTGTAATATTGACATTATTTGAAAATATGTACACTGTAAAAAAATCAAATAGCGAAATTACAGAAATATAATAGTAAAATTTTATTATAAAAAAATCTGTAATTTTATTTTATTATAAATATTCTGTATTTCTACCTCAAAATTCTGTAATTTTTTACATAATTTATAATAATCACAAATAATAAGTATGCAAAATTGCTTACTTTCTACAAATTGCATCTCATACTTAATGCAGAATTATATATTGTTACTACTTTGACTGCAAGGAAAAAGTAGTATAGCGTTTGGTACGGTGTCTGTAACATTTTCAAAAAAAATAAAAAATTGTATAGAAATCCTTCATATAGCCTGTAGATGACGAATCTGAACTTAGTTTATGTGGGTGTATGGATGTGCGTCGTCAGCTCGCTCGGTCGTCAGACAAAATTTTGTGATCGCAACTCCTCCTAGACGGTTCAACCGATTTTAATGAAATTTTCAGGATAAATTTGTCTAGTGCCCAAGATGGTCATGTGATTTTGGTTTTTTCCAGTGATGCCAACTTTCCGAGAAAAAAATTACTAAAGTTTTTAAAAATTCATATTGGCTACGTTATTTATCCGATTTTGATTAAATTTTCAGAAAAGATTTCCCTAATGCTCTCATTAATTACATAATTTAATTAATATTCAGTGTTGCCAACTTTCCGAGAAAAAAATTACTAAAGTTTTAAAAATTTTATTATGGCCATGTTATTCAACCGATTTTACTCAAATTTTCACAAAAGATTCTTCTAGTATTCATATAATTTATGTAATTTTAACAAAATACAGTGTTGCCAACTTTCCGAAAAAAAAATTAGTAAAATTTTTAAAAATTTATTATGACCATTTTATTTAACCGATTTTAATCAAATTTTCATAAAAGTTTTTCCTAGTGCCTAAATAAATTATGCAATTTTAACAAAATACAGTGTTGCCAACTTATCGAAAAAAAAAATCACAAATTTTTAAAAAATTCATTGTGGCTACATCATTTATTCGATTTTGATCAAATTTTCAGAAAAGTATGTCCTAGTGCCCACATAAATTATAATATTATTAAAATACAGTGTTGCCAACTTTTCGAGAAATGTCAAAGTAGTCTATATATGGGTTTACCCATATACTTCTAATCTTGTTGATATAATTTTTTAAATTATAGCTTGCATATTAATATCTAATAATTATAAAATACATCCTTTATGTAAATTTCCAAATGTATATAATTTTACCAACAATAATATTACAGAAATAAACTAATTTTAACTATTTATGAAAAATTCCTAACAGCAAATTTATTAAAGTTCTATAAATTTACTAAATGAGACTTGTTATGAATTAATGCGATATTTTGTCTTTTATATATTGATATATTGAATTATTGACAATGATACACAATTTATAGTATAAATGTACACTTAAACTGTCTTCTGTCATGCGTTTGACTCGACTATCACTCGACTGACTCGCCTGACTCTGTGCAATCTTGCCACACATAGAAAAATAAAGTTATACATATCAGGGCTAGCAATAGTTTACAATATTGTTCTAAACAAGACTTAACTAAAAAAAACTGTACATATGCATTTCGTTGGTAATATCATATTACATAATGTTGGTAATAGTTCTGATATTATGTATTTTTAAACAATTATGCAAAATTACAGCAGTTGAGTAATTATATCTAGAAATACTGGGCATCATAGTGTATCTCATGATTTTAGGTAAAATTACATATTTTTTTTAGATTGTACCGATCACTATACCACTTTTTCCTTAATAGTATAACAAATAGTATAACACGCAAACATTATCCAAAATTTATTTGATTGTAAATGAAAGAATCGTGAATGAGGCTGGAGAGAGGGAGGATGTAATTAAACAGAAAATTTAATAAATCAACATGGTAATTCTGATAATAAATTAATTAAAATTCGTGTTAAAATTAATGTAAAGTAATCTGGGAAAACAGCGCGCACCGGGTAACGGGCACCGGAGCCTGGACGATTCGTACATGTAAACACCAGACGAAATTGTAACATTTAAAACAAAGTTACCCACCTCACGGCTATTTGCCCATTCGTGTTAAGCCAGTAGCGGCTCGTCACGAACCTTCTCGACGTTTTGCTGTTTGAAAAATCTTCTGTCTCACTTCGCCTTCGCCCCTCCCTGGAAACGAGCTTACATTTCGCATAATTTTCCAAACATACGCGCCATGTAATTGCCTACTTCAACACGCTTGTAATATTATATTTCCCATTGTCTCTACGTTTTATTATTGTTCTTTTTATTGCTGGAAATTTGCAAGTGTTTGGCTGAAATATTATATGCTAGTTTCTAATTAAATTTTCAAATATCGTTGTTACGTTTTTTTATTAAACAAATTAGTAATAATTACATTATAAAGTAAAACTCCTTTAGTTCTGTATTAAAATTTATTTATAATGGACGTTTCGACGAAACTCAACGCCCGTCTTCATCAGGATAAATGATACAAATGACATTACAGTAAATAAACAGAACATAGAAACAAGTTACTAAGTAAAAAAATAAGTAACTAGATCACAAAATTTTTAGATTTTTAATTAATAAAAAATCTATAGATTTTGTAATCTAGTTACTTATTTGTTACCTAGTAACATATTTCTATGTTCTGTTATTTACTGTAATGTCATTTATATCATTTATAACGTCAATTATAAACAAATTTTAACACAGAGCTTGAACCTAAAGCAGTTTTATTTTATATAATGAGTTCTGAAGTTTTTTTTACTATGTTAATTACTTTGTAATAAATTATTAAAAAAAATATTTAATCTTTAATATATAAAACATAAAGCTTTTTAAAATTGACAAAATTTTGATCTGAGTTTGCCAATCAGTCTGAAAAAATATGAGAACTATACTTTAATAATAATAATCTATAATAATTTTTCGGAATCTTTCGGAACTCATTATATTATTAGGCTTTTACAGATATATCTGTTGCGAAATTTTTGTAAAACACATAGAAGTAACATCAGTAAATTACCACTTTCGGTTGGCAGATCTTTACCAATCGAATTGAGATATGCACTTCTGAAGCTTAAATATGAAATTTTATAACAATCCGTTTAGGCGAATTTGCTCTACACGTGTCCACAGACCAACCGACAGACGGACATCACACTAAAAGCAGTTGATTCATGTTACTATAAGCTTAATTTCTGCTTATCTGTAATAATCTCGATATATCAAATTTGGTATGATTACAACACTTGCCTTTTCATAGGTGATATAACGGTCGATAATAAATAAATATTTAAATCAACAAAACCATCAATTAATAAAATAATGGCGATTTAAGCAAAAAACAAAAATTTTACAACAAAACCATATTTCATTTCATCAATAAATCTGGTCTTTTATAAATAATATAAATAATTTTTTAGCTTTATTTATATATTATTTTTCACATAAATGTTCAAAACAAAAAACGAATCATTTGTAAATATTGCAAATATAAACATTTATTTTATTTATGTCTAAAATTTTGATAACACATTCTTTTTTTTATAATATTTGCATTGTTTATTCAAACGAGAATATATTTGAATAATGTTTATTTGTGTAATAAAATACTGATCATTTATTTATGTTTTTTTTTTCAGAAATTTCCGATTTTCGTCTACACCGTATTATAAAACCAAAATTAAATTTTAGAATAAAAAATAGTAATAATAATAAAATAAATAAATATTACTTTAATTATTCGGGACTTAACAATTTTCTAATAACTTTTATTTTTAAACAAATACATTTTTTAAAATGGTGTTCCAATAGAGTTATGATCCATATTAAGAAATATTTATATAAATTATATTTGTAGATTAATGAAATAAGTAGCTTACATTATTGAAATTTATAGGTAAATTTTACGTGAAAATATTTTGGAATATATAAAAATAATTTTGGAATAATGTAATCTTTTAAAAACATAAATTTTTATAATGTTTATCTACATTGAGTAAACTTCATATGTATTAAAATTTATTTTAGAATCAACAACGGATATTTATTTTGTTTTTATAAATAATGAAAAACAAATATTTACTTGTGCATAAAATGCAAAGAGACGGTTGCATCAATTAAATACTAAAATTATATTTTCCAACAATTATTATATAATCGTCAACTATTTATCATAGTATGTAAGATTTAAAAGACGTAAAATAAAATTTATACCCGATTGCACTAGTATAGTTAATAATTATGGTAAATTATTGAAATAAATTTTATAAAATTATCTTTAAGTGGTGTAATAAATATCGATATTCAACGAACACCAAAAGATCATGTAGAAATAATATATAATCAATTAATCAAAAATATTAAGTTACATTATCTATTCTATTCTTCGAACACCATTTAAAAAAAAATTGTAACTAAATACTAATAATAATTAATAGAGAAAAAAGTAAATTTTGGTGATCTTTGCGCGCGCTTCGAGCAAACAGTTCAGCCATAGGGTGTCTCGAGTCGAAGTGGTGTTGCGTGGCGCAATCGGAACGCGTGTTCCCCGGTAAATCGGAATCGGGCACCGGACTCGGCGTCGATCCGGCAGACGGCGGCGATGGGGCGCTGCCGTTGGAGAGCCTCTGGGCCGCCGGTCTGGACGGTGGCATGGGCCTGGAGCAATTGTATCGAAGACGGTGTCCGCATAAGATGTGCGGCGATGAGGAGGGTATGGAGGCCGAGCATGATTTAACGGTGAGTAATGATTGATTTTTTTTATCGATTACCTATACCTTAGATCAGGAATGTCGAAAATGTCGCTCAAGTAGTTTTACGTTGTTATATTTTATTAATAATCTAAATAAAAATTAATGGCGCATACTAAACTGTAACTAAGTATAGTTCTTCTAACCGCTGGATAAATAGGTTTACGGTAGGAATGTTGTATGAGAGGTATTTTCATCATTTTCATCACTGACTAACGCTATATTTTCATCATTTTCATCACTGACTAACGCTATTTTTGTATGACTAAATTAACTAATTTATATAAGAACCAAATGTATTTATTTAAACATATTTATTTATTTCCGACTGTTCGTAAACGAGTTTACTACATGACTGACATTTTTATTTAGGCCTCGTACCGCTGCGTCGCATCCTAAACAATTCTTTTCTTCAAACATTTGCATCCAGCATAGCCAATCACGAAACTGTCAAATGTGCTCACATGTGCTTATCGTTACAATATGTATGTATCTATATTGTAGTAGAGATTTTTGTGTAGTATTGCATAATGTAATAATAATAATAATAATAATAGAAAACTTTATTTAGCTAAAAAGTATATAAACAAAAGCATTTAATATATTCGAAATAGATAAAGTGCATAGTAAACTACATTTTCTAAATAATTTTTTCTTAATCCTAAACTTATACGTAATTTTGTACTTTTAATTTCAACAGATCACTTATTATAAACTAGTAACTTATTCTAGATCATTATTTCTTAAGAACTACACAAAATTTATACCAATATGTTCCAAATAATATTGCTTAATTTTAAACTTAAAACTATGTTGATTTGCATATTTTTATTTTTATCATATACTATTATTTCTTTAAAAAATATATGATTTTGTGCAGCTTTGCTATTTTTATTTTCTAGATAAAATTATTTTGATTTCGTGTGTTATAATTATGTACTTAAAAATTGTCAAGTGGGTTTTTTCAATATAATTATTTACATTTATGCACAAAAATATACCACATATACTAACCAATAACAGATTTGCATAAGTGACAAATTCAATATAATCGTAGAAAAAAATCATTTCTATAAATATTATACTGAAAATATTTTACATTATGTATTCTAGTGTATTACAATTCTCTGCAAATAATCAACACAAAATTATCGTAATATGCATATAAATATTGGCATTAAATTGTACAACAAATAAATAACAATTTGATAACATCATGCAATGATACACAGACAATACTATAATCACACGCATTGAAACTGATTCAACCTCCGAATCGGACCAAAACCGGAATCAAATCTATTCGGTTAAAAGCGTGTGACGAATCGGTTGCGGTTCGGTTATAGCATCACACCACCTACGTCCCAAACACGTTTGGTTTTCGTTTTGAAAAACTGGTTTCCGGAGAGAGAGAGAGAGAGAGGCAGGAGAGCGAACCGGTTCGACTGCGATTTGCTGTTTGAATGGTCGCCGGCTATCCTAACCGGAAATGCACACGTTTCATGCATAAAGTAATAGAGGCAATCATTCTCGCTTTCGTACGTGAATGTGTGCGTGTGTTATGTGGTTGGGGGTTGTTAGAGAAGTGGTGGGGAGGGGTAGAATACGTGAGACTAACCAGTGATTTAAATCACGGTTCGTGTAATTATTTTACCGCAGACATTTGCAAAATTACCGGCAAATGTCACTGACAACCACACTTACACAAATATATCGGTATCGCTGGTAGATTGTTAGCAACCGTAACATTGTCTACAAATAATTATTATACATTTATATTGTCTTATTTTTGGTAAATAATATGAAATAATTCCTTTTAAACCAATAAATCAATTTAAAACAGCTAAATACGTATTTCGGAAGTTAAGCTTGTATCATCAGTAGTAAGAAATAAAGCTGAAGTCTTAATCAATCACTGAAAAAAAATTGTTTAATTTTACATGTTTTTTAAATGTAATTTTTCATAAAAAATATTACGTAAATTATTACACTAAAATTACAAAATGTTGCTTTTTTTTACTGTTAAAAACCTATGTAAAATTACATAAATTATATATACAGTGCTGATCTAAGATTACCCAAATACTCAAAGTACCCAGTAGTCAAAAACAAAGATTACAACTGTCTTTGACCAGAGTAAATATGCAATTTTTAGACTATGCTGGTTTTATACGATGCATTTTTCTATACAAAAAAATTTATAACTTTCTGTAAAAACAAAATTTTCTGTATTACACGATCCAATATTCGATTCTATATAGAAATCTGTACAGAATATTTTATACACGCACATGCTCACTGTATACTTGACAATCTATAGAGAAAAATGTATGAACTAGAACACGTCCTATTTTTCATGCATTTTCGACGCGAAACTGAATGCGCATCGATATTAGAAACGTCAAACTCTCATTTTGGTTATGTATTATCATCAGTTCATATTTATGTATACAAATTTTTTCTTATTTAGTTGAAGCAGTAAATATTATTGTTGATGAATATGCAATTTTCAGATTAGATATAAATAAATTGTCAAAATATAAAATATTATTGGGCATGCGTCTATAAATTTTATTCTATATCTTGTAAAACGTATTAATTTTGTATATTTTGTATATATAAGTAAGTAAATAACGCCTGTCGGACAAGATATTGAGAAATATTGATAAGAATGAATAAATATCGTTGATTAAAATTGAAAATAACCAGTTAAAGAGTTGGCAAAATTTTTAATTTAATTTTCAATTTATTCATTCTTATTTGTATTTCTCAATATCTTGGCTGACAGCCTTTATTTACTTATAGAAATTTATTTTATTTAACTTTGTATAGAAAAATGTGTCCGTGTAAAGCCAGCATATTTTAATTATTCTGAATTTATTAGTAATAATTATATGTAGAGCAACAATCCTTGAAGGATTTACAATTTAAATTAACCAGACAAGCCTCACATCTAACGACAAAATCAGAAATGTAAAGTAGGAATTTGAAATTTTATTTGTATTCTGGTAATAATAACAAGACATTAACGTTAGCTGGAGAATAAATTCAGATTAATCTGTTAATTTGTCAATGTTAATGAAAATAAACAAATACTTATCATTTTAGTTAATTTACTTTTTTTGCAATTAATAAATTCTGAATCAATAACAATTTTTTTTGCGTTTATAAATTTATATATTATCAAACAAAGAAAGAGCAGAATACAGAATTAATTTAATCCGATATCTCATTACATATCGGTATGATCTGTTCCAGTCGGTAATGTTGCAAACCATAATTACCGACTCACCGAAATATATACGGACTAACACGGATACTGTGTTAGGCGAGTTGTGATTACACACAGATTGCTCGATCATGCCCAGAATTTTAACACATTGGTCGACCGAACCAGAAAAAAAAATTCATTACTATTTTTCTCGCAACGTTGGGATATTATAGTATGCGCTAAATTGGAACACACACACCCACACTCGCACGTACACACAGTCATATGGCCGGATTAGTTAAGTTGGTTATGCTGGATTAAGATAGCGTCGCTACAAGAATTTATATATGTGGTCTGTGGAATTAAAAATGATAGTTAAGTACTATTAGAAATTTATTTTAATTTTTTCTTTTAGTTTTGTAGGATTAGTTTTACGTGAATGTAGAGATTTATTTAAAAAAATAATGTTATTTTAGATTAGTAATTATATAATTTGAATTTTTTTTAATGCAAACTGGTTATTTAATATAATCTTAATCGTCTGAAAAATGTTGATTTTTATGATCTGCTGTGGCCATAACAGAACTGACCGTCGCGACGGTCGTCGTATTAGATAAATTTATGGAATAACAACTATATAATGTAGTCATGGTAACTAAAAACAAAACTGTCATGACATAAATATGTAAATTATTGAAATAGAAATTTTTTTAAAAACAACTACTGTAGTCACGGTAAAAAAAATATAGCATGTAGTACACTGTAAAAAAATTAATATAAATATACCTGGTTTTACATAATTATTAACAGTAAAATAGCAGCATTTTATAATTATTACTATGATAATTGACGTAGTATTAAATTTTTTCTGAAAAAATATCATAGAATATGTAAATTTACATCAATTTTTTTACAGTGTATCTAATTTGTTATAAAATAAATTGGCTGCTATGAATAATAATCTGTCATTCGATTCAACAAACTTAACTAGTATACGAACTAAGCTATTTTCTTTTTTCTTTACAAAAAAAAAATCATCATCTCAACTTGAATGATAAACTAGCAAATTACAAACATTTTAACTGCTAAAGTTTAAATTGCATTCATATAAAATGTTGTTAACAAACACAGCGGACCTTTCTAAAACTCTTATTTGCCCAGTGAAACTAACTCTCCGGCCCGCCGCGTCGCGCCGAGTGAATGTGTAAGTTTTTTTTTCTCTTTCTTCTGCTCAAAATTTAACTACTTTGCACTTGGACTTATTCGATCAAGTTTAGTGTTATATTTCGTTCGCGTGCAAAGACGTAAAGTTAGCAGCACACTGGCTAAAAAGCAATCAAAAATTTTATTCCTTCCTTGTGTGGTAGCATTTGGGCAAAGCTAACCTCCTTGTTCCTTACGCTCTTAAAACACACAAAAAGTACGCGTAAAATCAAGCGAGAGACGAGAAAATTTACCAGGAGTTGTCCTCTTCTAGATTTTTTTTACGATGCAAGGTAAAATAAATTAGTTTTTACCTTCGTTCATAGTAACTGAATAGATCTAAATTACTATATATAATTGATTTTCAGATATTATTTCAAATATAGGATCGGAAAAATATTGATAAATGTGTAAATTTAATTTTTTATTGATTTTTAGGCTACTAGTTTCGTCTTCAAATCAATCAGTGTGATTTTGTCTGTGATACATTTTGCATTCCTTGCACTTCTTCACATATTTTCAATAATTAAATTCAAATTCAAGCAAAAATATACTATAGTAAAATATTTTTCGGAACTCATTATATTAAAATAAAAACTGTTTTAGGATAAAATTCTGTTTAATTATTTTATAAAAACAATGTTTCGACGAAACTGAACTCGTAAATAATTAAATAATAAATAAAATAAATAAATAATTTAGTATTTAACTGTACATATATTTTTTTTTAATTAGCAGCCAACATTCAGTTTCTGCACGTGTCTTGTAATGTAATTTTCTTTGAAAAATAAACTTTACTTAAACTTTGAAAAAACTGTCAAAAGTTTATTCGTATTAAGCAGATAAACATCAAATTGTAAAATAAATGAAATGTTAAAAACTGGAAGCCAAAACAGATAACAGAGAAAATCTAGCATAGGCTGAAAATTCAAAAAGTTATTTTTCGGGCTTTAATTAGGTTAGATTTAAATTTGAAAGTGTTATTTTTGCGACTACAATATAAATGCAAAATACCTGCTACTTCGGGACTCGTTTTCGGCTTAACCATTTTACGGAATATCTTTTTTTCGTACAAGGGGGCGTTTATTAATTGTTATTGTTCAAACCAAATGCACTAATTAACTTTTAACATAATGCTTAGACTAAATTAAAAAGCATATGTTTTGTATGTGTTGTCGACATTAATTTCTGTATTTCTTTTTTGGTGTGTTGAATTTGTATCCTGATTAAATATTTATTAATTCAAATGGCTTTTTGAATATCGTATGAGGATTGTTTTAATGTTTATTTTTAGAAGAGAAATTTATTTTTTTGAACGTTGCTGAAATTGCCATTAAGGAACTAATTAAATTATTAGTTAATTTTTAAATTAAGAAAAATAAAATTTATAAAACGATTAAAATTTATTAACAGTTAGATAATATTTTAATATAAAAATGGCAACATAAGTTAAAATTTCCTTATTTTATGTGTATATTATTTGATAAAGTTTAAGTATTCTATTCAAGCTTTTTATTATACCTATTAAATTCGAGATTAAATTATATGATACTAAAGATTATAGCTACCAGTTTTAATTAAAATTATTTCGTTATTACATTTCTAAAACTTTATCTATTATTATTAACTTTATTTTATTTCACTTATATTACGAAATATTTACTAACGGTACTGTATATTTTTTTTTGTAATTATTTAATATAGCTTTGCGTTCCATTTTCAATCTTCAACAAAATTAAATTTTTGTTTAGAAAGAAATTTGAAAATACTGAAATTATAAATTTTTGAAATTCGCGTGCTTCGGTAGGTCATATCATATATGTATATAATAAGGGAGGTATATAATCAAATCAAATTTGATATATTGAAATTTTTGCAGAATGAATTAGGCTGGTAGTAATACGAATGAACTGTATTTAGAGTCTGTCAGTTTACGGACACTTGTAGAGCAAATTCGGCTCAAAAAATTGTTATAAAATTATGATATATGTATTAGTTAAAACTAATTTTAAAACCGAGCTTGTAATACTGGTAAATATGTTTTTTTATATATAAAAAATTGTTAGATACAATATGTTCAAAAAATGCTATATGCATCGTCTAAAAAAATTGTAAAGAATTTTACGTGCTTATAGAATCATATATGCAATGTCTCTTAAACATTTATATACAAAATATAATTATTTTATTAAAATATATTTTTTTCTTAATAAAACATTGATTATATTTTTCCATTTAGCAAATAGGCTTATTATACGTACTTTCGCTAAGCGATAAAAATGCCATCTCTCATTATTTATCCATAACAATAAAACCAGCTCCCCAGCAAAATACCCTCGACGAACCGCACTGGTCAATGACAATTCAAGCATCCTTACCTATACCTCGGTAACAGAACAGAATCTACCTCTTAATTTCTCAATGATATTACCAAATTCTTTAAGATCACAGCATCTACCTCGCGCTAGCGTTTCTATTACCACAAACAGTATTTACTTCTCAGTACCTTTTCGAGAATCCAATAGCCAAAGTCGTCGTTATCCTTCGACCGGTCGTTTTTGAGAGGTTTTATAGCTATTTCTGTCTGTCCTATCTCAAAAGGATAAGTTTACTGTGTTTCCACTAGAGGCATGGACGAGCGAGTTCATGGATATACCATGTTGAGAGGATAATAAGCTACCGATGTTATAGTCTATGGTTTTTATGTGTATGATGTTGCATATAGAATCATGTAGTTTACATATAATCGAGGAATTTTACTGACAAGATTTCAGGATTGTATATTTTTTATATTTTTATTAATGATGTAATAAATTCAGTTACTTTTCTTAAAGATGTACCTCATCTCTCACGCCGTTTTCTCTATTATCACTTTTCTAAAAGAATATCTGTATACAATGTCAATATAAAACATTTTTAAAAATTTCTTAAGATACAATACTAGCCACAAAATTTCCGCTCGTAAAATATATATAAACCGATAAAAATTTTAAAAACTTCTATTTTATAGAAGTCATAACTAGCACTGAAACATAACACCAACTGTATATAAAAAAAAACTGAGTATAAAACTCATCTTTTAGAACAGAGTTTCTCAAAATTTTTTTGCCATAGAACACTTTGTAAATCCTAAAATTTCAACTAAACACTTTGTTTATTTTGTAGGGTAGATAATAACAGATAATTAAGAAAATTTTAAAAAAATGAGAAAAAAATATATATAGTTTTATTTTAATATAGTTTGGATATATATATATATATATATATATATATATATATATATATATATATATATATATAGATTTGTTTTTGTGACTGGAAATTTTTTTTATATTTATTTGTTTCTTGGGATTTTCAGTCAGGCAGAAATAAAAACAACTCAATTCATTATGCAAGCTTTCAGAAATATTTTATTTCCTTCTTCAGGCCCTGTAATATAACACAAAATAAATAAAATGTAATTGTAAAAACAAATTAACTTACAATGGCAGAGTTATCTGCAAAGTACTATGAAATCATGTGGTTGAATGTCTTAATTTATCAATATTAATGTAATATTATTGTAAATGTAACAGATTTAAAGTTGAAATAACAAAATTATTACAACGTTTTGACAAGTAAATAAAAACTTAAATACAATAAAATGTTATGGTAACCATATATGGAACACCTTGTGAATGCGGTAAGGTTTATGTTGGACAGACAGATGGAACTGTTACTACTAGATTGCCAGAACATAAGTGGTCAATACGTCTGAACCATCCAGATAAATCTGCTATTGCTCAACATGCGTTAGAGTATTTTCGAAGATACTGTAACAATTGCAAGATTCATCAATATTAACAGCAGATAATAAAAGACTAAATATAAATCTATAACAAAAAAAATTAACATCAATCACTATAAAGGCACTGCATTTAAATAAAATTTAGCTTCCATTAATTAAAAATTTATAAATTTTATGATCTAGTTACTTATTTTGTTATCTAGTAACTTGTTACTGTAAATGTATCATATTTTTGTTAATCAAGACGGATGTTGAGTACTATAACCTAAAACCGTTTTATTTTAATAGTTTGGGAAACCCTGCTTTAGAACATGGAAAAGATGAGCAGAACAATAAAAACGAAATAGATCTGGAATAGTAAACTTGTTGAGGGGAAATAAATACAGTTGATGTAACTGTATTCAGACTCGACCAAAACTCATATTACACGGCTCGCTATAGTTATGTTCTTATTTGACTGTTTTAGTACGAATATTCTCTGCCAAGATACCACCGGTTATCGTACGCCATTTTCAAATGTTTATCGAAAAATGTGCTTTATATGTTTTTTTTCTTCCTGTTGAGTTTCTTCTTTATTCGCTGAGAACTAAAATGATTTATGAAAAAGGATTCGCAATGTACGTAACTGGATTGAAGAAAATTCAGTTAGGGTTAGACTATAAATATTTTTAAATTTGTTTCGATTGTATAGTGCTTCTAAGCGAACAGAACCCCCGGAATCGAGTATATTTGTACTTGTTACTATATATTCAAGGTAATTTCAATTAGTCTAAAACTGTTCTCAATTCTGATTGACCAAAAACTGTTAAAAAAAAATTTACTGGCGTGAATAATGAACAACATTACCTTTCAAGAAACGCAATATATTATTTAACAGAGTAGAAAAAATGTTTGCTGTTAAAATCGAATACATTGTATAATGAAAATATAAATTTATAATTTATCGTTTTTTGTAAAAAACTAATAACAAATATGCAAAATAAGCGAAAAATTACGAATAAACTAAATTGGTATTCCGAACGCCATGCCTTGTGATTGGCAAATAAATTACGAGGTTGGCTTGCCAGAATTTATATTTAAAAAAAAAATAAACATAAATAATTCAATGGGAAAATTAATTAAAAACGTTTACCCAGCATCCGAACTGTAATTGGAAAAAACACAATAAAATGTATACTAAACATCAATTAAAGAATTTTTAACGTAAATAATTTATTTTGTAAAATACCTTTGTTTTATCGATTGTGATTTTCTTATTAAATTTTCGGAAAAACTCTTAATATATAGTATGTTCCTGAATAGGTGTTATAAGAGGAAAAATAAAGCAAAAATTGTATCAAATTCTAATCAAATTTGAGGAATTTGACTTGTTTTATCTAAAACCAAGTTAAACTGCAAGTAGCTGTCAGTTTATCGAGCAGGCGTTATATTTACATTTTAAAATTTAAATTAAGATATACATTATGGTTGTAAAATATTATTTTATACCAATTTACAATAATAATTCAAACATAACATCAAATAAAATATTTCTTGATGTACCAGCACAAATTCCATGTGCTTTTGATTTTAACATAACAGATATTTATTTTGTTTATTATTATTATTTTATTAATTATTACAGTATCTTCGAATTTTACAGCATGTAGATATTCTAACGCATGTTGAGCAATAGCAGATTTATCTTAGATCATAAATTATCCAGCCAGATAATTCTGCTATTGCTCAACATGTGTTACAATATCTTCATAATGTAAAATTCGAAGATACTGTATTAATTGCAAAACCCATTAATATTAACAGTAGATTAATAAGAGAAGCAATAGAAACTTATAATAAACAAGATTAGAAGTATATGGGTAAACCCATATATAGACTACTTTGACATTTCTCGGAAAGTTGGCAACACTGTATTTAATAATATTATTATTTATGTGAGCACTAGGAGATACTTTTCTGAAAATTTGATCAAAATCGAATAAATAATGTAGCCACAATGAATTTTTAAAAAAAATTGTGATTTTTTTGGCAACACTGTATTTTGTTAAAATTGCATAATTTATTTAGACACTAGGAAAAACTTTTATGAAAATTTGATTAAAATCGGTTAAATAAAATAGTCATGAATTTTTAAAAATTTTACTAATTTTTTCCTCGGAAAGTTGGCAACACTGTATTTTGTTAAAATTACATAAATTATATGAATACTAGGAAAATCCTATGTGAAAATTTGAGTAAAATCGATTGAATAACATGGCCACAATAAAATTTTTAAAACTTTAGTAATTTTTTTCTCGGGAAGTTGGCAACACTGGATATTAATAAAATTATATAATTAATGGGAGCATTAGGGAAATCTATTCTGTAAATTTGATCAAAATCGGATAAATAACGTAGCCAATATGAATTTTTAAAAACTTTCGTAATTTTTTTCTCGGAAAGTTGGCATCACTGGAAAAAACCAAAACCACATGACCATCTTGGGCACTAGGCAAATTTATCCTGAAAATTTCATTAAAATCGGTTGAACCGTCTAGGAGGAGTTGCGATCACAAAATTTTGACTGACGACCGAGTGAGCGAGCTGACGACGCACACACATACACCCACATAAACTAAGTTCAGATTCGTCATCTAGAGGCTATATCTTGGATTTCTATACAATTTTTTTTTTTTTTTTAAATGTTACAGACACCGTACCAAACGCTATACTACTTTTTCCTTGCAGTCAAAGTAGTAAAAAGGAAACATCAATCACTGATTTAAATATAATTTAGCTTCTTTTAATTAAAAATTTATAAATTGTATGATCTAGTTACTTATTTTGTTATCTAGTAACTTTTTTCTATGTTCTGTTACTCATATTTACTGTAAATATCATTTGTGTATTTTTTTCCTGATTAATGCAAAAGTAGAGTAAATTGAGTACAGTGATTATTAATAAATATTAATACAGAACTATAACCTAAAGCTGTTTTATTTTAATATATGTTTTATTGAAATATAATTTAGTAGCTACGCTTATAATTTGTTAATAAATAAATTACAAATTATTAATAGCATACAAAAAATGATATCCTATTGGCAATAACGTTTGTGATATAATTGAATAATAAAAAAAATTGATAATATTTGTTGTGCGATAGTACATGTAGCTCGATATACTGTCATGCATACACAAAATAAAAACATATATTGCCATCTAGTGTCAATATTGCGTACTGTACAATTACGTCGTATATTTCAGTTACGGATCGTATAATTTTTTTTATTTTCCATTTGTTGTTTTTTTTTTTATTTTGATCCCGGGAATATTGTATGATCCATTCAACGAGTCACACACGAAAAAAAAAATGTTAGCGAAAAAATTTTATTTATATGTCTGTGTTGCTGCACACTATTGGCTCTCGCACAGGTAATTAGTTTTCCGGGGCCCCGAATATAATATTAACATGAAATAATATTTCGGACTGGAGCTGTGACATTTTTATTCGTTGCTCGGAATATTTGACAAGTGCAATTTTTTGATTTTTACCAACAGTGAAATCTAATGAATATCTAGTATAGAGATCAAATGTCAGTTATCTAGGGTTTGAATTGTTTTCATGATTTCTTTTAGAAATAATAATGATTCAAATTTATTAGTCTCTTATATTAGAACGTTTAGGGAGCTAATATTTGATCCACACAACTATATAGTCGTTCTACTGCAGGTATGAGCAATTTTTTCACAACGGACCAGCTACAAATTTAAAAATGTTGTGTGCATGTAAGTAAGCTTGGATAGTATTAATAGTATTTCAATTGAGTTTCATTTATCAAAAACCCTAACAGACCTCTTTTAACCCACGGATATATATATATATATATATATTAGGGTGTCCGTAAAAAAAATAATTTCCAATAAGGTTAAAATCGATAAATTTACATCAAAAAAACATCAGAAATAATATTTTTTGCTTATTTTTACGAAAGTAACAAGTTCCTTTACATAACTGAAATTTTCGGAAAACGCGTGTTAATACATACACGATATAAACGATATATGTATTTACACGCGTTATCCGGAAATTTTGGTTGTGTAGAGGAACCTGTTACTTTCGTAAAAACAAACAAAAAATATTATTTCTGATGTTTTTTTGATGTAAATTTATCGATTTTAACCTTACTGGAATTTTTTTTTACGGACACCTTAATATATATCTTTTAACCATTTTATTTCATTATAAATTAAACTGACTTTATATTATTTATAAGAAATGTATTCATCATTTTTTTTAATATTTAAATAAACAAAATAAAAATGGTTACTTTTTCAAACTGTTCGTGGACGAATGCCTGTATCCATAAGACTGAAAACCGACAAAGATAGGAACATGTCTGTCCAAAGAGGACTAGTGATATGTCCAACATGAATTTTATATGAATCTGATGTAAAATATGGCGACCGGAAACCGGCATTCTCGCTAGAAAGAGACAGGAAAGCATCTACCCGGGCAATGATGGCCGATCACTTATCTGAAATGACATTTGGGACGCAACCAGCAAAACCGCTCGCGTAATATTTTATATTATCGAGCTGAAATTTATTTACTTGTAGCATTTGTGTAACTTCGCCTTCATATATATGTATCTCTGTTCATTCAAACATGTGTTTCTATATGTATGTGTGTTTTTTTTTTAATTTTGTTTACGATTATTATGTTTCTAAATTTGTGTAGGTTTTTCATGTATTGTTTCAGGTTTCTGATAAATTTGGTGGGATGTTTCATGAAAATATAGGTTTGAAATTTAATTTGTAAAAATGCCTTTAGTATTCAAAAACAAACAAACAAAATTTTATTTAACTCAATGCTATTTTACAGTGATTTATGTTGTCTTTTTCTTCGTAAATGTCAATTATTTTTCTTATCAATATTAACAGTAGATTAATAAGAAAAGCAATAGAAATTTATAAGAAAAAAGACAACATCAAGCCATTGAGTTAATTAAAATTTGGCTTTCATTAATTAAAAATCTATAAAATTGTATGATCTAATCACTTATTTGATACCTAGTAACTTGTTTCCATGATCTGTTATTTACTGTAATGTCATTTGAATTAATTGAATCGAGCGTTAAATTTTGACGAAACGTACTTTATTTTACATAGGTTTTTTTTTTTTGGTATACTATATTTTTTTTAATATGCTAACAAACATTTTTTCTTCTTCTAAAACAATTTTCAAAAACGAATAAACAAAAATAATTTAGATCAGTTCCTAGAACAAAAGTAGCTTTTTCATTCGAAATATTTGAAATTAAAATTCAAACACTCAAACTTTATATTGGTACATTGTTTTAGGTAAAACAATATATAAACAAAAGCACTTGATTGAAAATTTACGTCGACATTTTCTAAAAACTACATTGCTTATTGATTGGCAGTCATTTTTTTCCAACGATACATCGCAATATTAAAAATAAAATAATTTTTACGAATATTTTGCAACAGAGATATATTTCGTTAAAAAATTAATTGATCAAAAGTTGCTAAACAATTTATAAATAACAACTTTTATTCGAAACATTTTTCGATACGGCTAAATAATTTTTTAATAATTTTTCATAATTTTTTGATGCATATATAATTCTGTAAATAGGTAGCATATTTGTTTTTAGTTACCATGAGTAAGAGTAGTTGTTATTATACAAAATTTTCTATTCTATAAATTTATTTAATACGATGATGTTCAGTTCTGTGGTGGTCACAGCAGATTTTTTTATTGGAATATTCAAGTAAATATCTGAATATTATAAAACTGGAACACTGGTGTTCAAAACATGCGAAAAAGCAAAATCACAATCATATAGCTATGAAATATCAATGAAATAGAGTACCAGAGAGTACGGTGTAAGCAGCATATGTTTAGTGTTTTATTTTACACAGTTGGCAGCAATGAAATTCAATATTTGCATAATATAAAACTGAAAATGCATAGACAGATTCAATAGCGCAGGAGGGGGGGCATTAAAAATGCTATAAAATAAATAAATTCGATCGTAAAATGTTGTTATTGTCAGCTCTGATGATAGGCGATCATGTCGTTTGGTTTGTTTATAACAGGCCAGAAGTGCCAATTATTTATATTGAAAAATCCTATATCATACAGAAGGATTTTCAATGCTATTATAAATTATTATTTATTGTTGAGTACATGAAGTTTTAATAAATTAAAAATTTGAGACAAATCTTTTCTTCATATATTTATTTCTAAATCAGATGTACATTTCGACCACACTGCGGTCATCTTCAGTTAAGACCTAACTGAAGATGACAAAAAAAAAAATTTTCATAAACAGTTGTATAAGAAATATGCAAGAATTTTATCTACATTTCGCAAACCTTCAAATAAACCATTAAAAATATTATTAATGACTTTAATTCAAATAAGAATTTAAAGCAGGCATATTGAACTGGCAGAAAAACTTGGTAAAAAAAAAATTAATTTCATCACCTGCGTCTCGTCGGCATCTTAAAATGATTTTGCACGTTTTTTTTTTGTTTCTAATTAAATTTGCTGTCGGCGAATTAGAAATTCAAATATCGGAATAATTTAATGTAATTAATTAATATTCGTGTATACGTTCGGAGGCGAACGGCAGATGTTAAAGTTTCAAAACTGAAGTTTAACGCAAGTAAAACACACAAGTTTGGCGAAACATTACGTATATATTCTATACCGAGTATGTTTATTGTGTAGAAGAAGCTACAAACAAAACAAGCAGGCGAGGCGGACGTTATAACATATATGCATGTTTGATAATATTTCGAAGTTGTTCTATTATTTTGTTTATTGTTTGTTTATACATTAATTATTTTGTTATTAATTTAGATGTTGTAATAAAGAATTGTAGTATTGATTCTCGAAAATATTTGAATTTGGAAAATTGTGAGGCATAAATGGATCATTCAATCAAGAAATATATAATAATAAATTCATTCGACGTTTCGGTTATTGATTATAAGCCATCTTCAGGTATTTTTTAATACAAAAAATGTACAAATTAATATAATTAGTAATATAACAATATAATGACATACAAATAAAATAAAGAAGAGGTACATACTAAAATTTTTAGTTAGAAATTATGTTATAATTTAGATTAAGTTAAAATTTAAGTAGTTTAAAAATACAATTCGGTAATTTAAGAAACTTCTACGTTGATTATTAATTTAGAGTTATTGACAATTAATTAACATTGGATTAAATATAATAATTGCAAGACTCATCAATATTAACAATATAAGAAAACAATAGAAGAGAAACAATAGAAATTTATAAAGAAAAAAATAACATCAATCAGTGTGACTAGTAACTGATTTATATAAAAATTTGGTTTTCTTTATGTAATAATTTATAAATTTTATAATATATTTACTTGTATTCTGTTACCAACACTGTAAATAAAATTCGGTAATTTTACAAAAAAAAAAACCTGAGGCAACTGATTTACACCAGTTTAATATGTAAATTTACAGACGACATAAGAAAATTTATATAAATATATGTAAGTTTACTTTTTCGATTAAAAAATAAACATATATATATATATATGGTAAATTAATTATTTTACTTAATGTTATAAAATTATATTATTTTTACAGAAAATTTATCGTTTTGTAATTTTTTTACAATGTTTTTTTTTATATAAAATGTTAACTTTTTACAGTGTAGTAGTAACTTGTTTCTATATTCTGTTTATTTGTTGTATATATGTCATTTGTATCATTTTTCCTGACGATGATTACATAGAGTACGACGAAACGTCGATTTTTTAAATAAAATTAATATAAAACTAAGTCAAAAAGCCTTTTTATTAACGCTTTACTTTATGATAATTTATGTGAATTAATAAGTAATATCTGTGAATTTCAAGTATAAATTTATTCAAATAGGAAAAATAGTACAACTAGAAAATTTTATCAGAAAACATTTTCCGGACTGACAGTGATTGAAAAATAGTAACTTTGTCATTGACAAGATATTTCTATCGGGTGTCGCTTCTCGAACAAGAGATAACAAAAATAACACCGATACAAAATACAAATGTGATTGGTGACGTTTTGATTGCAATGCCATCTCGTACCCGGATGTTTTCAAACTGTCATTTTCCGGCAAAAGAAGAACTCGAAATATACATCGATACGTATATATATATATATATATATATATATATATATATATATATATATATATATACAGGTGGCCCAAAAGTTTCTGGACTATTTAAAAGATTTAAATAAAATTTAACATAGTAAAAAAACTCTTTCAGAACTCATTATATAAAATACAACGGTTGTACGTTTAAGTTTTGTATTAATGTTAATGCATTTATTACAGTATCTTTGAATTTCATATCATGAAGAAACTCTAACGTATGTTGAGCAATAACAGATCAGTAGAACTATTTCTACTAGATTGATTGAACATACAAAGTCAATGCGTTAGAATATCTTCATAATGTGAAATTCGAAAATACTATAATAATTGCAAGACCAATCAATATTAACAGTAGATTGATAAGAGAAACAATAGAAATTTATAAAGATAAAAATAACATCAATCACTGTGAAGACTGTGAAGAATAAAATTTGGCTTCCATTAATTAATAATTTATAAATAAAAAACTGTTTTGTTTCTTAATTTGTTACCTAGTAACTTGTTTATTTACTATAAATGTCATTTGAATCAGTTTTCTTGATGAAGACGGACAATTATTAATAAATATTAATGCAGAACTTAAACCCAAACCTAAATCCGTTTTATTTTAAATAAAAATTATTACCAAGAAGAGTGTTTTCTGTTTTAAAAGAATAAATATGAATTATTAATAAATAAAAAGAATAAAAAGAAATCATAAAACTCGCTAGACCATTTAAAAGATATAATTTTCAAAACTAAATAAAATTTATTTTCAAGGAATTTTTTGTTTACAAAACAATAAATGTGAATTATCAATAAATAAAAAAGTTATATCGATTTTCCAATGGTCTAGCGACTTTTGGACCAGCATGTATATACACCAAAGACATAGTTTTCAAATACATGACTGCTACTGCTGATATCGCACACAACTCGTAAAATTACTTTTCTTTATACATATGTAAAACGCAAGTAGAGATTTTAAATTTTTTACAATTCCTTTTTTCTGGTTTTCTATCAATATTTGCATTTTAACGTTTTCTACGTTGCGATGATGTTTCGTTTCAGTTCTGTTTTTCCTTCCTGATTCCAATCTTACTGCTTTTTGCTTTTGTCGAAAAAGAAAATATTTGAAAATGTTCATGTTGCTCAGTCAGAAATAGACAGCTACATTTTTGTAAATCATATTATGCTAAATAAATTTCAAAAATTATATATAAATATGAATATATACCACAAAAATTTAATATATTTGGATGCTAATTTTATAATCTATTAATAATTCAAATATTACCTATGAAATATAATATTTTTATCTATAGAAAAATCAATCATTTACCTATTAATAATTAAAAAATGATCTATAGTAAAAAAAAACCTAAACCAACGTACTAACCTAACCTACCCTAAATAGCCAATTACGTAAAATTTATAGATCAAATTGTATAGTTCGATAATTATATCAGTAGGTATTTGATGAAAATGTAAAAACTCACAAACACGGTATTTTTCACGTAGCAAAAATACGAAGAAAAAAATCGTACAATTTTTGAGGAAAAAAAACACGTAAAATTTCCGATTCAACTTTGCATAATGCCCCATTGGTGTACCGGTAGGCCGTTGAGAAGTAAAGCGGTCGATGTTCAATTTCTCTCGTTCTCAATTTGCACTTAAAATTTTCTAAGTGCCCGTACTTGATTTTTAAAAGGATCAGGATGAGGTTAGCTGATTATTCAAGAATGGATTCATGTTTAATGGGTTTCTAAATGAACCTGTCTAATTTCATTATCATTTCGTGTATTTCGGTTAAGTTGGAGATATAAGTTTTTTTTTTTTCGAAAAATACGTAGTTCTAGATTTGAAAGTGTTTATGAATTTTTCAGTATAATGAAATTTTTGTCAAATTGAATTATTTTAGACGAGTTTTTGAAACAGTATGACATTTAATAGTATATTCTGTTGCGAGGTGTAGAAATCGATGATTATTGTTTTGAGCTCAGATATTTGTTGCCGAGGCAGAACCAAGCAATTTGGGTGAAACACAAAAAGAGCTTTTTATTCCGATACCTTAGAAGAGTATGTATATGTATTGTGAGAATTAATCTTTCTTTGGTCGAATATGCAGTTTCTAACCACCCTGAACTTGCACTTCTTCATACATTTTCAATAATCAAATGTAAATTCAAGCAAAAATAAGCAATGCAACTGTCAATTAACCTAACTTGATTTAATAGTTTTTAATATAGCCGTCAGAGATATCAAATTAAATACACTTGATCGTGTTTTTTTGGTCAAATGTTCAGTTTCTGATTACCCTGGACGATGCACATTGCATTTCTTGCACTTCTTTACACCTTTTCAATAATCAAATTAAAATTCAAGCGAAAATAAACAATGCAATTGTCAATTAACTTAACTTAACTTGACGTATGATGTTGTAGTTATATTTGGTGTTGTCACCAGTACTGTATAATAATGTATATTATTGTACTAGAAACATAATGACCTCTTTCTACATAGGAAATATCTTCATTATCTTATTTTATATTATAGATTATTTATTTACTCGTAAAGTGTACATTTATCTATTAACTTATTTCATTAATAGATAAAATTAAATTGCATTAAGTTTTTTTTTTATTCAATTTCACATAGAATCAGCTCTTCAATGATAATTATAGAAACGAAAATAAATGACAAAATTTCCCTCGAAACAGACGAGAAAAAGCGTCGACAAAAAAAAAGAGCCGTCAATAAAATAAAATTTCATTTACAATTTAGAATTAATTATCTAAGCGAAGGCAATCTATCTATGACCTCTTCTTGAAAACCTCCCGAAACGAGACCAGCACAAGACGATAAACGATGAGGAACCTTTACAAAGTTAACAAGCGACGGGGGGTGCCACAAAGGAGGACGGGGTAGACGTAAACGATCCCTTCCAGTAGACGGAGACAGGGTTGGAAAGAAGGAGACAAACGTAAATTCTCCACTTGGTGTAGTGTCCTTTTGTTAGTTAGCCCCCTTGTCTCATGCATATTAACTAGGAGTCTGGAGAGAGGACTGGGAGAGAATGGAAGAGGAAACAATGAATGAGAACATCGTTTGGAGAGAGAGAGAGTACACTCTAAAAAATGTATCTTAGTTTTATGTAATTTTACATAGGTTTTAACAGTAAAAATAACATAATTTACGTAATATTAATTGTTTTTATGAAAAATTATATTACAAAACATGAAAAATTATATAAATTTTTTACGGTGTATGGATCACAGATATTACTTTTCAAGTAAATTTAACTAGCTTTTATACTGCCAGCCTTTAACAAAATAAATTTAAATCTAATATTTGTTATATCCAAATTGAGATTAATAAAATTTTGTTCTAATTATATTCATTTTTGTTGCAGGTACGTGATCTCTATATTTTTTCTATAAAAGTCTCTTTTTTTACATAATATTTTAGAATTCTAACCGAATATTAGATTTATAAGATTCATTGTCTACATTTACAAACACAATTATAGAATTAAGTCATTAACTCATTTCTACCGACCGTTGCATATAGTGGATATATTATATGAATAATTTTAAATGATAAAAATAAATTAATTTAATTAATAATAATAACTACTTTTAGTCTTTTTAGTAATATAAAAATTATCTGCATTCTAACATCATAATTATACACGCTACTAATAAATTTCAGACTGCCATTCAAATACTTGGGAAACAAACCATGTTGCATTTTAAATATAAAAAAATTATTGCAAACATTGCTAAGAAAGATTTAACATTTAATCATGTTAGTTTTATTATTAACATATTATTAATGGGTTCATGTCTATTATAAAACAGCATTACTCTCATGGCTTTATTTTGAAACAACAGCAAATTATGTTTACTAAATTTTGTTTCATAAATCACTACAAAATTCAATAATTTTACCGATAATAAAATTTATTTGCTTTTGTAATAAATAATTATACAATAGTTCAGTTTTACAGTACAATTTTTGTTCAAAAAACACAAACAACGAATTATATCAAACAAAATTTAATAAAACTTTGTAATATAATTTTTGTTTTATGAAAATAAGTTTCATATTACATGCAACACAACAACAACAACTCCGTTGAGAAATAAATAACAAAATTGCAGAATTTAAATGTGCAATAAATTATAAATTCAATTAATGCGAACTATCAGAAAATAGCATAGGAAATTTTTACGAAAATATATATATATTATAATTTGTTACACATACAAAATCTATAATCATATATCATAAGTACGGTATATCAATTTTGCTGCGTATAAACATATTAAATATACATATAAATGTGGATTTATAACTAACTATATATCACATACACGCTAAATGTATGATGATAATAAAATATATAGGAAATTTGAAGAGTTAGCCAACACACACAAGCTACAGTTTACAGTTGTGTATCATATTAATTTTAATTACATGATGTTTTGCACTTCAGTTATTTGGCTGCATTTAGTTACGACATACTGCACATGCTGTATATATATATATATATATATATATATATACGGTAAAATGTTTTAACATAATTTACGCGGATGGTCGCATTCTGTGCGTTTGACGTAAATAGATTTAGTTATTTAATTTTATCAGCCTCTAATTCGTGATACATATTGAGTATGATAAAATAATAAAAAAGCAATTACTTTCTAAAATATCAAAGTCGATTTTTAATTAAAATATACAGAACTTAATCCTAAAGCCTTTTTTTAATTTTAATGTAATCTTTTATTTAACCTAGTATTAAATTAACCTAACCTATCTTACACTTTCTCTAAATGAATGATACTTTTCAGTCATTTTCAAGCTTTTTAACACGTTTTTTAAATATTTATTTGTTATTTGCCTATAACACAAATTCCAAGTTTTACAGAAAAAGATTGTCCTGTATACTAGTTTTAAAATGTCGTGTTTTTCTTTTCTATGTGTATTACTTCTTCTAATTCAAAAACGCTAGCAAGTAAAAAAATCGTACAAGCTGTATCTGACACAACTCCATTTATCATTGCCACAAAAATTTAATACGTCCGACAAACATGCGAATATCTTTTACTTAAATTACATGTGATATGTTTTCAGACTTCTATGTGTGTAATGTTTGTGTATATAACACACACATAGACACATACATGCATGTATTCACAGAGAAACTACATATATACATAGACTGCTTGTTTTTTTTTTCTTCTATTCCCGACAAACAATGGCTAAATGCGTTGTTGCGCAAAACTAATTTCGCTAAAAGGAACACGTGTCTATGTGTGTGTAGTTGCTTTGATATCAGCGCCACTGCATCCTAGCGGCAGAATTAGAAACTTTATTTCTATGCACGCAAAGCCCCACTGCCACCAAATGTAACATTCTGGAATTTAAAATTGGATTTCTATGAAATTATAATTAATTTGTATATGCTGCAAATAGAGTTTATATTAATTAAATATATTTCACGATGAATAAAAGTCTGCGCTCATTTTATATGTGGTTTTTTTACCACTTTGACTACAAGGTAAAACTGGTACATTTTCAAAAATGAAAAAATATTATATATAAATCTTTCATATAAATGACGAATCCGAACTTAGTTTATGATGCAGTATTGATTTGCGTTATTCGCTCACTTGGTTATTCAAATTTTGTGTATTTATTAGAAAACGCTAATATTAAAAGGTTTCTCTAATAAAAGTAAATACTAATTAATTATTTTCTTTGTGAAAGAGTCAGGTTACAGCATAATTCGTTTACATATTAATTAAATTTATGCCTTTTAGTAAATGTACAAAGTTTCTAATAATTGAAATATGTAGTATTTGGTAAATTTTCTGTAAAATCCTAAATTAATTTACTTACTAAATGAAATTGAATTAAATATTAATTTGTATTGTATTGTAAGTTTACTAAATGTAAAACTCGCTTTGAATATTATACATACTGTTTTTTATTTTGTTTATTACAATTTTTTTTATTGGAAACTTTAATTCAATATATGCAACTCGTTATTTAATATTCTGGTTGTAAATTTGTTTTCCAATTAATTAATTATTACAAATAATATATATATATATATATATATATATATATATATATATTTGATTATTATGAATTATGTAAAAATTACAGAATTTTGAAGTAGAAATACAGAATATTTACAGTAAAATTAAATTACAGATTTTTTATAGTAAAATTGTACTGTAATTTCGCTATTTTTTTACAGTATAACTTAATAATATCTAATAGCCTATGCAATGATCTTTTACAATATACAGAAACATACAAAAAATAAAAGAAAGTGCGAGTTTTATAGTAAATCTATTCTAAATCCAATCCTGACCACAAATGTCGGTCGTGTTTTACATAATTGGTTCAGCAACGCTTTGAGTGTGTGTGTGTGTGTGTGAGTGGTGTGGCAGGCAGCCCCAAGATTCGATGGAGAAGTAGTGCGCGCGTCTATGCAAATTCAATTTCCTTGTTGAATCTAAATTTGATATTTTTCTGCGGAGAATTTTAAAATTTTTATTGCTTAAATCAAAACGACTCTTGTAGAATAATGCATACATAAAAATAATATACGTACGCCACTGAACAAATTGAGAGCGCAGTGCGCTGTGCATGTCATTTTCATCGTTTCCTAGACGCTACTAGGCGCAGAGAACAGCGGGATTTCCGGGGTTTTTTTTTTTTATTTTTTTGCTACATAAAATTTGTCACCACGATTTGATTATTAACCGGAATATTTATGAGTTTTTTTATTTTTATGGAGTCTTTAGTTGTACTTTTGAAAATATTTCAATTTTCAACCATTTTTCACAAAAATTCAAAATCATATTTTTATTGTAGAAACTTTATATAGCATTGGGCAGAAGTTTGAATTCTCTTTTTACAATTATTTTTCAGTTTGCACTTTATAAATAAAATATAGTGTAGCATTAAGTTTATCTTTTTTTTTTGATGCTAAATGTTACATTAAAAATGGTCTAGTGTTATTTTCGTTTTAAAATTTGTTAAAATACACATTGATAATCATAGTTTATGTTACACAAGCTAACACTATTTCTTTAATGAAAAATTCATTAAAGTAGTAAAAAAATGGGGGTATCCATTCAAATAATGAGATTTTTAATGTATTTTGAACTTCAAGTTTACAGCAATATTCTAGGCACATTTTTAAATAGTTTTAATTTATTTTTTATGAAAAGGTACCCCACATCTTCCTTAATAAGACTCCGTTTACAAATTGCAAATATTTGATCATATTCTTGAGATATGGACTCTAAAAACGTTGCCGATTTTAAACAAAAAATCAAAAAATTGAAATACTTCAAAAATAGTTAATTTAAAGTAAAATGTTTATAATATATTATACGCAAAATTTACTGCTAAATTTAATGATAAAATACGAACTGGAGTATTCCATTTAAAATAAGGAAATTAGGGTTGACTTCCGATTAAACCGATTAAACGAAACATATCGGAATATCTCTGTATTCCAAATTTCCTAACATAATATTATATTGTTTTCAAAATACGGATAGCGTAAATTTGTCCTGAGACATACTACATATATATATACTATATACTTGAAAATGTAATACTAGACTTTACAAAAAAATATAATTTAATAAAAATAAAACTAACTTTATGATGTTCCCGCAGAACTAAGAAATCTGAGTACTTGTGAGTCGTCTAAAAGAAACCAAAGTATACTCTGTTCTTGTGATATTTACGTGTACATCTTCAAAGATGGATACATAAAATAAATAAAAAAAATTTCTTTTGAAAATAGTTATCTGTGTGTTTTATTATAGTGGTACAGAACCATGACGCAAATGGTATTATGTGTCTCGTCGTTTTAAACAGCTATTATAATTTTTTGTACATTATATCATGTTGCTAGATTACCAAAAATAAAAAAATTCTGCAAAGTACAACATTTTATGAAAAACTAGCTAAATTGTTGGGCATTGCTAAAGTGCTACAAGCTTATTTTTTTTACAAAAAATATTAATATAGAATAATACTTTGACACAGTTTTTTATTCACTGTTTTTATTTTCAATTATTTATTTGGTTTTGTTTTGTATGAAATTTAATTTTATATTTGGCAGATTTTATTTGATGGTTCTTCTTTTATCTATGGGAATATTAAATAAAATTATGAATATAGAGATAAATTATTTAAATAATAATAAATGTAAAATTGAATATAAATATTTTAGTAATTATATCTATTATAAATTTATTTTTAGTAATTGCAAATAAAATACATATTTATTATTAAATTTAAATGTGAGATAGAAATTTATTTCAAAATTTATGATAATATTGTAAGCAATAATTCGAAATGTATTTATATAATATTAGTACATTTCATATATTAGTTTGATATATTTCATTTTTGACTTTACATTATAAATTTATTAGAAATAATTTAATAGCATTGATGATTTTCATAATTTCATAATTATTAATTTAATAAAAGTACAAGAAATACAAAATGGTTGTCTAGAAAAAAAAAAACGATATAGGAGAAATTTTTGTGAAGTGTATTTTTTTATATGGAATTAATTTATTGCATAAAACTGCTTAAGGTTAAAGTTCTGTATTGATATTTATTTATAATCGACGTTTCGACGAACTCAATGTCCATCTTCATTAGGAAAACTGTTCAGTTTTCCTTATGAAGATGGACGTTGAGTTCGTCTAAGCGTCGATTATAAATAAATATTAATATTTATTTTTTGTAATAGATATTTCTTGTCCTGTATAAGTTAATTTTGGCTAAACGTTACTTATATTATTTTTGTTTGTATTTTTTTAAGATAAAACTATAAAAAAAATGTAGTATTTCACTCATTTTTTTTACAATCGAATATTTGGTATTATACTCAACTATTCGGTCGAATACCGGATAGTAAAAATATGACAGAATACTGAATAAATATTCGCTTTTGGTTCTATCACTAATATTTTAATATGTATCGATCGTAACCTTACTATTAAATATTGTTTTCTTACAATTAGCAACAATTATAAGCTATAATTGTGTGCCTATATAATGCTCAATAATAAATGACAATACGGTTCAATAATAATACAATAGCCCGACAACTCTAACACGCACTTGTTAGTGATAACAATTAATTCCCATGTTGATAATTATTCCCGTTATTAATTAGATAAGCGTGTTTACACAATTCCGGATATAAACTATAGCGACCTTAAACATACTAAACCGATTCATCGCTATTCTAGGTACTTTTCCTATTGCAAATTAGTAAACTTGTCTATTCAGTACATGTTTGACAAACCGTGTTACAGAATGCTGTTTTATTTTTATTTATAAAGTACGAATTTTCCTGTTGAAAGTAAAAGCACCAGTCACAATTAGTCTGTCACACAAAATCTCATCGTCGAATAATTAAATTACGTTCCCCCACTTATCTGTCCTAATAGTTTAGGGCCCTTTGACAGACTGCAACCGAACGCATGACACTGTTATGTCACCGGGTCTCAGTCACCGGGGACAGTTAGCGGTTTTAACCTTTAACCACTGCTGCTACTGCTGCCTTCCTCTGGGATTTGCCACCATGCCCCGATTATAAACCCAATTCGCAGTTTGTGTTAGGTAGGCAAAACGGCGGCTGACTCGGTACAAGCTTTTGTTGAATATTTCACCTGAGATCGTGATACAAGCGCGCGGTGCTTTAAAGGACCGCTTTGTGATTATGGTTTCACCTTTGCAAGTTGATTTTTCAGATATTTGCATTGTTAATTTTAAATCAAATATCGTGGAAAATTTATTAGGGTTAAGAGAATGTAATAAAACCGGTATCAAAATCAATCGATTCAAAATATTTATTTTTTTCAAGCGTATTAAAATATTGATATAACGTTACTATTTATTTATTTAAATACAAAAAAGTACATAAACTTAAGTCAAAAACTTAACTTAACTTGTAAAATCTGGTGTACAAATATATTATCATGGTACCCCATGAGAAATTTTCGAAGTTAGAGAAAAAAGTTACTTATCTATCATATAGCTAATTTTTTTCTCTAGTTTACTGAATTTTTTCAGATTTTTTTGAGCAAATTTTGAAAAAAGTCTTATTTTGAAAAAAAATCCAAGGGTACTCCCTTGAGAAATTTTCAAAAATTAAGTTTTTATTTTTTCCTGCTAAATAATGCATTTTAGAATAATGATTTCTTCACTCAATTATAATACTCATTATTCCGCATTTTTCCTACCATGCTTATTTTCCTACACCTCATAGTTTTTGAGAAAAAAATAAAAACCAAAAAATAAAATAAAAATTCTATCGCCCAAATGGCACATGCTAGCAAATTAAAACTAAAATCGAATTATATAACTTTTTATGCCCTATCGAAAAGTATTCTAAGTATTTCTCCGAATTTTACTTCAGAAAGAAGTATTCTGCATATTATCAGTTTCCCATGTTATTGTTCTATATCAACCTGGCGAACGAACACCCAGTATATATATATATATATATATATATATATATATATATATATATATATATATATTATATATATATATTATACTATACTATACTATACTATATTGCCTATGTAGATAGAAGTCATTATGTTGCAATTACAATAATGTACATTATTATACAGTAGTTAGTTATTGGTATACATTTTTGGTGGCAGCGCCATACCTGAGTAGTAAAACGATAAGTATATTTAATCTAACATTTTTGGCGACCAAATTGAAAATTATTACGTCAAGTGTTAAGTTAATTGATAATTGCTTTGATTATTTTCGCTTCACTTTGAATAAGGTCATTGAAAATTTATGAAAAAGTGCAAAAAATACGATGTACACCGTTAAATTTGTCAGAAATTGTATATTTGACCAAAGAAACATTAAATCTCACAAATCACGTAACATACATAAATAATATATACGTATATAAAAATACAATAAAAATCGCTTTTTGCTACTCGTAACATAATAACTTATTTTTAAATATATTTATTATTATATAATACATAAATTTTGAACACAATATTCGAAATATACTTATATTTATTTTATATAGATAATAGACTAAATTAAAATTAACAAGGCTTATTTCACATTTTTTCACTTAATCACAATTCAGCATTTAATAAATCCTTTATAACAAATTCATTCACTAATTACAAACACTATTAACTTTTCTTTAGGTAGGAAAAAAAGTATCAATCACAAAGCAAACTTTGATCTTTTTTAGCACAACAACAGCAACAAAAAAAAACTGGGTGTATCATTTTAAGCGGACAATTTATGAAAACCGTTTAACTACGCTATAGAAATCGATCTCGTGAAACGGTTATTCCCGTTTCGTTCATGATACGTTTACGCTTTCGGGCTCGTTAACTGAGTCGACGGCGTGATGTGAAACTTGACGACAACAAAATCCCCGCTGTTCTTTGCCAACCCCAAATCATCCCCCACCCCTACTCCTGCTACCGAAATTCTCTTGCAACCCTTTTTCGGGAAAGCTCTCTTGCTAAACGAACCCTTGACGAACTTCGACTATTAAAAACGGTTAGTTAATTCATCAGTCAACTGTTTCCTCTCTTTTCGCTTTATACTTTCGGACTGTTTTACGATGATGGAGTTTTGAAGGTTTAGGGATGAAGACGAATAGCAGGACTGATTTTTTAGGTTGTCTTATTATTTTTACCACTTTGACTGCAAGAATAAAGTGGTATAGCGATCGGTAAGTTGTCGGTATATATATATATATATATATATATATATATATATATATATACATATATATATATATACATATATATATATATATATATATATATATATGTACAGTGTGTCCCCGGATTGAGTTCACTATAGGTGTAATCGGCAAAAAAATTTTAGAATTTTATTTTCATGTTTTGGGATTTTGCCCTGCTTTGTCTGAAAAGAATTTTAAGCATATTTTTTTGTTTTTTAAAGATCAAGGCGGCCATGAAAAATGTAAAAAACTATTTTATATTCAGGTAAAGTGCCTTTTTGGTCAATAATACGGCATAAAGTTGTTCAAAATATGAAATTATGGTTCTGTGCAAAATTTTTAAATGATCAGTTTAAAAAAAAAATGTGTAGACATAACGCCGACTATAATTTTTTTAAAATTATTCAATAAAATGTCATTTATTCCACAGACCGACAGACGGACATCACACTAAAAACATTTGATTTGTGGTTACTATAGCCCTAAATCGTGCTAATATGTTAAATTTAGTTTTTCTTAAAATACCTCTCTTATTATACGTGATCTACCGGTCGGTAAAAATTTCAATAAATTTTAAGTTATCATTGCAAATAAGCATGGACAAACAAAAATCTGAACTTTTCCAAAACAAAAACAAGAAACATAAACAAAAACTCGTGCAAATAGTTGTAGTAAGTGTCGAGGGGGAGGGCGGTGGAGAGGGTTAGGAAGTAGTCTGTCAGTTTATTTATTAATTTTCTACCGTCTGCACTGAACGTTTTATTAAATCCTAACTTGTTGTTTTACGCACCATATGGAATTGAATTTATGTGATATTAGTTTTCCTGGGGTACCACCCCTAATGCCCGCCCTGCTTGTTCCGTTTCTTCGACGGCTCTCCAGTTCGGCTCTTCTTCTTTACTGTGCTTTCGTTTTTTTTCTCTCTCTCTCTTTCTTTTTTCAACCTTCTTTTTCTCTGATACCTATACTCTCCAGACTTTCTTATCCCTGGTTTTTTGTTTCTTTTACCCCTAGATAATTTATCACACAGATTGGAAGCGACTTGCGACCACCTAAGTTAGATAACACTTTTGGGGCTACCATATAAATAGTTTTATATATATTATAGACCAAATAAAATAGACTCGAAACATAAAGTAAATAGAGGGTGAAAAGTTGTGGAAAATTTGATATATGAAATTGATAGCTATACACTGTAAAAAATAAAAGTAAATGTACATTGATAATCATAATAATTTTACTACATTTTTTTATTGTAATTATATAATTTTTTGGTTAATTTTCTATAATTTATAAAAATTACTATCAATATCAATTTAAATTTACATTAATTTTTTACAGTGTGGTTAAACGGACCTTACACGGTCAATCTGGAATTACAATCCTGGCTTCAATCACGAAGTCTTTAACACTTATCAGTCAAGCTGACAGTCTGATTATAAAAATTACTACCGTATGGACGAAAATCTTTTTAACAAGTTGATCACCATATTGACACCATATTTATTCAATTACGTTATGTACACAAAAGGGTGTGGCGCAAACTCTTTCCATTATTCCGAAATTACTTTTCTCTAAACATTCCTATTTAGACAAGCAACTTTAGCTTCATCCACATTCATCTAACCTATCTCATACATGCTCTCCTATTTCTACTACTTGGAAACATTCGCTCACGCAAACCACTCTCTCAATCATACCACTTCATTTACTCATCGGACGTTTACGCAAACATATATATATATATATATATATATATATATATATATATATATATATATATATACAGGGTGTAACAGAATAACTATTCCTAATTTTAACTGGAGTATCCTGGGCTCAGAATATGAAGATTTAATGCAAATCACTGAGATAAAATGTGGCTCCTTACTGAGCTCCAGGGTGTTTTATATAAAAATTTAAAAACGATTTTTGCCCAGTATTTTAAAACTATTTGACGTATCCTTATCATACTTGGCAGGAAATGTAGGTACCGTACACCATACTAAATTATGTTAAATAAAAGTTTCTGGCTACTGCCAGTGGCGTACAACAGGGGCAAGTGAGAGGTTGATCCTTCCTAAATTCTACGCCAATGGCGGAATTGTCATTTTAGCACAATTTTTCGATTCTCCAATACTTGCTGTGTAAAAAACATACTCTTCCTTTGTAACGATAAAGTCACTGTTTTTCGAGATATTTAAAGTTAAACATAAGTTGCACCCTTGGGATTTTTTCAAAATTTGCTAAAAAAAATCTGAAAAAATTTAGAAAAATAGAGAAAAAAATTAGCTACATAATATCTAAATAACTTTTTCTCTAACTCATTTTGGTTTGGCTGGAAAAATTATTGAAAATTAATATTTTTTGCATTTTATTTTTTTTATTTTCAATAATTTTTACAGCCAAATCAGAATGAGTTAGAAAAAAAGTTACTTAGTTATTATGTAGCTAATTTTTTTCTCTATTTTACTAAATTTTTTCAGATTTTTTTAGCAAATTTTGAAAAAATCCCAAGGGTGCAGCTTATGTTTAACTTTAAATATCTCGAAAAACAGTGACTTTATCGTTACAAAGGAAGAGTATGTTTTTTACACAGCAAGTATTGGAGAATCGAAAAATTGTGCTAAAATGACAATTCCGCCAGTGGCGTAGAATTTAGGAAAGATCAACCTCTCACTTGCCCCTGTTGTACGCTACTGGCAGTAGCCAGAAACTTTTATTTAACATAATTTAGTATGGTGTACGGTACCTACATTTCCTGCCAAGTATGATAAGGATACGTCAAATAGTTTTAAAGTACTGGGCAAAAATCGTTTTTAAATTTTTATATAAAACACCCTGTAGCTCAGTAAGGAGCCACATTTTATCTCAATGATTTGCATTAAATCTTCATATTCTGAGCCCAGGATACTCCAGTTAAAATTAGGAATAGTTATTCTGTTACACCCTGTATATATATATCTTCAAAACCATTCACATCTAATTGTTATTAATTGACAGACTAAAATATAGATTTTGAAGTATTACTTTTTGATCAATTATTCTATATAATATGTTAAACCGGAAATATCATCAATTAACACAACCGAAAATTAATAATCCTTTAACAACGGAACAAATATTACCTATTAAATGTTACAAATTATAAATGAAAACTTGAAATATAGCCTATATTTCAAAGCGTCGTGTTCTACTAAAATAACAGATAGATTGAGCTAAGCATTTCGAACACCTGTACCTGAACGATTTAAACCGAATAAATCACGTGCAAACTCTTAAATTAAACCGGTAAATGCCTGTGAACCGGGAAATTGTAAAATCGTCATAAATGAAGTTGGGGGGAGGGACTTGATACTAATGCTGTCCGGCGTATTAATTTACATCAATTCTCATTTAAAACTTGAATTATATTATAGTTTATGGTATATGTATTTACACGCGTTTACCGAAAATTTCACTGGTGTAGAGGAACTTGTTACTTTCGTATATATATATATATATATATATATATATATATATATATATATATATATATATACATATATATATGAATAAAATAATCTCATTCAAACAATAATATTTAGTTAATTTTGAGTAATTTTAATAACAAATTAATTAAATTTACTATATCAATAATTGTAATACATATCAAATATTATTATTAAAATTTAATATATATTTATATATAAATAGATATATTTGACAAAATTATTGCAACCAAACGAAATTAGAAATGATATTACATTCTATCAAATTTATTTGCACAAATTTGATATACCTATATTAAATATCATATATAGTAAATCAAAGATTCTAATATAACATTACAAGTACGTCAAATATTATGCCACTCTTGATTTGTAATCTATAGATAAATTTAATATCGATAACATCAAAGTGATACACATACATTAACTATAATTGAAATTCCGTTTCCATTGGATACTTAATACATATATACGAAGCTCAGTAGCAAAGTGATGAATTCACCACTTTGATTTTTGACCGAAACTGCATATTCAACCAATGAAACACGGTCAAGTATATTTAATTTTACATCTCCGACAGCTATATTAAAAATTATTACGTCAAGTTAAGTTAATTGACAATTGCGTTATTTATTTTCGCTTGAATTTGAATTTGATTATTGAAAATGTGTGAAGAAGTTCAGAAATTGCATATTCGACCAAAGAATGTAATGTATGTCATATTTAGGTTTACCGATAAATAATTGGATAATGCAAATTGTTAGTGGTAACATTATGGCTTTATTTTTAGTATTGATAATAATAATAATAATGATTTTATTACCCAACAGTTGTACAACCAATTACAGGACAAGACATTTAAAATTTATATTGCCTGAAGAAGATACACTTTGTATCGAAACTAGTAGCACGTGGAAAATGAAAAGTGACCTATATCCCTGTCGAAGAAGATTTTTACATATATTTAAAAAAAAAATTACAAATCAGTTAATATACAAAAATATTAATACACATATACAAATATATTATTATGACTAACGTAATTATGTAAGTTATTAATTAGTGAATGTAAATTATCATGAAAAATAACTGTTAAAATTTCTGCACATTCTGTTGATTGGTGCCTTATATAAAAAATGGAAAAAATATTTTTTTTTTCACGTGGTTTTAGATTTGTTAATTTTTTGCTTTAACAAAAAAGTCGGAGTCGCGAAAAAAACATTGACTCCGACTTCGATAAAATTTTCCGACTCCACGACACAGTTCTGATATTTTTACAAAACTTGCAAAGTAACGCATTCGACACTTTCCCACCGAGCTCCGCATATGTGTTGTGTATAATTTAAATTTAGCTTATAAATTTGTAGATAAAATTGAGTTTAATGTAGATAATGTTTATACGTTTGATGATACAGAGTGTTTCGTGGAAATCAGCTCTCATTTTAAAATGTATACGGTTAATGAAGAAACTGAAATTATATTTGAGAAATAGAAAATTTACAATTTACTAAGTATAAATAAAACTGAACAAAAAGTTTATACATACCAGTTTACGAGTATTTTATTGATGACAAATATGCTAATAGCAATAGAAGAGCATGTCTGAGAGGTATCATGAATCTGGATAAAGACGGACGTTGACTTTCGTCGAAACGTAGATTTTAAATAAATATTAACACAGAACTTTAACTTAAAGCAGTTTTATTTTAATGCAATGAGTTCTGAAATATTTTTACTTTGCTAAAGTTACTTGTTTAGATAGGAATTTTTGAAAGAAATTAATTTCGGCATAGTGGAAAGAGTTTGTGCCACATTTGTTCTGATACATTTCGTAATTGTGTATATATGTATACATTACATCTACATAATCTTTTTTAACTATTTAGTGTTAAAAGTTTTGAAGAAAATTTTAATAATCGGATACTGAATTTTTGAAAAACATTTTCTAAGTCGATTGAAATTTAAAGTGCAAATTTCTTCGATAAAAGCTTTTAAAACTTAGAGCTTCGATTCTTGATTTTATAATTATAATTAGATTATGCTTTTAAATTAAATTCATGCTTTAAGAATTTTTTTATTTACGTTTATGATTTTTTACATAATGAAATTATTTAAAAATATTATTAACGGTTTGAATCCTGTATATATATATATATATATTGTGACATTTAGATGAAGCAAAATATTAGATGTTAAATTTTAAATTTTATCAAAGTGTTCAAAATTTGAAATATTTTATTCATCTCATTTTTATCCTACCTGTCACCCATAATGGGCACGGCGTCAGTTGTTTGGAGGAGAGCTAGGTCGTAGGTGGGGTTGGTAGGAACTTTATTTTGTGATGTTGGTAAATTAGGTGGGCGCCAGTCAAAGCGGAATGTTGACGCAAAATTGAGAAGCTTTGACAAATCTCAAAAAGGAACTTAACAGGATAGGGATTTATTTCATTTTTCGAGAATTTGTTTCGGAAATGCGATAAATAATTAAATAAAGAAATTACTTACAATTTTGTAATACCAGGTAGTTATATTGTATGATATTCCAAATACAGAGTACGTACGTCGTTTGTTTGATGTCTGCTGGTTAGCGGGTGGTCTAGCTAAAGAAGATCTTCTTCTGCGTTTTCGTCAGTGCCGAGGAGATGTCAGAATGCACAGCGCAACAAAGCGGCGTGATCATGGAAGGAGACATCATGAAAATGATCGCCCTCGAAATCGGAATACGCCCCGCGGGCTTTAGTACGTCATAAAAATCATCCAGTCAATAATTAATGCTCGATTTAGGGTATGGTCGATATCTTTCATTTGTTGATCCAAATTCGGTTTCCACAATTAACTGGTGCCGCTATACATCTGAATCTCGCTCGGACACCGTTGAAAACGACAGCCTGTTCATCTAAACATGAGGGGGCACAGCAGATTTATCCAGAATACAAACATGATAAAATCAAACAAATCGAACTTGAAATAAATGTCGATACAATCGAAATTACAACGATAAGCAATATTTTCATACAATATCATCAATATAACAAATTAATACGGAATCCAAATACTTTACAATTTACAATTTAAATTACACAAATCATAAATCAACTCAAGCAACGTTAATAAATTTAGCAAACAAAAGAAATATCATAGTACAAAATTTAAGCGATAATAACAAAATTCAATTAGCAAATAAAATGATAACAGCAGAATAATCTCATAATAGAAAAGTTAAACGATAATTGCATAGTTCACTTAGCCAACAAAATAAATAACAACAGTATAATCGCAAGATACAAAAGCTAAGTGAAAATAGCATAGTTCAAAAAATGATACAAGCAAAATTAAAATATTTAACTAGAACCAAAAATACGTAACTCAAAGAAAGTTCAACAATACTACAATAAAATGACTCAACAATGCTTCCTAGCTAAATAAGTTAAAGTTACTTGCTCAACAAAAATATTCAATTTCAAAATAGTACAACAATCAATAAATTTGCTACTTACAGTTTACTGCACGTCATTCATACAACAAAGAAAAGGGATCACGAAGAGGGAACATAGAACATGGAACAGAGGGGGGGGTCGCGTGCGCAGGAGAGACAAAACACGAAAGTACTTTAGCCGATCTAGACCGAATGTCTTTCCCGTAATTTGTAAATCCGGAAGTCAATGAACGCATTCTGATCTTATAGGCGTGGCCCACGAAAACATAGGGTATTTCACCGAGAATTACGACGTGGCCACCAAAAAATATACTCAAACAAAATATCATCACAGCCGATATAGCTTCTTCAGCCTAAAATTTAAGCGCTGTGATAATAGCAAAATAATACGATACGATAAATCAAAAAATCATCGCAATACGAACAATGGCGCGTGGCCTCAAAATAACTCGTATTGCAACAATCCCGAACTCTACAAAAGTTCGAACATTAAAACGCCGATCGTTTTAATACGCGAATAAAATTATCAAATCCGTGCTCGCAGCACGGCACAAAAAATCTGAAGATCATAACGCGCTCTAGCGAGGGCTCGAAATTCACAAATACAGACAATGATACGCACTAAAGAACTTTCACAAACGGAAAGCGGGAAGGAAAATCTACTAGCATTTACAAAAGAAAGAAATGAGGATTGGAACGGGAATCTGTGCTGCTTCAAGGTTAATTTGTCAAATTAAAATTACTAATCATCAAATAAACTATAACGATACAAACTCTAATAAATTGAACTCTAGAAATTATCATTCAAAACAAAATAACTTACAAAATTATTCAAGAAGGAAATTGGCTTTACAAAAAAAATACAAAACGAAATCAAATGTAAGTTGACCATCATTGTATTCACGAGAGCGAAAATTTACGTTACTAAAATAATCCAAACATCAAAAAATCTCATGAATAACAATTCAAACATAATACAAAATAAATAAATTGTCAACTTACACCATTTCAAATCCAAACGAAACAATCCCATCTTGAATACAAATTCTTATCAGACCGCATGTTGAAAATTAACCTTAAAATATCACCGATATAACGAAGACAAAACCAGTAGGAGTTTGCTCAGAGCAAGACTGCTCACGGGAGAGAGGTGCTCACACCAGAGCGGCTCACTGGAGAGAGAGATATTTCACCGGTACAAGCGGTATTTATGTGCCTGCTAATTTCACAATTTAAGTCAATATTGCCAATTCACTAAAAAATAAATACTTTATAAAACACAATTATTTTCTATAAAATTTGACTCGTGACAAAAAGTGTTTTTGTCACACAGCCCTTCCACCAAAAAAAAAAATTTTTTTCTCATTTACAAAAAAAATTTTTAAACTTTCCAACAAGGAAATATTCGTAACTCAATAAAATACTCAAATCAAAGAAAAACTAATCAATCAAAAACGGTGAAATCTATCTCACTCAGTGCACTAAACAAAATATAAATCATTACTCAATCAGATACAAAATAATATAGCACAACAAAATAAATCAAATGAGTAAGTAGCAAATATAACATAATACAAATAATAAATACTCATCATAACTAAACATGAAATGTAAGTAGCAATTACAAAAAATAATCAGAACTACATAAATTTTCGAACTCAAATTCTCGGAAAAGTGAAAGGAAGGAATGGTCTAATTCGAAGACAAAAAATCAATCAAGGCCCCACGTTGGCGAGCCAAAATTATGTGTGACATTTAGATGAAGAAAAATATTAGATGTTAAATTTTAAATTTTATCAAAGTGTTCAAAATTTGAAATATTTTATTCATCTCATTTTTATCCTACCTGTCACCCATAATGGGCACGGCGTCAGTTGTTTGGAGGAGAGCTAGGTCGTAGGTGGGGTTGGTAGGAACTTTATTTTGTGATGTTGGTAAATTAGGTGGGCGCCAGTCAAAGCGGAATGTTGACGCAAAATTGAGAAGCTTTGACAAATCTCAAAAAGGAACTTAACAGGATAGGGATTTATTTCATTTTTCGAGAATTTGTTTCGGAAATGCGATAAATAATTAAATAAAGAAATTACTTACAATTTTGTAATACCAGGTAGTTATATTGTATGATATTCCAAATACAGAGTACGTACGTCGTTTGTTTGATGTCTGCTGGTTAGCGGGTGGTCTAGCTAAAGAAGATCTTCTTCTGCGTTTTCGTCAGTGCCGAGGAGATGTCAGAATGCACAGCGCAACAAAGCGGCGTGATCATGGAAGGAGACATCATGAAAATGATCGCCCTCGAAATCGGAATACGCCCCGCGGGCTTTAGTACGTCATAAAAATCATCCAGTCAATAATTAATGCTCGATTTAGGGTATGGTCGATATCTTTCATTTGTTGATCCAAATTCGGTTTCCACAATTAACTGGTGCCGCTATACATCTGAATCTCGCTCGGACACCGTTGAAAACGACAGCCTGTTCATCTAAACATGAGGGGGCACAGCAGATTTATCCAGAATACAAACATGATAAAATCAAACAAATCGAACTTGAAATAAATGTCGATACAATCGAAATTACAACGATAAGCAATATTTTCATACAATATCATCAATATAACAAATTAATACGGAATCCAAATACTTTACAATTTACAATTTAAATTACACAAATCATAAATCAACTCAAGCAACGTTAATAAATTTAGCAAACAAAAGAAATATCATAGTACAAAATTTAAGCGATAATAACAAAATTCAATTAGCAAATAAAATGATAACAGCAGAATAATCTCATAATAGAAAAGTTAAACGATAATTGCATAGTTCACTTAGCCAACAAAATAAATAACAACAGTATAATCGCAAGATACAAAAGCTAAGTGAAAATAGCATAGTTCAAAAAATGATACAAGCAAAATTAAAATATTTAACTAGAACCAAAAATACGTAACTCAAAGAAAGTTCAACAATACTACAATAAAATGACTCAACAATGCTTCCTAGCTAAATAAGTTAAAGTTACTTGCTCAACAAAAATATTCAATTTCAAAATAGTACAACAATCAATAAATTTGCTACTTACAGTTTACTGCACGTCATTCATACAACAAAGAAAAGGGATCACGAAGAGGGAACATAGAACATGGAACAGAGGGGGGGGTCGCGTGCGCAGGAGAGACAAAACACGAAAGTACTTTAGCCGATCTAGACCGAATGTCTTTCCCGTAATTTGTAAATCCGGAAGTCAATGAACGCATTCTGATCTTATAGGCGTGGCCCACGAAAACATAGGGTATTTCACCGAGAATTACGACGTGGCCACCAAAAAATATACTCAAACAAAATATCATCACAGCCGATATAGCTTCTTCAGCCTAAAATTTAAGCGCTGTGATAATAGCAAAATAATACGATACGATAAATCAAAAAATCATCGCAATACGAACAATGGCGCGTGGCCTCAAAATAACTCGTATTGCAACAATCCCGAACTCTACAAAAGTTCGAACATTAAAACGCCGATCGTTTTAATACGCGAATAAAATTATCAAATCCGTGCTCGCAGCACGGCACAAAAAATCTGAAGATCATAACGCGCTCTAGCGAGGGCTCGAAATTCACAAATACAGACAATGATACGCACTAAAGAACTTTCACAAACGGAAAGCGGGAAGGAAAATCTACTAGCATTTACAAAAGAAAGAAATGAGGATTGGAACGGGAATCTGTGCTGCTTCAAGGTTAATTTGTCAAATTAAAATTACTAATCATCAAATAAACTATAACGATACAAACTCTAATAAATTGAACTCTAGAAATTATCATTCAAAACAAAATAACTTACAAAATTATTCAAGAAGGAAATTGGCTTTACAAAAAAAATACAAAACGAAATCAAATGTAAGTTGACCATCATTGTATTCACGAGAGCGAAAATTTACGTTACTAAAATAATCCAAACATCAAAAAATCTCATGAATAACAATTCAAACATAATACAAAATAAATAAATTGTCAACTTACACCATTTCAAATCCAAACGAAACAATCCCATCTTGAATACAAATTCTTATCAGACCGCATGTTGAAAATTAACCTTAAAATATCACCGATATAACGAAGACAAAACCAGTAGGAGTTTGCTCAGAGCAAGACTGCTCACGGGAGAGAGGTGCTCACACCAGAGCGGCTCACTGGAGAGAGAGATATTTCACCGGTACAAGCGGTATTTATGTGCCTGCTAATTTCACAATTTAAGTCAATATTGCCAATTCACTAAAAAATAAATACTTTATAAAACACAATTATTTTCTATAAAATTTGACTCGTGACAAAAAGTGTTTTTGTCACAATATATATATATATATATATATATATATATATATATATATATACAGGGTGTTCGTTCGCTTGGTTGATATAGGGCAATAACATGGGATTTCGATAATATGCAGAGTACTACTTTCTGAAGTAAAATTCGGAGAAATACATAGAATACTTTTCGATAGGGAATAAAAAGTTCTATAATTTGGTTCTACTTTTAACTTGCTAGCATGTGCCGTTTGGGCGCTAGAATTTTTTTAAAATGTTTTTTAGAATTTTCAATAATTTTTCCTGCTAAATCAGTATGAGTTAGAAAAAAATGTTACTTAGCTATTATGTAGCCAATTTTTTTCTCTATTTTATTGAATTTTTTCAAATTTTTTGAGCAAATTTTGAAAAAAGTTATATTTCAAATTTTTTTAAAAATATAACTTTTTTCAAAATTTGCTCAAAAAAAATCTGAAAAAATTCAGTAAAATAGAGAAAAAAATTGGCTACATAATAGCTAAGTAACATTTTTTTCTAACTCATACTGATTTAGCAGGAAAAATTATTGAAAATTCTAAAAAACATTTTAAAAAAATTCTAGCGCCCAAACGGCACATGCTAGCAAGTTAAAAGTAGAACCAAATTATAGTACTTTTTATTCCCTATCGAAAAGTATTCTATGTATTTCTCCGAATTTTACTTCAGAAAGTAGTACTCTGCATATTATCGAAATCCCATGTTATTGCCCTATATCAACCAAGCGAACGAACACCCTGTATATATATATATATATATATATATATATATATATATATATATATATATATATATATATATATATATATATATTGAAAAAAATGGATACATAGCGTGATTGTGTACGTATGTAATAATTTTTGCTTACAAAAGTTCTATCTATAAAAAAATCGTTTTTATTCTTATTGCTGTTAAGCAAAAATCAGAAACAAAGCCACGGTTCTATTTATCATTCTAGAAGTGAAAATACACATATGTATGTATATAAATTGATGGGTCTATGATGGTTGGCTGCACGTCACTGGGTTCATATCTACAATACGCACTCTCTACCAGTTCACAAACCTCATCTAACCATAACGACACATCTATACGCGGCAAAATATTCTACTCGTGTACGCAAACCGACAATACTGTCTGTATGTGTATGAACTTCGACTAAACGTGATCGTTTTACTCATATATGTATCTGTTCCGTGCGAACAGATATTTGGTAGCTGGGCGAAAAGAAGAAAAAAAATGAAGAAATAACAACAAAAACAACAGGCGAAAGGAAAATATTCGACGTTTTCCACTTTAGACAGACGCGAACGGAACGTTCGGCTGTTTTTTATTTCCGATGCTCGGTTGTTTCTGATGCTATTTGAAGTGCTGGGGGTTGCAAAGCACGCTTTGACTAATGGAGAATTTGTGATTCATTTTTGTTCTCTCTGAACCGGTTCGCGTCCGACTGTAATATTTCTTGTTTTTTGAATATAAATTGGAGTTGGCTGTGGCATGTTGATTTTAATGGTACTAATGCTGTTAATGTTTACAACTGAAATCGAATTTAGTGCTGCTAATTACTAATAGATAGTTTTGTATTAAAAGTGTGGTATCTTTAATTTAAAATAAATATTGCTGATTCGTTTTGATCATGAATACATGATAGATTGATACGTTTACAATCTGTTCATTACAAAACAATCAATAAATTATTTTAATAAAAATATAAAAATAACATATATAATCACGCCATGTACCCAAGAAGGATGAGACACAAATTCTTTCCACTATCCCGAAATTAGTTTTCTCCAAACATTCCTATCCAGACTAGTAACTTTGGTTTCTCTCATTTGGAAACTTTCGCTCACACAACACATACTCTCAATCATACCACTTCAACTACTCATCGGACGTCCACGCAAATATATACCTTTTATATTTTTTAATTTCATAACAATCCGTTCAGCCGAATTTGTTCTACACGTGTCCGACAGACGGACAGTTGATCTGGGTTATTGTAAGCATAAAATTCGTGCTTATCTGTAAAAATGATTATAATATCTCTTTTATCATATGTGGTGTGATGGTCGGTAAAAAATTGAAATGATTTTGATATTAAAGTAGAATAATAATATTATATACTAATACTTGTTTTCTTTTTTACAGGTATGTACTCATATTTACTATAGCTATGATTTCTATAAACCACAAGAAAAGGTATGATATTAAACTATATTTTTAATAGATCTGTGAACGAAATAAAATTATTTGCCATTTATTAAATTTTACAAAATAATGCTATTTTATCTGATTTGCAAGTGTTTATATAAATATTTAAAATTTCAACATAACTTATAACATGTTATTACTCAGAATAATTACTTCTAAAATTTAATAAGAGAAAGACAAAAAAATATGTAACTTGTTGCTATATACTGTTATTTACTTTAATGTCATAGAAATATCGTTTCTATATAAATAGTTAACAGAATATTATCCTACAACAGTTTTTACATTGAAAAAAAAAACTAACTTATGATTAACTTTGACAAATTAAACGACTCTTTCGATAATTTAATTGTATTTCTCTTTATTTATTTGTTTCCAATGCGCTAATATCAATTTCATGAAAGCATTGTTGTGTAATAGATAGATGGCCATGGAATAACACCGTACGTTAACGCAAAATAAAGATAAAATAGATACAGTAAAAAACAAGTTACTTTTTCCGGCTAGTTTCCGAAAAGTTTTGTATCGACTTTCATGCATCGCGTTTCTAAACTCAGTATATATTGGAAAAAAAAACTTGAAACTCAACTAAAACCTATAGAAAAAGAAGACAGGGGGGAGGGGGTACCTGGTAGATATACACATTGATCAAATGATATATATATATATATATATATATATATATATATATATATATATATATATATATATATCGGTCGAGATAAATTGGTTTTTTGTGTTTTTCCGAAAGACAACAGTATCTTTATTGATGGCCATCCGAAGGGTTGTAACGTAATATTTCATTGGAAGGTTTTTCTGTCTTGCGAGGAGACGAAACAGGGATTTAAACAGTGAAAGATCACGAAAGTTTTGGGCAAAGTTAGCGTTGCAAATTAACCGATGTTTAACCCAATTTTGTTTCGAGTTTTTTGTTTTGTTTCGTAACTCACATTCACAGCTCTGCTTTTAATTTTTTTTACTGAAATCGATTAATTTGTTTTAAGGTATTCCCGTTTGTAGCATCGATTTTTTAGGTGTTTCTTCAACATTTTTTTTTTTAACTTTTACATCAAATACAGATAACAACACTTATACCGTTAGAAAGTGTATTTAATGAGGTTGTGAGCAATATTTTTTTGTTTCAAAAAAGTCAAATTTTCACTTAAAAAAAATGCCGTTAAAATGATCAGGTCAAAATTTAGATTTGCCAATGGTGGCAGATAAAACTCGCGTTTTACATTTCTAAAACAAAAACAAATTATATGCTAGTACTTGTAACACATGTAACTTTCGTTGGAACCTACAAAATGTATAATTTTACCCCTAAACAAAAAAACGGGTCAATTGTAGACACTAACAGTAATGTCACTTATGACACGAATTTTACTAAGGCGTTTTAAGGTCTATCGACTCTTATGAGGTGTACTATCGTCCCCTAAAACGATACAGAGAAGACCATTAACACCCTGTATAAATTCAATTATTTATTATTATATAAATATTGCGAACTAAATTTTATCTAAATGAAAATGTATTGTAAATATAAACAAAAATGAAAATTCATTTCACATTTGAATGGATATTTTTTCTACATCATTATTTATATTATTGAAATTAAATCTAGTGGAATATAAAATATTAGACATGAATGTATGTCATTTGTAAATTTAATTATTAACATACAAATAAATGTATTTACTAACGTTTTGTTTATTTGGTGAAAATTATTTATTATATTATATTTGAACTATATTACTAAATTTATAATCAATATATTATGTCCGCTACATTTACGGTTAATTTAAAAAAATAATATATTATATATATATATATATATATATATATATATATATATATATATTTGCAGTGAATGTAAAATTAAATTACGTCTATACATACATACACAATCACGCCATGTACCCAAAAGGGTGTGACACAAATTTTTTCCACTATCTCAAAATTAGTTTCCGTCAAATATTGCTGTCTCTACAAACAACTCTAGTTTTATCCACATTTATAATTCCTCTCATACATGCTCTTCCATTCCTATTCTAACTTGGAAACCTTTGCTCACGCCACACACTTTCAATCATACCTTCAAAATCATTCATATAAATTTTTTTAACCAAACGTTCAATAGATATTTGCTCAAGATGACCGGCTAATGCTAATCTTACAAACAAATTAAATTAAAGAAAATTATAATTCAGCTAAGTGTATTATAAAATAAAAAAATATTTTTTTTTAATAAATTACTTTTATCTGGGTATTATTGTATTTTTTTTTTCACTTTGGAAACAGTCATATTTACCCACGGGCTGATGATGGATGCAAAAAAAGGGAAAAATGAATTTTCCAACGAGTAAATAATAACGAAATTTTCTCATTAGTTTTTCACAATATTCGCTGTATAATAGAAAATACATTTTTTTGTTTTTAATATTCTAATTTAAATAAAATTTGGCTATCTTTAATTAAAAATTTATAAATTTTATAATCTAGTAACTTATTTTGTTGCCTTAGTAACTTGTTTCTATGTTTTGTTTATTTACTGTATCATTTTCCAGATAAAGATGTACGTAAAACCCTTTTTTTTTAATATAATGAGTTCTGAATTAATTTTTACTATGTTAATATTCTTACTGAAATAATTTACTAGCCTACCACAAACCAGAATCTAACCTAAACCTAAGAACCATTTGAACTATTTTCCTATTCCTTTTTGTATGCTTATACCCTGTTTACATTTGTCCAAAGTAAGCGTATTACCATTTAAAGCGGTTTAGCCCAAAACATCTTCTCTTCAGATCTTTTGCATGTATGCAACATCAGACGATTTGCTTCAACGTTAGGAGCAGTTGTCAATAAAATCTAGGTTAATGTTGATAACGTTTCCAGAAGGAGCAGATTTTCACAACTCTGCTGAATGGTACAGATGGAACAGAAACTCTTGTTTATTGTTGCAATGGATCTAAATTAAAGTTTTGCCATTTATATGTGGGCAAACAAATTTGTATATAGTAAAGTTTGTTTTGGTCGTTCATGTAATAACAACATTAGAATTTAAATTATTTAACCGTGTTTTGTTTTCCTGTCGAAAGTGCGCAAACTAATTGTTGAGAGTTTAATATGTGTTTGGCAGTTGTTTTCAGTTGGTAGTATATTTAGTACTTATACTGGTAAATTAGTTATTTGTTTTCTATGCTGAGAGACATGTTGAAATTAAGTGAATTATTACGTTTGTTTAATTACTGTAATCTGTTTCAATGGCGGAACTACAAATTTTAGATTTTCTCGCAAAATTTTTAAATAAGCCCCTTCTGAACATACAATAAAAAATTTTCTGTAAAAATAATATAATTTTGTATTTTTAAGTCAAATAATTAATATACTATATTGTATATGTTTTTTTTTACCGGTAAAGTAAGTAATTACTTAAATAAAATATGCGTATTTTATTTTCATATCGTGTAAAAATTTTCTTTACTTGATATGTCAACTTTTATGCTTGTTTAAAAATGGCAATTGATATAATTAAATCACATTTGTTTTGATTGGCATTTCTAGAACTGGCGATTAATAAAATATAATTTAACATAATAAATATTTAAATTTGTAATTTTTGACATTCCCCAACATATAGCGTCGCGGTGTGGTAGAATGCTTGAAATCTGACGAAATATCGTCCGAAATTTACTGCTCCGCGTTACCATAGTAACGCAAAACATCTGACAGATTGCCTCGACCTGCTAGATAATCGTGTTAAATAAATTATGTCCCAAGAAAACGGACTCTCATTTTTTAAGTTTTCGTGTCGTAGCTGAAAATGACGAACTGACGTTACGTACATATACACACAAACACACACGCACACACACTCTGGTCTGGTTTCTTCACACTTTTAGGAATTTTGTTTATTTCCACACACAATGTTGGCAACAGTGAAATTTATGCGTCGACCGACATTATTTTCTATATCAGACAACCGAAGAAGCACTTTAACTAAAACTTAAATCTTTGGCAAAGGGTCGTAAGTGCATTTATCAAAAGTGATCCCATAGTGAATTATTTAAACGTAACTTTGTTGGGTTGAAGATAAATTGTTTTAGGATGGGTCCAAGTATAAACCCTTGGACTAATTTAAAAAAAAAAAAATCTCTAATATTTATGGTCTGCGAATTTTTTTTTTAAGTACAGTGTAAAAAAAATATATATACTATAATATAATTACTATAAAAAAATCTGTAATTTTATTTTACTATAAATATTCTGTATTTCTTTCTCAAAATTCTATAATTTTTATATAATTCATAATAATCACATAAAATAAGTAAAAATGACCTAATAAGTATGTAAAATTGCTTACTTTTGCAAATTGCATCACATACTTAATGTAGAACTACATATTGTTGATATAACTTCTTAAATTATGTAAAATTACAGCTTGCATATTAATATCTGGAATAATTCATCATATTTGTATAATAATACTAATAAAATATTTTAAGTGTATGTAATTAAACCTACAATAATATTACAGAACTAACAAAATTTTACCTATTTATGGAAATAAAATTTTAATAAAACTACACCATAATTTTCCAATTAAATTACAAATAAAAATGCAAAAACGTTTATCAAAAAAGAATAAATTGATATACCCTAATAACGCTATTAAAATGCATGAAATTGCATTTTTCCTGCAGTGACAATACAAAAAAAAACCCTAAGCAATTAATATTGCCGTTAAAAATTAAGTGAATTTGCAAATTTTTTCCTCTTAAACGAGAAATGTCTAACACCTACGTCTAGTTTCGTTCAAACATGACTTGTTTTAAGTTGGCTGCTATATATGACGTGGTTAGCGCACCGCAACAATAGTTAATTTCCTGCGCTGAAATCTAATCTTCTTTGCCTCGTATAACGCGTAGTAGCAAATGCTGATCCAACCACAAACCGTATGTAAGGCACTTATAAATGAGACAAAATGACATGGTTTTAAAACCATTAACTTTTGCCGAAGATTAACAGTTACTATTCGCGGATTACAATCTCGCATATTAGCTCGGCGAATGAGGCATTAGAGGCTTGTTCTATATTCAACTGATACAATGTTTTCTAATTATATATATATATATAATTATCTCGAAATGTATGACTAATTTCTTTTTTACTGTAGTGATAAAATATTGTGTCATTTATTACCATTTTGCACCCCTTAAATTTTGTATAAATTATATCAAAATTAATTGAAATAAACAAATAGCTCTGTTTGCTCTTTTCTATTCTAATTGAATAAATGAAATTAAATGTAAATTTTATTGAAATAATTTTAATTTGAATATTTAGATTTCGAATTAAAATATGTTTATTAAATAGCATATTTATCGTTCAAACACGATTTTTTTTTCGTTCAATATTTATGAATTTATTTTTTCTCGATTTGAAATTGTTCTGTTTGTTAATTTACAAATGTTTTGTTGAGAACTTATTCAGTATTGAACCAATGAAACAAGTGAAGTATTTATTTCTTAAGTTTATTTTTAGAAACAAAAAAACAAAAGAAAAAGTCGTAAATTCAATGTTCGTTTCTTAAATTGAATACAATAAATTTGTCTAGTAAAGTTAAATGTATTGTACCGAGAAAGTCTCTATTACTTCGAAAGTAGAAATAATAGGCCACTATTTTACTAAAACAAAAGCATTGTGAATTTATAAATTATATTGAAATTATACAAAATTCTGTGCTGGTATGCCGTGGTCGCAGACGTTTCGCTATACATCGTAGATAACATCCGCAGTGCTTGCATGACTGAATGAAAGTTTCTATGTAAAATATAAATATTATATTTTTTTTTAAATCTTATCACAAACATTTTTTTAATAACTTTCTTATAAAGACGGACGTTATTATAAGAACGTCGATTATTAATAAATATTAACACAGAACTTAAATCTAAAGCCGTTTTATTTTAATATATTATTTCGCAAAAATATTACAAAATATTTTCAACAACAAAATATAAAACATAGTTTTTACTTCGTGTATTTCCGTTAAGAATTCGTGTCGGATTTGTTATCCAAGTAACTTATGCATCAGTTGCCTTTTAATCACACCTCGCGGAATATATAATGTGAAAAAAGAAAACGATTTTAAGTTTAAACAAGTAGCTCTAGGGTGCGCTGACACACGACCCATTAGACACTGTTAAATGTTCTGATAAGTCAGTGATTATCAAATGTTACCTCACAAATGGACCGTACATAGTAATCTTCAGGCTTTCAAGGCCGGTATCTATTGAATTTCTGGAATTTTCTGGGCTGGTAAAACGTGACATATATATTAAAAAAAAACCACATTGTATAAAATGAAACATATTGTATATAATTTTCTTAGACACATCGTATAATATATCCGTGAAATAATACAGCTTAGGTAGAGAGAGAGAGAGAGAGAGAGAAGAAAAATACGTTACTTGTATATAATGGCGTAAAAATATCATATTAAAAAAAAATATATATTAGGTAGTTTTGAAAAAAATTTATGTTTTTTTTGCCGAAATATTGGATTTCGTCTTCTGAAAAATGTCAAAATGATATGAAAATAATGAAAATACCTCCCATACAGCATGCCTGCAATAAAAACTATTTATTCAGCGGTTTTTTAAATTTTGGAAATTATAAAATTCTGTAATCTAGTGCTTTGGGTGCTTAGGTATTTTTACTAGGAATTTAAATGTTTCCAAATTATGAATGTGGATGAAGCTATAGTTGCTTGTCTGGATAGGGAAGTTTGGAGGAAACTGATTTCAGGATAGTGGAAAGAACTAACAAAATTTTATCTATTTATGGAAATAAAATTTTAATAAAACTATACCATTTTTTTCCAATTAAATTACAAATAAAAATGCAAAAACGTTTATCAAAAAAGAATAAATTGATATACCCTAATAACGCTATTAAAATCCATGAAATTGCATTTTTCCTGCAGTGACAATAAAAAAAACCCTAAGCAATTAATATTGCAATTAAGTGAATTTACCAATTTTTTGACACACTCGGGTACATGGCGTGATTGTGTATGAATGTATGTATGTAATGTAATTATTTGTATTTTATTACCTACTAATTACCACTTTGACTGCAAGGAAAAGTGGTTAAGCGTTTGGTACGGTGTCTGTAACATTTTCAAAAAAAAAAAAAAATTGTATAGAAATCCTTCATATAGCCTCTAGATGACGAATCTGAACTTAGTTTATGTGGGTGTATGTGTGTGCGTCGTCAGCTCGCTCGCTCGGTCGTAAGTCAAAATTTTGTGGCCGCAACTCCTCCTAGACGGTTCGACCGATTTTAATGAAATTTTTAGGATAAATTTATCTAATACCCAGGATGGTCATGTGGTTTTGGTTTTTTCCAGTGATGCCAACTTTTCGAGAAAAAAATTACTTAAGTTTTTAAAAATTTATTGTGACTACATTATTTATCCAATTTTGATTAAATTTTCAGAAAAGATTCCTTTGGTTATCACATAAATTATGTTATTTTAGTAAAATTCAGTGTTGCCAACTTTTCGAGAAAAAAATTACTAAAATTTTTTAAAATTCATTGTGGCTACATTATTTATCCAATTTTGATGAAATTTTCAGAAAAGATTTTTCTACTTACCGTATAAATTATAGTATTTTAGTAAAATTTAGTGTTGCCAACTTTCCGAGAAAAAAATTACTAAAATTTTTAAAAATGTATTGTGGCTACATTATTTATCCAATTTTGACCAAATTTTCTGAAAAAATTTTTCTACTTACCACATAAATTATATTATTTTAGTTAAATTCAGTGTTGCCAACTTTCCGAGAAAAAAATTACTAAAATTTTTAAATTATTTACCGATTTTAAACAAATTTTTACAAAGGATTTTCTTAGTGACCACAGACGCTTCTAATTTTATTATTTAATAATTGATATTAAAATGTATAAAACAAGATTAAAAGTATATGGGTAAACCCATATATAAACTACTTTGACATTATCACATAAACCGGTTAAATAAAGTGGTCACAATAAATTTATAAAAATTTTAGTAATTTTTTTCTCAGAAAGTTGGCGACACTGTACTTTTTTAAAATTATCTAATTTATATGGATACCAGAAGAATCTTTTGTGAAAATTTGAACAAAATCGGTTAAACAACATGACCGTAATAAATTTTTAAAAATTTTAGTAATTTTTTTCTCAGAAAGTTGGCAACACTGTACTTTGTTGAAATTATCTAATTTATATGGATACCAGAAGAATCTTTTGTGAAAATTTGAACAAAATCGGTTAAACAATATGGCCGTAATAAGTTTTTAAAAATTTTAGTAATTTTTTTCTCAGAAAGTTGCCAACACTGTATTTTGTTGAAATTATCTAATTTATATGGATACAAGAAAAATCTTTTGTGAAAATTTGAACAAAATCGGTTAGACAACATGGCCGTAATAAATTTTTAAAAATTTTGGTAATTTTTTTCTCGGAAAGTTGGCAACACTGTATCATATTAAAATTACGTATTACGTAATGTATGTGAGTACTAGGGGAATCTTTCCTGAAAATTTGACCAAAATGGGATAAATAATGTAACCACAATGAATTTTTAAAAACTTTAGTAATTTTTTTCTCGGAAAGTTGGCATCACTGGAAAAAACCAAAACCACATGACTATCTTGGGCACTAGACAAATTTATCCTGAAAATTTCATTAAAATCGGTTGAACCGTCTAGGAGGAGTTGCGATCACAAAATCTGAGGACCGAGCGAGCGAGCTGACGACGCACATCCATACACTCACATAAACTAAGTTCAGATTCGTCATCTACAGGCTATATGAAGGATTTCTATACAATTTTTTTTTTTTTTTTGAAAATGTTACAGACACCTTACCAAACGCTATACTACTTTTTTCTTGCAGTCAAAGTAGTAAAAATGAATAAATAATTGTTACTTATTTTCGTTGAAGCGTATTCTGTGATGTGGCCTTGAAATGTGTAATGACAAGTAAATTTGTATCGTACGTGTTTTAATAATAATAATATTTATTATAGTTTGCGCTAATGTACAATACATTCAGGTCCTCCCTGAATACATTGAAATACAATTAATTATAAAAAATACATTTAAAAACAAAATACAAAAACAAAAGTGATATTTTTATTTTTATTTATAAATCAATATTAAATAATATGTAAACATATAACTTTAACTCTCTATTTTCTGTAAAAATATTAAAAATGTTTCACCAATGGTACATGTACCACAGTTTGAGAACCCCTGAATTAAACAGTTATGTTATACCAACTTCTTGTATTGTAAATTAATATATTTATAACAATTTACCATTATTTTATGATTTCTCGTGATAGAGAAAAATCACTAGATTGTTATATAGTAATTCAATGATGTTTTAGTTAATGTTAGATGATATTTATTTTCAGTGCATGGTTAAAACTATATTATATATAAAAATTATTCAACAATTATATAATTTTTTTATTATTAATATAATAATTACGGTATCATAATTAATCTTTTTGTAATATTAAATATAATTATAAGTATATACATATTGCAAATAAAAATCCCTAGTTTAGTTCCTAAATAATATAGGTTGGTATTTGTGACAAATATTGCTAACGCTGTTAACCTCTGCTAACTGCTGTCACTTCTTTGAAAATTTTTGACCGTTACAAGTCGAATTCAAAGTCTTATATATTTTATAACGATATTTTTTAATTAAACAGTAATTTTTATTACTACATTTAATTAATTTTGTCTTATTAGATACAGTTAATTTTATAATTATTATTTTATTTAATTCTAACTTTTTATTTCTAAGTGTTTGTATATTCTTCTACTTTAGTTATTGCATCAATACTTTTACAGGTAAGTTTTTATTTACTGTTTTATTATTAAACAAATGTTAAAAAAAACGTATTAATTTTGTACATTTTTTCTATATAATTCTAAATCTATATAGGAATATGTTTAAGATCTATTTACACATATCAATGACATGTCAGTGCCGCCGCGGCTCAGTGTCAATGCCATTTGTGGTGCTTATTCACACATATCCGTACAATTTGATCAGTTTGCTGTTAGTGATTTTAAAAATATTGCTTACTAAAATAATATTTTGAATAAAAAAAAGCAAGATAGCCGCTGGAGAAATGCTATAATATAATTCCGAACCAATTTTATAAGTTTTTCGTCGTTCGTTTTTAAAAGCTTACTGAGCATTTGTATAAACTCAACCAGAATACTCATTCAGAAAAAGATATGCACATATTATATACTATAATCTTGAATGTTATATAGCAAATATTTTCTTGAAATTTATTAACATTATAAAATGCATTCAGTAGCAAAAAATATATAATTGATACAATTAAATTATATAATTTATTATTTTACAATTTTACAATCAATATTAAAATCAATATTAACGGTTTTGTTTTTTATTTCTGTGTACACATCGCTCATATGTTATCTTTATAGGTTAAGTTGATTTATTAAAATTTTAATAAGTTAATTGTTAAAGACATTGTTGAAATAAATTAAAATGTTGCGAAATTTCATATCTAATGTAAATTTTATTGTTTAGTCATTGTTAAAAGGAGACAGTTTTAATGTAATTTAGTGGGATTATTAAATTAAAGTAATACAACTCGCGCCAAAGTAGCATAATTTAAAAAATTTGTTTATGAATTTACAAAAAAAAATAAAAATATTTAAATATTAAATAAACGTAAATTTAAAGTAAAACGGAATACAATTAAAGTTACAATACATGTTATTAGAAAAAAAAATATTAATAAGAGGTATCTATTTCATATAATACAATTTTGAATTCTTTGTTCTATAAGAGGGTAGATATTCACTATAAACAATTAGTGTTAGATGTCGCATTAAAAAATAAAAACATTGTTTTAGTATCGATTGACATTGTCTACATTCGTACGAGTTCTGAAATGGATAGTTTTGAATTATTTAATAAAATTTTTTTTTATGAAGAAATGAAAGACAAAAGATCTAAAAATGAATTTACAAAAACAAATAATAACAACATTTTGCAAACTTGCTTTTTGAGTTTTAAAGTTTTTTCGCATGTCTATTTAAATTATAAGTAAATATAAATCAATTTTTCTAGATCGGAGATAATTGAATGAAAAATTCTTATTTAGCAGCATAAATGTCACGTTTACTTTACAAGTATTTTATTTGCAACCTGGGCATGGAACCGGTAAATTATACCGGTTAATTGATATTTTTGCAAATATTTTACGGACCTTAATCGATAATTTGAAATTAAAAACTAGTAACTTTTAACCGAAAAGAAATATACCTGTTTTACATAACAAATATTTTAGCAAAAATTATGAATTTTATACTTTTTTTTACCAAAAACTTTTTTGCACACAATTAAACAATTTTAAAACAGATAAACAAAACTGAATATTTATTTCTAAATTAAGATAATAATATTTATATAATTAAATTAAATTTTTCTGAAAATTAATAATGATAATTTTACTATTTGATTACAATAAATATATAAAAAATATAATAATAAAGTTAAGCAGTATACATTAGTTACACAGTTTTATTTCATAAAATTTACCGAATAATTAACCGGTTACAATCGGTTCTTTAATATAAAAAATCGATTAAAGAACGAAAATCGACATTAAAATATAATTCTCGGTATTGGTTAACCGGCTGCAACAAAAAAAATTTAATCAAATTTTAATATAACAATATGAATTTTATTACGACAGAAAACATACTTTTAAGATAGATAATCACTATAAAAAAATTAATGTGAGACACCTCTTATTAATTTTTTTTTTCTTTATTAACGTACATTATAACTTTGAATTCTTTTCTATTTCTCGAGTTTCGTACGGGTGCTGCTATATTAACAACGTGATTATAATATTCTATAAAAGGGTAAATATTCACAAAGAAAATTTATGTGAAACACTTTATATTTTAAAATTATTTTTTTCAAAAAACATATATTGATTTAAGAAATTGTTAATATTACCTATATTTACATTATTTTTGATAATTATAACAAATTAAAATATATATGGTTATCGAATTTTTTTATTCATCGGCGAGGGCAAAAAATTGAAGTTTCTCATCAAAAAAGTTTTTATGCAAGCCGATTCGAATATTACACAAAATTTAGATGGTGCACCAAGTGCTTAAAAATGCCATTTTTTTTAGACTTTTTTCATGTATCAACAACAATCGTAACTCTGTGTTTTTATGCCCACATAAAAATGCGACAACGCACTATACATTAACTATAAATTACAAGAAAACTGTTAAGGATTGGTTGAAAATTACCGAAATTAGTATTTTTGTTGAGTTACGGCTCGGTCAAATAAAATGTTAATTTATGTTTAGGCCATTATATAAAAAAATCCAAAAAATTGTATTTTTGATTGCTCGGTGCGTCCTCTAGATTTTGTTTAATATTTGAATCGGTTTGCAAAAAACATTTCTGATCAGAAACTTAAATTTTTTGTCCTCACCGACGAAATAAAAAATTTCAATACACCTTTATTTATGTATATATATATATATATATATATATATATATATATATATATATATACATATATATAATATAATATTACATATTACATTTTCGTTTTTCAGTTGATGCAAAATGCCTAAACAAATTAAAAAGAAGAATTACAAACAAAAAAATAGGGAGAAGAAGCAGTCTATGAAGAGTCAACGGTCTAATTTACAAGAAAGTGACAATGACAGCAACCAAGTAACACAAAGTGATAATCAAAAACATGAAAATGAAAGAACACATAAAAAGAAAGAAAGAAATATTGCATATCATCAAAAAGTAATGCAAGATGAAAATAAAGCCAACATTAAAAGAATTCGTGATAAAGAAAACAAAGCTAAAAGAATGTCAGATATCGAAAAAGCAAATAAACAAAAAGAGGTAAATCGAAATAGTTTTTCTAAAAGAATGCAAGATGAAAACGAAGCAGAAAAACGACGGCAGATAGATAGAACCGCTTTTTCTAGAAGAATGCAAGATGAAAACGAAGCAGAAAAACGACGTCAGATAGATAGAACCGCTTTTTCTAGAAGAATGCAAGATAAAAACGAAGCAGAAAAACGACGACAGATAGATAGAACCGCTTTTTCTAACAGAATGCAAGATGAAAACGCAGCAGAAAAACGACGACAGATAGATAGAACCGCTTTTTCTAGAAGAATGCAAGATAAAAACGAAGCAGAAAAACGACGACAGATAGATAGAACCGCTTTTTCTAACAGAATGCAAGATGAAAACGCAGCAGAAAAACGACGACAGATAGATAGAACCGCTTTTTCTAGAAGAATGCAAGATAAAAACGAAGCAGAAAAACGACGACAGATAGATAGAACCGCTTTTTCTAGAAGAATGCAAGATAAAAACGAAGCAGAAAAACGACGACAGATAGATAGAACCGCTTTTTCTAAAAGAATGCAAGATGAAAACAAAGCAGAAAATCGACGACAGATAGATAGAACCGCTTTTTCTAAAAAAATGCTAGATAAAAACAAAGCAGAAAAACAACGAGAAATAAATAGAATCGCTTTTTCTAAAAAAATGCTAGACAAAAAGAAAGCAGAAAAACGACGACAGATAGATAGAATCGCTTTTTCTAAAAAAATGCTAGATAAAAACAAAGCAGAAAAACAACGAGAAATAAATAGAATCGCTTTTTCTAAAAAGATGCTTGATGAAAAGAAAGCAGAAAAACGACGAAAATTGGATTACATTAGTTTTAAAAAGCGAATGCAAAATAATGAAAGTGCTGTAATACGAAGAGAAAAAGATTTGAAATATTATATTCAAAAAATGAAAAATCCTGTTAATATAAAATTAAAATGCACAAGAAATTATTTATATTATTTAAAACAGAAATATAATCAAGAAAAAATGAACCGAAAACGAGATTACGACGTAAAATATAAACAAATAATGAGACAAAATATGAATTATCGTCAATTAGAGAACTATAATACTAGACAAAGAATGGCTGCAATAAGATTGAAAATTGATTATAAAATTGAAGAAAATAAACGAAACCAAAGATACATGAAATTAATGAGAAAAACTGAATTGTACAGATAATTGTACAGAGAATGAGAAAAACAGACAATATCAAATTAACTGCAGACAATACAAAATTTTAAAAATGATTGAGTATAATAGCAAAAATATACTGCGAAATGAAACGAGAAAACAAAATTTAATTTTAAGACTTAATAGAAGGAAAGATTTAAGACGAGCAATACAGAAAAAGCGTGAACTTGTAGAATATAGAGAAAGCGAGAGAAATTTAGATCAAGCGGCACACACCCTCATGCGACAGATTGAAAATTTGAACTTAGAAGAAAGCAGTAGACGTAAAATTATTAGATTACAGAATAAGAATTGTAACTGGATTGAATTGACGCGTATGTATAATAATAATGTAAAATTAGGTCCAACAGAAATTTGTTGTTCGTGTGGAGGTTTATGGTTTGAAAAATCTATTAGAAAATTATCTAAAAGTAAAATTTTATCTAAAGGATTTAGTAATGATTTCATAGAAAAAGTTTTTTATTTAAATTTATGTTCTAATGATAATTATAATTTTTGCATAACATGTAGTAGAAATATCTTGTGTGGAAAAATTCCAAAATTATGTTTGTCAAATGGTTTAGACTTTCCTGTTATACCTAATTGTCTACAAAATTTAACTCCTTTAGAAGAAAGATTATGTGCAGCTAGAATACCATTTATGCAAATTAGAAGTTTAGGATGTGAAAGACAATGTGGTTTAAAAGGAAATGTAGTTAATGTACCTTCAACAATTGATTCAACAATTTCAGTTTTACCACGTCAATTTAATGAAAGTTTAACGATTCAGGTAAAATTGAAAAGAAAGCTATCGTTTGACAGACATTATATGTTGGAAACAATTAGGCCTCACGCAGTATATGAAGCTTGCAGATATTTAATCAATTCGCCTTTATATATTGCGGAAGGTATTATTATAAATGAGGCTTGGTTGTACAGGAGACCTGTTAATCAAGAATTTGTAGTTGATCCTGAAGATATAGATAATTTAGTTCAGGATTTAAATTTAGAAGATGATGTACCTACAGAAAGAGACCTAGAAGAACCAATCAATCCAGGTGGTGCCGAAACTTTAGTCGACAACGAGAACGAAGTCGAAAATATTGCTTTGGCGCCTGGAGAGGGTCAAATTCCAGTAGGTATATTATTTGATAAATATGCTGAAGAACTTTCGTTTCCCAGTATTTATTGCGGTATACCTCGTAATATTACAATAAATTTAACTTATAATAATATTGCAAAATCCGAGGCAAGACGGTATGACCGTAGAGCAGTTCGCGTTGATAAATTGTTATATTCGTACAAAAAACAAGAAATTAGTAAAATTGTTGGTGCTATTGGCATATGTTTAAGAAAAAAACGAGGAGGTCCTGCAATAACTGCTGCTCAAGCTTTAAATACTGATTATATTTCAAATTTAGTTCAATTTGACGATGGCTATAAAATGTTAAAGGGTATAAGAAGTTCTCCAGCATATTGGGAAAACGAAAAAAAAAAGGTAATGGCTATGATTCGACAGCTAGGTATACCAACATTTTTTTTCACTTTATCAGCTGCTGAAACAAAATGGAAAGAATTGTTGGTAATATTATACAAAGTTGTGGATGGAAAAAATGTGTCTGAAGAAGAAGCTATACTTTCAGATTTTAACGAAAAAGCAAGATTAATTCGTAAAGATCCGATTACATGTGCTCGATATTTTGACTACAGAATAAGATGCTTATTTGAATTATGGAATTTTAAAAATGGTCCTTTTGAAAATTATACAGTTAAAGATTATTATTATAGAATAGAATTTCAGCATCGCGGTTCACCACATGTACACGGATTATTATGGCTTAATAACGCTCCTAATTTAAATGAAAATTCTGTTGAAGAATGTCAACAATTTATTGATAAATTTATTTCATGTGACAGTAAAAATATAGATATTCAAGATATAATTTCTCTTCAGACACATAAGCATACCAAAACTTGCAAAATTCATACTTCAGAAATTTGTAGATTTAATATGCCATTACCTCCAATGAATCAGACACAAATACTTTCTCCTTTAATAGATGTAGCAAATAATGATATGATTAAATTTAAAATGATTTTAAAAGATTTGGAAGTATTTTTGTCTGATTCAGAAAATGAAAATATGACATGTAATGAAATGTTAAATAAATTGAATATCTCAGAAAATGAATATATACTAGCTATTAGATTTTCATTAAAGAGAACTAAAGTTTTTTTAAAACGATCAGTGAAAGATGTAATGATTAATGCTTATCAGCCTAAAATGTTTAGTTTACATAAAGCTAATATGGATATTCAATTTATAGTAGATGCGTATGCTTGCTGTTCGTATATAATAAATTATATTAATAAATCAAATCGTGGAATATCAAAATTAATGAGCGATACGATTGAAGAATTACGTAAAGGTAATATACGAGGGCTGTTTGATAAGTCAGTGACTTTTTGAATTTCCCGTGCAGTAACTTTAAATGCAACATTGCTCTTGTCAACTGTTATCTATTGATAGACTACTGTACAATTTTGGGTATGCTACACCATTTAGTTTGTGTTTGACAGCCAATTAGAACCGACAACCTTGTGAATTTTCACGAAAATGGAAAAAAGTGAATTTCGTGTGCTGATAAGAATTATTTTTTACGTAAAAAAACCATCACCGAAACCAAGCCAAAGCTTGATAAATACTATGGAAACTCTGCACCATCAATTTCAATGGTTAAGAAGTGGTTTACTGAATTCCATTGTGGTCGTACAAGCACAATTGACGCCGAACGTTCTGGTCACCCAAAAGAGGTCGTCACGCCAGAAATCGTCAATAAAGTCCATGAATAATTTTGGACGATCGGAGAATAAAAGTGCGTGAGGTGGCTGAGGCTGTAGGCATCTCAACTGAGCGGGTACATCACATTTTACATGAATATTTGGACATGAAAAAGCCCTCCGCGCAATGGGTGCCGCGATTTCTCATACTCGACCATAAGTACAACCGTGTGACCATTTCAAAGGAGTGTTTGGCAATGTTCAGCCGCAATCCGAACGAGTTTTTGCGCCGTTTCGTTACCGTAGATGAAACATGGATCAATCACACCACACCAGAGACCAAGGAAAAATAAAGACAGTGGGTTTCTTTGGGTGAACGTGCACCAAAGAAGGCCAAGATGGGTCTGTTGGCTAACAACGTCATGGCTACAGTATTTTGAGATGCAAGCGGTGTCAGTCACATCAAAAGGGTAAAACGATTACCAGCGAATATTATTCAGAGCTTTTGGACAGATTCGATATTGATTTGAAGCAGAAACGACCGCATTTGGCGAAGAAAAAAGTGCTGTTCCGACAGGACAATGCCAAAGTGCACATGTGTGTAGTCACCATAGCAAAATTCTATAAATTGGGCTACGAACTGCTACCTCATCCAGCATATTCACCAAATTTAGCCCCCTGCGACTATTTCCTATTTCCAAATTTAAAAAAATGGCTAGGCGGTAAGAGATTTGGGTCGAATGAAGAGGTCATAACTGAAACGAACGCATATTTTGAGCGACTTGAGAAAACCTATTATTTGGAAGGAATAAAAAATTTGGAAAAACGGTGGACTAAATGTATCGAGCTAAAAGGAAATTATGTTGAAAAATAAAACGCTTATTTGCCGAAAAAAAATTTTTTTATTCAAAAAGTCACTGACTTATCAAACTGCCCTCGTATCTATCCGAAAAAAATTACAAGTTGTAGCAAATAAATTTGTAAATGCTTCAGAAATTTCGGCACAAGAAGCTGCTTATAATGTTCTAGGTTTACCATTAAGCAATTGTAGTAGAGATGAAATATATATTCCAACATCTCCTTCTTTTGAACGTGTTAGATTGCTCAAAGCAAATAATTTATTAAATAATGTTAACAGTAATTCCACAAATATATTTTATGATAGTATTATTGAAAAATATTGTAAACGTCCAAAAGAGTTAGAAAATGAATGTTTAGCTCATTTCGCTGCATATTATACAGCTAAAACTAAATATTGTAATGCTAATGATCAAAATGATGATATAGTAGATAATGAAATTGATTTCAAAATTCGTAAAAAAGCCAAAATTATTCGCTACAGACGTTATAATTTTGAACAAGATTCAGTAAATTTTTATAGAGAAAAATTAATGTTATTCGTTCCGTGGAGAAACGAAGAAAAAGAATTGGAAAATATAGAACATGAAAGTAAATTTAAATTATTGCAAAATATAATCAATAAAAATAGTAAAGAATTTATATATGATTGTGCCGATATAATAGATGAAGCATATACAAATGTGTTAAATGAAGCAGTTAATTTTGATATTACCGAACATAATAATAATGCAAATGACTTAGATGATGAATTTAAATCATATGCATTAGAAATACCTGATGTAGATATTCTTGCTCAAACAAATTTTACCGCTGAAAATCAATCACATCAGACATTTTTACTTCCAAATGAATTGCCAACTGACGAATATTTTGCTTTATGTAGATTATTAAATCACCGACAGCGAGAATATTTGCTTCATGTATTACATAATTTTTCAGTTAACTCAAATACTGTTTATGAATTTGTCAGTGGTGGAGCTGGTGTTGGTAAAAGTAAATTAATAGAAGCACTCTACCAAACATTATTAAAATATTTTAATTCAAAAGCGGGAATTGATCCAAGTTCTGTAAAAATATTACTTTGTGCACCAACAGGCAAAGCAGCTTTTAATATTAATGGCATGACTATTCATGGAGCGTTTTCATTACCACTTAATCAATGCGGATATGAAATGGCTGGTTTGAATAGTGATGTTCTAAATTCAATTGTAACTAAATTAATAGACTTAAAATTAATTATTATTGATGAAATATCTATGGTAGGTTCAAAGATGTTTCATCAAATTAATAAAAGATTACAACAAATTTTTAAAACTAATAAAATTTTTGGAGGAATTTCTGTAATTGTTGTCGGTGATTTTCGCCAGTTACCGCCTGTAGGTGACAGATGGATATTTAGTAAAGATCACGGAGAAAATTTAAATTCTTTAGCTGAATCATATCTTTGGAATCAGTTTAAATTATTTGAATTAACTGAAATAATGAGACAAAAGGATGATTATTTATTTGCTACTGCTTTAAATAACATGGCATCTGGTATTATGACTTTTAATGATATTAATTTATTTAATAGCCGTATATTTCAAAAAGATGATATTTTTCCAAATCAATCAGTACATTTGTTTCGAACAAATAATGAAGTAGATAATTTTAATAATAAAAGATTTAATTCTTTCGATACTGAATTTGCAATTGCTGATTCTTTTGACTCTGTTCAAGGAAATAGTTCCGCACGTGCAAAAGAATTATTGTTAAACAGTATTTCTCTTTGCAAAACGTCCGATACTTTCGGTCTTCCAAAAAATTTAAAATTACGGGTAAATATGCGTTACATGATAACAATTAATATCGATACATCTGATGGTTTAGTAAATGGTGCAACGGGATATTTAAAATTAATTGATTATGGTCACAATAATACTGGTAAAAGAGTTCCTTTGCGTGTGTGGTTAGAATTTGATGACAGTAAAATTGGATCAAATGCTAGAAAATCATTAAAAGATGTAATTAATCGTAGAAATTTAAATAAAAATTTGATACCAATTTCAACTGTCATACGTATTATAAAGAAACGAGCAAATTGTAACTTGCAAATTCAACGTCGACAATTTCCGTTAATTCCGGCAGAAGGTATGACAATACATAAAAGCCAGGGCCAAACGTACGAAAAAGTTGTGGTTAACATAAATAATCAATCTTTACCACGGTCGTATTTATATGTTGCATGTAGTAGAGCAACCAAATTAGATGGTTTATATATTATAGGTAATTTTAAACCAACTAAAACACCAAATCAAAATGATGTTGTATTTAACGAAATACAAAAATTAAAAATTGATCCTCTTAAAACTAATTTTTCTCATTTACAAATTGAAAATAAAAATACATTTAGAATTATGTGCCATAATGTACAAAGTTTAAATAAGCATCATTTTGATATTACTGTAGATAAGGGTTTTATGACATCAGATATACTTTTATTTATTGAAACTTGGACTTTGCCTGAAGATAAATTTAATTTTCCAAACTTTTCATTAATTGCGCGTATAGATTGTCAAAATCGCCGGCATGCATTTGGTATTTATTGTTTAGTAAAAGATTCTTATGTAAATAATATTAAAAATATAAATAAGTATATTGAATATGATGATCATGGACATATTGAATGTATAACTTTTGATTTTAATGATAATACAATTTGTGTATTTTATAATGCTCCACAAACAAAATTTAATACAACTAATAATATCATCAGACAAAGTCTTGGTAATCGACAAAATAAAATTATATTTGTTGGAGACATGAATATAGATCTTAATAAAAATGCTGATAATCGTTACGTGGGCCTCTTACAAGAATATAATCTTCAATCAAAATTAAAAATAGCAATGCCAACGACTCGTACAGGTTCTCAAATAGATTGGTGTTTCTCTAATTTAAATAATATAGAAACAAATATATATGAATCTTATTTTAGCTATCATAGACCACTATACATATCATTGCTACAATGTAATTCTTTGTCACCTTCACGTAATAATATGTATAATAAAATTAATAAACCTTGTGGATTTTTTAATGAATACAACGGATGTTATTGTAATTCAGTTATGCAAATATTATTTTCATTGCAATCTTTAGTAAATACTTTCTCTGGTAATCCGTATGGTGAACTTCATAAGAATTTAATAGATATTTATTCAAAATTTAAATCACAATCATTAAATCCTATCAGTAATTATTCAATTAGAACAGCATTAACTACGTATAGTAGTAGTAGTGGCATATATTACAATGAAAATACACAACAAGATGTTTCAGAATTTTTTATGAGTTTGTTAAATTCTTTAGAATTAGAAAATTTAAATTTAAAACATTGGTTTGAATTTAATTCGTATGACACTGTAATATGTTCAACTTGTAATTCAGAAATTGACAGACCCTACGCAACTGATTTTATACATTTTATTAAGTTTGAAGAAAATGATACTTCTGTAAACTTTAACCATATTCTAACAGATTTGAAAGATAATGAATATCCATGTTTAAATTGTAATATGCAAACAAAAATTAAAAGTAATTTTTCAAATTTTAATAAATATTTTGCATTATTTCTGACGCGATATAACTATAATAGAATTACAAAATTAAATATAAAAATTACTGATTTTAATTCTGAATGTGTAATAATTGGTTCAAGTACTTTTAAAACTCTTGGAGCAATTTTACATTATGGTGAAAGTTTACATTCAGGTCATTATATTAGTATTGTAAATATTAACAATTTATGGTACAAATGTAATGATACTTCAATTACACAGTGTGATTTTCCTGATAATTTGGAAGATGTATGCATGTTATTTCTAGAAAAATTATAATTATATATGCAATTTGTCTCCACATTTCATACCACGTCAATTCTATTCAGACAATTCAATTCAGAACTAGATCGTGTTATTGATTAAATATCTACATATTTTCGGAAAAATTATATACAAGTTTATTTTGATAATGAAATAGGTTTAATTTTGATGTTATGTGTTCTATATTGTCTTTCTTTAATTTCTTTATTTTTCTATATATTTTAAAATTAGATCTAAGCAGAATTGTAAGACCTTCAGAGTGCCCGTACTCGAGGAAAACTTAGAATGGAATTGCTTCTCTGCAAAGATTCTAATTTAAATTTATATAAAAAAAATATTTATCAATCTATCTAACTGTCATGTATTTTTGTATACTATAATGTATTTCTTTAATTTCTTTATTTTTCTATATATTTTAAAATTAGATCTAAGCAGAATTGTAAGACCTTCAGAGTGCCCGTACTCGAGGAAAACTTAGAATGGAATTGCTTCTCTGCAAAGATTTTAATTTAAATTTATATAAAAAAATTATTTATCAATCTATCTAACTGTCATGTATTTTTGTATACTATATTGTATTTCTTTAATTTTTTTATTTTTCTATATATTTTAAAATTAGATCTAAGCAGAATTGTAAGACTTTCAGAGTGCCCGTACTCGAGGAAAACTTAGAATGGAATTGCTTCTCTGCAAAGATTCTAATTTAAATTTATATAAAAAAATTATTTATCAATCTATCTAACTGTCATGTATTTTTGTATACTATATTGTATTTCTTTAATTTCTTTATTTTTCTATATATTTTAAAATTAGATCTAAGCAGAATTGTAAGACCTTCAGAGTGCCCGTACTCGAGGAAAACTTAGAATGGAATTGCTTCTCTGCAAAGATTCTAATTTAAATTTATATAAAAAAATTATTTATCAATCAATCTAACTGTCATGTATTTCTATATTCTATATTGTCATTCTTTAATTTTTTTATTTTTCTATATATTTTAAAATTAGATCTAAACAGAATTGCATGTCCTTCAGAGTGCCCGTACTCGAGGAAAACTTAGAATGGAACTGCTTCTCTGCAAAGATTCTAATTTAAATTTATGTAAAAAAATTATTTATCAATCAAACTAATTGTAATGTATTTCTGTATTCTATATTGTCATTCTTTAAACTCTTAATTTTTCATGTAGTTTAAAATATTTTATTTCAGTCAATTCTACTGTTGTCGTTGGATTCAGTATTAATTTTGTACGTAAAATATATTTTAGTAGTTAAATATTTTTTCTTAAATGTATTTTTGTTTTCATGCTTTTGTGAGGTATTTCAAATTAAGGAACTCCTGTTCGTGTAAGTTATTTTATAATTTAATAGTTTCATGATTTTTTTTAATTCACATTTTTTATTTTCATATGTTGTGAGCCTCCGAACAACGCATATTAATTTCCATTTTATACTGGATTAAACAGCACCTATTAATGTAAGTTATTTTATAATTAAATAGTGTCATATTTTTCTAATTCATATTTTTTTTATATGTTACGAGTTTTTAAACAATGTACATCAATATAATTGTATGGGTTATTTCAAATCAAAGTACTTCTGTTCATGTAAGTATATAATATATCTTTCAAATATTTTAAATAAAAAATATAACTAATAAATTATCATTATAATCTTATAAATTTATTATATTGTATTAATTACATTTAAATTATTATAATTTTATATTTCAATTAATTTTAATGTTTTTTTCAGTGTCATAATTTTCAATTATAATAGATCGAGTGCAATTCAGTAGTCATTGTGACATATTACATCTTTTCGGCAATTACTTTTAGTAAGTTCAATCTATTTTAATAATTTAATATATTTTAATTTTTTTTTATTTTCATGTTTGTTCTACGAGATTTATGGAATTTTGTCATCAAACTATTTATATTCTGCAAGTTTTTGTTATTTTATTATTTAGATAAATATGTTAATGTTTTTTTTTTCTTTTTTTGTTTCATGAGTTCAACGTATGCTGCATTAGGAATTACGTTCAAGCAAAGAGAATATAATATAGTAATAATAAATATAGTAATGATAAATTATAAATTCACATTAAAATTTTGTTGTGGTACTTATTAGACAATTTTAATATAATATTTTTTATTAACATATTATGTATAAAAATATATGATGACTATTATATACAGTTTATTTGTTTTAGTATATTGTCTGATATTTTTATACATACATTTTAAATTCACATCATTTATTATTTAATTCATATTATCTATTAAAAATATTAAAATACTGATTTTATTTTATCAATATTTAACAGCAAGAACATTAATTTAAAAAAAAGTAATATTTTTATTAAAAATGAAAGAAAAATTAAAGTGTACAAGACAAGAGACAAAATTTAGAATACGAATTCAGACAAGAAAATTTTTTTTCCTAAGGAAAAAAGGTCATAAATTCTTTGAAACTCTTAAATTTCAGTTGATTCTAAAGTTTCTGGTTTAAAACTACAGTAAGGTTTATATTTCTGCTATTTTATCTACTAAACACATGTGTCGCTTCTTATATTATATTCTCTTTGGTTTAAGTCAAAAATTATAATACATTTATTAAATTACAATAAATTCAAAATATAAAAAATTGAATGTAAGATTATTTTATCCTATTTTTTATATCAATTTGATTTAATCGTACCCTTGGTAATTTTAGGCAAACATTTCTTGAACTGATTCTTCTGCAAGTAAAACCATATTGTATAAGTAATTGTATATGTATTATATATTGTATAATAATGTACATCATTTTATGTAATTTTAAATTTAGCATTCGTGTACAAAAATATATTATTATAATTAATGTATAAAAATTAATATATGTATTAAATAATAAAAATAAAACTCCTAAATATCGTTAATAATAAATTTATTTTAATAAATATAAATTCTCTTGGTGTATATGTTAAATTATTATTATTTTATTTTTATTGCATTAAACACCATTAATTTTATTTTTATATATATTTACAATATGACAAAAATAAAATAACATAGACATTTGTATACTACAAATTTACGTAACCAAAGTAATTGTATTAAACAAAACTAAAATACAGCTAAAATAATATAATAGTAGTAAATAATGTAGTTGATATTACAAGTTTTCGTTTTTTAAATATATCAAATAATATATCTTACAATAAATATACTATAATATTAGAAACTAGTAATATAATGAGATTTTGTAACAAATAAAAATATAATAAATGGCAATGCTTAAATTGAATTCGACATTTTCAGACAAGGAATTCGCCAATTAACAAAGATACAATACGGAAAAAGAAAAATTGTAAAATATAAAATCATTGTAATTCTCAGTTGATTTATAATTTGTTTGAGATTTTTATGAAAAATTTTGAATAAAAATAAATATATATATTGATCAACAATTCCACCATTATCAAGATATGAAATATATCCATTGCATATGCTGAATTAAAACAATAAAAATTTTTTTATAGAAGTTCATCTTTTAGGAAAAAACTTAAACGCATCAATCCTTTTTTATTAAAATGGATTTCATCCCTTTTTTGTCCTAATAGATGACGCAGATGTCTGGGTCTGATGTAAAATCTAAAACACATTAAATAATCAATTTTTTTTCATAAAACTTTTTTTTAATATTACCTTTCAAAATACTCAGTCCTAATGCGATTATTGGTCATAAAATGGTTGTGGACATCTACAATTTTGCAATTATCGTCTGTAAAAAAACATTGTAATACGTATTTATATTTTAATAATTTTATTACATTACCTTTTAATTTAAAAATTTCTCTATTAAATTGTTCCAATTTCATCATATGCAATGGATAGTTTTTGTATCTCGGGATTGGCGGTATTGTTAACCAATATATATTTTTATCTTTCAAGGTTTTTCGTAGTTGTCTCAAACATATTTTAAATCTACTAAGAGAGACTAACTGCAATATAAAATAGAAATTATTAATGCTAAATAATTCATTTACATTATCTATATTACATTTTTCACGTCATTTGTGCCGATTAACACAATAATTTTCTGTTTTAAATTCTTCTTTTGCCTTTGCACTCTTCTAATTAATTGGCGAATTCCTTGCCCAGAAACGCATAATCCCACTTGAGCACTGCCCTTTACTACAATTTTTTTTACAATAAATTAGCATATTTACATATAGGTTATATAAAATATATTTTACCATTTTTATTTGATCTCATACGTAATACGTTTGTACAAAATCGCACCATGTTGCTATCTCCTAATATGGAATATTCATTATATTTCTGTAAATAAACAAGAAATAAAACAATAACATAATTTCTATAACAGTTTATTTTTTTTTTCTTACTTGAATATCCATTTTAGCGGCAACCACTTTTGCACTATTATCAGACAGGAATCAACAAAAGGTAAAAAAATAATAAGTAAAAGACAAGGTAGTCTTCAAAAAGACTGTTTGTGTACCAGAATACAATGAAACTGTACTAGGAAAGATACGGAAAAGACCAAAAGGAAAAACAAAGAAAAAGCAAAAAAAAATTGGAAAAGATGATGGAAAATAATAATGAAAACACAAGCACAAGAAACAGCGAGTAACGGCAACAATAATAATGGCGGCTTCACTTGCCTTGGCACGAACACGGCGAAATATCTCAATTTGACATGCGCAGTAGTCAGTGGCGTAGCTAGGGAGGTGGTTAGGGGGGGAGGATACCCCCCCCCCCAAGAACCTGAACGACCAAAAACATACGTATGTGAAATATGAAATATGTTTTTTTATTTTTATAAAAAATAATTTTTATTGCTCTTTATTTTTTATACAAATTATAGTATTATCTTTATTGATTATTAATATTATATCATTTCTTTAGTAACCCCTTTCATGACAAGTTTCTGGCTACGCCACTGGCAGTGGCAGTAGTATTAGTATTTAGTATTGAGACTAGTGCGACAGTGGCGGTATAGCAAATCGGGTAAACTTTACAAACGTTCGAAATCTACTGCTCAACTTGGCCCCCGCTCCCTCCTGGCGAGGAGAAAGCTAGTTTTTTGAGAACGTAGTTTGACAAATTTGTAACAGTATTTGTAATAGGGAAACAATAATAGATGCAAACATATAACTTATAAATAATTATATTTAATTTTAAATATACTTACTTACTCATATTTAAAATAATTTCCTATATAACTAAAAAGTAAATATAGTAATAATAAAAGCGTATGTTAAGTTAATTATTGTACTTTCGGTAACGTTATTTTGTAGATGTAAGAAAAACCCTATGATTGTGGTATCATTTAGCGGTTTTTATTTATAAAATGCATTTGATAGATACATGCACTTGGAGTGGTGGAAGTTGTTGCTGTAATTTGAACTAATGCACTTTCCTTAATTTTCCTTATTTCAAGTTAAAGGCGTATCTTGTAATAAACAGTACTATCTTTAGAAAAATTTGATACTTTACGTATGTTCAATGAAGCCAGAAAACCAGAAGAAAGCAATTTTTATTTCGCTGTCATTATTGTGTTTTTACAAAAAGCAGTAATTTCAAAATTTCTTAATTCAACAAAATATATAATAAATACAAATTAAAGTTTTTTGGTTGTTAAATGTAAACCAAAACTTTATTCTTAATATAATAATTATTATATTATAAAATGTTTATATATGATATCAATAATAAGTATCTAAATTAAAACTAATAAGTAAATTTATTAAAACTGCAATTATAAAGTGACGTTATATATTATAATGATTATGTTTTACTACGTAAGTATTTCTTAGGTACATAATCTAATTATTAATCGTAACTTAATATTTTGTTTAAATTTGAACATGTGAAGTTACCGTATATGTTAAAAAAACAACTATGAATTTTATTATTGATATTTAAATTTTTAACAATTTTAGGTTTTGATTATCAGTGCCAACCTCAAAGATTTTACCGTCAAAGTGGTCTATATATGGATTTATCCATATACTTTCAATCTTGTTTTTTTCTGTTTTGTTTGTTTATTATTTATGTCCATTGTATATTATATTTTTTTCTGAAGATGATATAGGTACATTTAGTATATATTTAAATATAGTGTATTTAGTATATAGTTTAATATAGAATTAATCAGAACTTAAACCTAAATTCTTTTTTATTTTAATATAATGAGTTCTGAAAGATTTTTTTACTATATCAATTAATATTTTCCGAAAATATGACAATAATTTTCAAATTAAATGAAAAAAAACTAGATTTTTTTAATGTAGCAAATTTTTTATTAACCAATTTTTTATCCAAGCCATATCTTTCAACTACACAGCCAATATACATGTGTGTACCTAATAGATTTTCTATTTCATGATGTACCTCTTTTCACTTGATAAACCATCCCCTACCACTTTTTCCGTTTTCCTGTAAGAACCTCATCCCCTGTTATTGCTCCTGCAACCTAACATCTATTTCCATCCGTAGCAGCAGAGAGAGAGAGAGAGAGAGAGAGAGAGAGAGAGAGAGATCTCTCTTGCTGAATAGCTCGAGCCAGACGTTTCAGCAACGCGGCGCTGAAATCATGTGTTATTACGCGTGACTTGCTAAACATACCGTATCTACACTCAGTTTCTCCCCCTTTCCAGTCTGCCGCCGGCCTATGGCAGGATATGACGTCACCACTCGCACCCTTCCATTCCTGCTGTCGCCCGCTATTCAAGCAGGAAAGCAGTACCAGCCGCGTGCACTAGCGAACTGGTGCGGTGGTTTTTTTTATATACAGTCGATTCCGCTTAATTGGGACACATCGGGACTAGGGCATTTTGTCCCAATTAAGCGGCTGTCCCAATTAACCGAATTTTACATAAAATTAAGCAATCGATATTTTTCTTTCAATAATTTTATTTTATAAATTCTTGGAAAAAAACTATAAACTACATATAACCAAAAAAATATAAACTTTTAAGAAAAAATAATAATAAATTCCAAAATAAAATAATAAATAAATACATATATTTTTAATTCAATTCAAAAATGTGTCAAGTGTAGTCTGTCTTTTGTTTTTGAAACATTTCACTTCTACACTTATCCAGCAAAGCAATTTTACTAGAAACTGTCATATCACTTCTTGGCATCTTGGCAAGAGTCAATTTTTTTTAAATAAAATCGACAAAATGTAAGTTTAACGAACCTTCCACGCGCGAGGTGTAGTGGTAACTGAATCATAACTGAATACGTAACGATTGAGACAGCAGGGTAGACTCTCACATCTTTAATGACCGGTGCCGCGCCACGCCGACGCGAGGGTAAACATTAACCTTTGAGCGCGCGTGGGTCCGTACTTCATACGTGAATGAATGTGTTGGGAAAAAAGTTCACAGCGCGCAATACTAATGTAATTAATTGATACATATTTGCTAGTTTTTTAAATATAATTTTCCATGTTGTGAATCAAAAAGATATAAAGCGTATCATATTAAATTTTTTGTAAATATTTTTTCTTGTGAATACATATTTGTAACATAATATATACTGTGATCTTAAATTTACTGTCCCAATTAAGCGGAATGTTGTCCCAATTAAACATGTAAATTTACTGTTGGTTCCTTGGTTTGGTTTCTGTTCTTTGAGATTTGGCCCAAATAAGCGGCTGTCCCAATTAAGCGGTGTCCCAATTAAGCGGAATCGACTGTATATAAAGACACGGTTGGTTTCTCATCATTGCGACTTATTTTCGACACCCTGCCATTGGTTCGTTTTTTTTTTGAGCTGATCTTTGAGATTGCAGTGACGGAGAGTTCTTTTTTTTTTATTACCGACATTTCTATACTTTTTGTTAAAATATTGATTTAGCAGTCAGAAATTAAAACTTTATTCATAGTTTTTATTTCTTTTTACTTCACACTTTAATTAAGACCATTTACAGCACCTGAAAAATTGCAGAGCTTTTGTTGGTTTTTATTGTTCGTCTGCGCATTGATGAAATATATATATATATATATATATATATATATATATATATATATATATATATATCATGAGACATTATAATCCGTAATATTTCTACGTATAATTATTCACCTGCTGTTGTTTTACATAATTGTTTAAAAATACATGTCAGAATTATTACAAACATTATGTAATATGATATAAATAGCGAAAATTTGTTTAGTTCTGTAATATTATTATTGGTATAATGACATATTTTGCTAAATTTTGAAATGAATGAATTACACTTAAAATATTTTATTAGTATTATTAAACAAAAACTAAGTCTCATTATGTTGACGAATTATTACAGATATTAATATACAAGCTGTAGTTTTACATAATTTATGAAGTTATACCAACAATACATAATTTTACATTAAGTATATGATGCAATTTGCATAAAGTAAACAATTTTACATACTATTACATAATTTATGTGATTATTATGAATTATGTTACAAAATTTTCAGAATTTTGAGGTAGAAATACAGAATATAGTAAACTGAAATTACAGATTTTCTATAGTAAAATTTTACAATTATTTTTCTGTAATTTCTTTATTTTTATTTTTTACAGTATACTTCTGAATTTAATAATAAAATTTAAAATCTGAGATATTCCATTCAAAATAAGGAAGTTTGGATCAACTTTCGATTAAACAGGAAGTAACATTTTAATACCAATATTTTATTTTAAGTGAGCATATCACCACACCCGTATATATCAAATTTCGTGACATAATATCATATAGTTTTTAGCATACAGATAGCCTAAGCTCGTCATGGGACATTCCATATATCTTGTAAACATTTGACAAATAAAACTTTTTTTACATGTTCCGCCACTGTACCAATTTCTTGTTGACAATCTCCTGTGGCTAATTCAGAACGAGCGTCAGCAGCCCTCTTTAAGGGCCCGTATTTACGGGTACAAATACTCAACTATACACTTTACAGATGTGTTCTTTAATATAAAACCACCATCTTAACTAATCAAAGGACTTACGACCGTACGTAACGAAATTTATTTAGAGAACATACTCAAAGCCTATATTGCAGATTTAGTTACAAAGTTAAATTCTTGGTTTGGTTGCAAAAGCATAAACGGAAAATGGCTGCTGTGGAAATGAGATTTTTACGTGGGGTATGTGGTGTAACTAGGAGAGATCGGGTACGAAATAGACTAGTGTATGATGAGTGTGAAATTGAAAAAAATGTTGTAGCAAAAGTTGGTGTTAGTCAGTTAGGATGGTTCGGACATGTTGAGCGAATGCGTCTAATGAACGTCTGGTTAAAAAGATTTATTTGAATGATTTTGATGGTTTACGTTTGCGTGGACGTCCAATGAGTAGTTGGAGTGATATGATTGAGAGTGTTTTGCGTGAGCGAAAGTTTCCAAGTAGTAGGAATAGAAGAGCATGTATGAGAGGAATTATGAATGTGGATGAAGCGAAAGTTGCTTGTTTGGATAGGAGTGTTTGGAGGCGACTGATTTCGGGATAGTGAAAAGAGTTTGTGCCACACCCTTTTGGGTATATGGCGTGATTGTGTATGTATGTATGTATGTATGTATGTTAAATTCTTAAACAGAAACAAATTACAATATAGGTTTTGCATTTTATATATTTTCGATTTATAAGTAAATGATAGTACAGTTCGTTCTGAAAATTGAGTTGACATAAATAAGCGGTAGTTTTTTTTACGCGATATATTTTTCTATACAAAAATCTGCTGTAGCCACCACAGAACCGGCCGTCATCTTGTTAAATAAATTTATGGAATAGAAACTACTCTATAGTCATGGTAACTAAAAACAAAACTGTCTTGATCTTTTTAGGTACACGGCGTAATTATGTATGTATGTATGTATGTTTGTTACAATAACAACAAAATATTCAAAAATATTTTTACAACTTTTTAACATTTTTAACTAGATATAAAAACAGTTGTTATACAACGTATACAACATTTTTGTATATGCACGTGAAAAAATTTTACAACCATAATTACGAGCGAGAGATTTTTGTTTATTTAGCAACCAAATTACAATATACCTGGGCTGCTATTTTGTTTTTTAAATCCACAAATACAAACAAAAATTTCCAACTAATTAAAATCCAACTCGACATTGTTTGAGAGCGGACTTTTACACCGAAAAAAGGGGCACACTTATTTTATTGGCACAAGTGATCCGGGGTCCGTTTCGTTTGGCCGCTTCAGTTCAATTTAATTAAATTTCTCCAGTAACGCAATAGTATCTAAGACGGGCAAATACACTGAGAAAAACGCTCGCCTTCAAAGTGATTTTCCTATAAAATTTTAATAAAGTACTGCTTTTCAAATAACTCGCGGCTAGACGCATCGATTTTATTTCACTTGGGCCCGGAAAGAAATAAAATACCGCTAGTTTCCGTATTTTATATACACTGTAAAATAAATTCGATAATTTTACATAAAAATCTGGAGCAACTGATTTACACCAATTTAATATGTAAATTTACATACGTCAGAGGAAAATTTTTACATTATATAAATATAAAATACGTAAGCTTACTTATATTACTTTTAATTAATTATTTTACTTAAAATTACAAAATTATATTAGTTTCTCAGAAAATTTATGTAAACAATCGTTTTACTGAAATAATATGTAATTTTTTAAATTTAAATATGATTTTTATTTAGTGCAAACTTTTTTGTTACAGTGTAGTCTTGTCAAGTGAATGTTATATATATTTCTCGTACTAATGCTAGTAACGAAAATTTGCTGTTGCGTTGGGAATTCGGATAAAAAAAAATTAAGTAGCAATTTCAGATTTGTCTTGATTTTCCGTAAGGTCGTTTAGACTTCAATTTTAAGCTCGTTTTTACTCTATAAATTTTGGCGTAAGTTCATGTGGATGAAGGAAATTTAAATTTTATTATTAGATTTTTATGAGCAGTAAGTTTTAGTAAGGTTATGATTATGGGGGAAACTTTAAGACAAATGACAATTGATATAATCATAATAACTGATATTATAATCTTGATTTTACTGTGACTTTTATGTAAAATGACAAAACTACGGATTATTCAATATTTCGGTGACAAATATACATAGCGTGATTGTGCATATACGTGTATCTATCACCTTTAATAAAGTGATAAAAAACACTTTTCTCAATCAACCGAATAAATAAATAAAAAACAAAATATTGACAAAGCAATTAACCGCGAAATACTTGAACAAACCAGCCACCGCTCGATTGTCGCTTACGCCTCGGGGGGAAATACTCAATTTATCGCCACTAACAATTCAATACAACGACGACGACGTTCGCCAATATCAATTCGAGCACGAAACAGAACCGACCCGGTTGAAATCGGGTGGAGGGAGACGCGAATTGAAACCGAACCGGTTATCAACCGGAAAAGAGAGTTCCTCTCCTCCCCCGCGCGACCACAACGACAATAAATCAAACACCAAAAAAGGAACACCCGTTTTCTATATATTGTACTCGTTTTTGTCTGTGTGTGGTGTGTGTGAAACGAAATTTCTTTTTGCTTCTTGCATCTGGATGCTGGGCGTAATTTTGTCCGCTAGAAGCGTTAGTGTCGCCCCGAAACGGAGTGTATTAAATTTTCATGTAAGCTATTGAAGACTTTATTCATCATTAGATATACAATGAATTTATGATTAGAATCTGGTTGAATGAGATTGATGAATGAAATATATGTTAAGTTAGAATATAAATTAATTTTGACTCTGAAATAAGTTATTTTGTAATTTTATGGTTAGGTTAGGTTATTATTCGGAAATTTATTTAAAAAATTGTGCAAATTTTAAAATTTATTTCTTTAATCGAAATTATACATTAAAATAACTACATAAATATATGTTTATAATAAAGAAGAAAATAATGTTTTTAACTGAATGTCAAATTTGAATTTGTTTGTCTCTTGCGGTAAAACCAAAACAGTATTGCCTATATCTGTTATGTCAAAAATCAAAACCACGTGTTTCATTTGAAAATTTAAAATTATTATGTTAATAATTATAGTTTGTCGCATAAAAATAAAACATCTACTAATAATTCGATTTTTAATAAAGGTATATATTAGTACAATAAGTTACCATTAGAGATAAGAAGCATCAGTAATATAAAGAAATTTAGATATAAGTTAACAAAATTATTTAAAAATGACTGATTGTATATTGATAATAATTTATATACACATTTGTGAATATTATTGTATTATATTTTTTGTTTTTTCTTTTTATATATTTTCATGTTAAATATTTATATTAATTATATATATATTTGTGAATAGCTGTATTTTAGCTAAATAAACGTCTATTGTTATTATTATAAAATGTTCATTAATTCGTGAAAACAAATCAGATAGTAAAAATTTAAATTATTCCGATACAAACAAAAACGCTAACCGTAAAACAATATGTACTTTTTGTTAGTAAACAATTTTTGTTTGTAAAACACAATAAAAATTAAATACTGGTTTAATAGAAACACAGAAAAAAGAACCGCCACCAAATTAAACAGTATTATTTAATAAATTTACTCATATTTGTCAAGCGTGAAATTTTAAAATCAATTCGTATGCAAATTTACCGCCGTTTTGATTTAATTAAAACAATTGAAAGTTTGACATTTCGTAATTAAATATTGTTGTTGACTCTACAATTATGTCAATTATATTTAATTGAAATAAATTATTATATTAGTTTTAGGATTTTAGGGAATTATATAAAAAAAATATATGAAAATTTAATTTACAGATTAGTCGAAAAGGTACATATTGAATAAAATAGTATATTATGTTACAAGAAGTAGAAAGCCATGATTATTGTGTTGAGCTTAGATATTAGCTTATTATAATATGGATATTTATGTCAAATAATTGACGACCATTCATTCAATTTTGATGAAGACTATAGATTATATTAGTATCAGGCAATATTGAACATTAAACCGGTATGTCATGCAAATTTGCATTAATAGCGACTGGGCGTAATCTAATAACCAATGAAAAGAACAACGTTTTCAGCATCGTCAAATGGAGTGACATGACATTACACGAAATATGACAGGACATGTTCACATCATCATCATCACGAGCGTCATCAAAATGGGGTGGGGGTGCGGGGGGGGGGTATATTTGAGTGCATCGGAGCCCGTCATTTCGTCGCCAACGCATCCGAGAAGAATCTCAATGAACGCCCGACAACCAAACTAAAACGATGTTATATTGAATTCTCATCATCAGCGTGTGCGAGGCTGTGGCGCGTCTCTTCGCGTCGTTTCATTATTAAATTAATTCTGGTGGCAAACCGCAAATGAGATTATATAAGCTTTTGACAATTTCCGATATATCGATTCTTGCTTATATATAAAATCATTCGCCGCGTACCACCCGATAGCTTTCAATAACGGGGAGATTAACCGAAAAATTTATCCTGTTTTATTGAGCGAGTTAATCATTTTTACATTTAGGTATTACAAGGTATTTAGCGATAGGTAGATTTGTTTTCATCTTGTATGCTACAGGATTAGTGGAAAATGTTTTGATTGACTGAATAATTTTGTAATAAAATATAATATAAGTAATATATGCTTTTTAAAATCTATCAGAACTCATTATATTAAAATTCAACAGGAAAACTGATACAAATGACATTTACAGTAAATAAACAGAACATAGAAACAAGTTACTAGACGTAACTAAATACAAGTAACTATATCATAAAATTTAGCTTTCATTAATTAAAAATCTATAATCCAAATTTTATGATCTAGTTCAGTGATGGCGAACCTATGACACGCATTTTTGATGACATTTTTGATGACACGCATCTTCAAAGATAAAAAATTTCATAATTCAAATATTTGTATCTCATAACGGGCAGAGTTGGTTATTAATAATAATATTATTACTTACGTTAATAATAATAATTAATAATTTAATTCTGAAACCAGACACGCCACGAAAATTATGTTTCGATTTTTCAAAATTTTGACACACCGAGCTCAAAAGGTTTGTCATCACTGATCTAGTTACTTATTTTGTTACCTAGTAACCTTATTTCCATGTTCTGTTATTTACTGTAACATAGTAAAAATCGTTCAGAATTCATTATATTAACATAAAACTGTTTTAGGTTAAAGTTCTGTATTAATATTTATTAATAATCGACGTTTCGACGAACTCAACATACGTTTTTATCAGGAAAAATGATACAAATGGCATTTACAGTAAATGAACAAAATAAGTTAGGTAACAAATAAATAACTAGATCATAAAATTTGGTTACTATTAATTAAAAATTTATAAATTTTATGATCCTGTTACTTATCCTTGTTTCCATGTTCTGTTATTTACTGTAAATGTCATTTGTACCGTTTTATTCTGATGAAGATGGACGTTGAGTTTATCGGAACGTCGATAATTAATAAATATTAATACAAAACTTAAACCTACAGCAGTTTTATTTTGAAATAATTTTGTATTCTCTAATAAATGGATTATTTAATTTGACAAAAAAAAAATAAATATGTAACATTACACACCTTTCAAATATAAACAAAAAAATTAGCATTAATGTTTAATATTTACACTTTTTGTAATAATGAAAATAAAATATTTTTACATTTATAACCATTATTAAAATTATATTTTGTTTATACACGCAACGCAAATAATAATATAGCATAACTTCGAAACACATTTAAAAAATGATTAATTTAATTGTACTACATTAATTAAATTAATCCACGAACAATACTCATATATTTTATAAATAGGGACACATTTGTGCGTGTGCTTACTAAAATTCGCGTATTAAATTGAAATATTATATTCATATATGTCATCATGAAATGATGAATGATACGTAACGAGAAAAATTTTATTTTCATTTTGTATATATGTATCGGCAGAGAAGAAAAAATGTGACAAAGACGTAGAGGAAGGCGAAAGAAGATGAAGAAGAAGACAAATTTGCATATCTTTGTCATGCCAACAAACACCATATTCAATCCATTATGCCAGAGAATTTAGAAACAAATTGGCGTATTTTGTTATATTTTGTACATATTTTTGCTTTTTACAATATGTATATATGTTTCGTTTTCAGATCCAACCAATCAATTTTGTTTTTATTATATTGTTCTGTAAAAAAAGCACACTTGACTTTTTTCGTAACAAAATATATACAATTTGGATAATTACTTACGGACCACGTGCATAAAACATTGCTAAAAGTTATATAAATTAATTTTTTTCGTTAATTTGTTAACTGATCCAATGGTGCACTTTAAACACTAGTAAACCAATTTACTAGTTTATAAATTTTTGTACACAAATAAATATTTAATTAACAATTTACAATAATTAAAAATCGAAGACAATTTTTGTCGGGACCCAGTAAGTCATAACTAGTAAATTGGTTTACTAGTGTTTAAACAAAATGTTAGAAAATCAATCAGTAATTTTACAATTATTCAGAAGTTTATGACTTGTTTTTTTTTCTGATATAATAAATAAGGCTAACGCGATTGATGTTACATGTAATAAACTTCTAACGGCTACAGTTCCGTTAGAAAGCATTTTCGGACATATGTTTATTTGAAGTTTTTTATTTAGATTACTCATAGGAATCATCCGGTGTAGTTTTTCCCCGACGTCATAAATCAGTCTGTATATAATTTATGAATATTATTCATGTAAAATAGGTTTATCTATTTCATTAAGAATATGACTGCTTGTTTAGCAATTTGTTAGTTTATTTTAATTTAATAATATTAGATATAAAAATATATTTCAAAAATAGAAATACTATTCATATTTGATAAGATGTAGAAGCAAAAATTTGTTTTAAAGCAAAACAAAAATAAAAGCATTTTTTCATAAACAAAAGAGGTGGGAATACGGGCTATGGTCTTTTCATTTTTATTGTATATCATATTGAAACATGATACTCAAGATTTTCACTTCATATCTTTTTGTTTCAAAAAAGCACAGGATACCTTTTTCTACCCAAGCCTATATTCCATAACCTTTGCCCTGGCAAAGCCAAAATTTAAAACAACAAAAGCCACACACTACACCCTTTAACAATTTCCTTACATTTCACTCGATGACAAAACGTCGGAAAAATCAAACTGGAAAATATGGAAATTTAAAGGTGTAAGCGTGCTTATATATATATATATATATATATATATATATATATATATATATATAACACCGGAGTTCGGGAGTGCTTTCGGGCCCTTAAACACGGGAACACTGTAACCGCTTGAACGATTCCAGAACGTGATCAATCTTCCATCGTATTGACATCTACTAACATGTTTCCCCGAACGTTCTGTTTACATATTCGACCAAAGACAGATACCAGAGAGAGAGAGAGACTCAGAATAGTAACATTTGATAAGGACACAGTTGTTTTGACAAGAAACTCTTGTCATGTGATTATAAGTAAATAAGTTCAAAAAGAATATTATCCGTGTTTTTGGTTAATATATTTTTTGTTTACAATTCCATAGATTAATTTTTAATATGTAGGCGAATATACTAATTTAAAGTTAATCGTAAAATTTATTTTATACATTAATATTTGAAAAATAACAAATATATTATTTGTACGGATATTTTAATGTTTATTTAAAATTTGTTTATTGTTTATTATATTTTGCAGCAGGCGAAATACTGTTTATATTAGCAATTCAAAATAAACAAACATAAAATATTAATTTTAAATTAACATAGTAAGAAATTCTTTCAGAACTTATTTTATTAAAAATAAAACTGCTTTAGGTTAAAGTTTTGTATTAATATTTATTTATAATTTTCGACGAACTCAATGTCCGTCTTCATTAGGAAAATTGATACAAATGACATTTACAATATATAACAGAACATAGAAACAAGTTACTAGGTAACTAAATACAAGTGACTAGATCATAAAATTTATAGAATTTTAATTAATGCAAGCATTGTAAAAAATTATGTAATTTTACATGTTTTATGAATGTAATTTTTTATAAAAGAATGTAATATTTCCTAAATTATTACAGTAAAATTACAAAATGTTGTTATTTTTTTTACTATTAAAGCATTTCAAATATATTTTTTACAGTGCAAGTAATTCATATCAGTTCATTCAAGCATTTATTATTTACTTAATTTTAAAAATTTTCAGTTTTTTCTGCCAATTATTACTGTATAAAATATTCGTAAAATTAACTCCCTCTTCATGCTTTCAAACTCGAGTAAATTTCAAATGAAATTAAATCAATTCCGTATAAACCCTTTAAAACATTTCTTCATAAACCCTCAATAAACTTTGCAACTCGTCCCATTTTTTTTTCTCGCCCAACTTTCAATCGACTAAAACCAATTAAATTCACCATCAATGCAAACTGTCAAACTGTGTGGGGGAGGGGCGGGGGCAAGCACCCCAGTCGTAATTTCGCTAATTACACGAACGCCACTGCCGAACGCGAGTATTGTCGACATTAGGGGCCTTATCGGCTTCGAAGCCCGGCATCTGTTTGCGCATGCGTAATATCCATTTCGCCTCAAATAGTCCCGTGACGGGCCGTCATGTATTAGTCCATTTAGCGTTTGCATTATGTTTCGTTAAGTTATGGAGATGAACAGTAGAGAGAAGATGGAATTTTGGTATGGGTATTCTCCGAGGAATATTAAAACAAAAACTGCGTCTCGTAAATTATTAAAAAATTTGATGGATAGATTGTTCGTTTGTTTTGATGGGTAATAGAAAGATTTCAATTTTTATATTTGCTTTGGAAAATTGAATATTACATCAGGGATGATATATTGGGGAAGGTAGTCGGGTAATTTAATTATTTACAAGATTATTGCTTATAGTACATTGTGAAAAAAAAATTACTACAAAAAAATCTGTAATTTTATTTTACTATAAATATTCTGTATTTCTACCTCAAAATTTTATAATTTTTACATAATTCATAATAATCACATAAAATAAGTAAAAAGTATGTAAAATTGCTTACTTTCTGCAAATTGCATCACATACTTAATGTAGAATTGCATATTGTTGGTATAACTTTTTAAATTATGTAATATTACAGCTTACATATTAATATCTGTAATAATTCATCAAAATAACGAGACTTAGTACATATTTTGTGTAATAATACGAGTACTAATAAAATATTTGAAGTGTAATTTATTTATTTCAAAATATATCCTTTATATAAATTTACGTAATTATACCAACAATAATATTATAGAACTAAACAAATTTTACCTGTTTATGGAAAAATTCTGCCAGCAAATTTACTAAACTTCTATAAATTTACTAAAAGAGACTAAAAAACTGTAATATTACATACGAATGTATTTTGCCATTCCGGTGGTAATATCATATTACATAATTTTTGTAATAGTTCATATATTTATGTATTTTTATACAATTATATAAAATTACAGCAGTTGAGTAATTATACCTAGAAATACTGGGCATTTTAATAAAAATATTACAGAAATTTATCCTAAAAACCTTTAGATTCAGTTAATATAGTTCTACATTGTAGGTTGAGCACTTAGTTTTTCATTTGATTACTTTTTTTTATCATATTACGTAAAATGAAATATTATATTTAGCACATTTTATAAGATTTCTAAACATAGACTCTCTTAAATATAAATCCAGTTTTAAAATATTGTCAACTACAGCGTTTATTAAAATCCATCCAAGCAGTCTGCAACTTTTACAAAAAACAAGACACATTTCACGTGCATTATCACCAAGCTAAATTAAAAACCAACATCTTTTTTGAAAAAAAAAGAAGATTAACCACCTTAAAAAATCCAATATTCCGCACGGCAAAGTGTTTTTTATTAAAGAGCCCTGATGCATACGGTAGTAATCGCAACTTTCACATCCGCGTATGTAATAACTGAAAATCTACGTCAGATGTCACTCACACACATACATATAGAGTTGGCTATGCCGTTGTGTTTTGTCTTGGTACGTAATGAAGCTGGAAGCAATTTCTCGTTTTATACCTTTTCGCTGGGGTTACGTGTGGCGAAATAAACTCAGGCGCGAGAAGAATAGATTGCGGCCGAATGAAGGTGGGATAAAGTACACCGGAAACGGAAATGGAGCGATGGCAAAAAAAAATGAACGTCGTTCGGAGAATGAATTACAAAATAGGAAGGGTATTAATGCAAGCAAGGTATTGGTAAATTAGGAAGGCGAGTTGAACTAATTTAGAATGGGTGTACTAATGGAATTGAGCATTTTTCTAATGCTTGTATTGTTTTTGCTCAATTCGTTTTTCATTGAGCACTTAGTTTGCGAAAGAAGTTTGTCGTTTATTTTTGAAATATATATTATTTATGGCCAGGAATTTTCTCTCTCAACATACCTAGTAAAAAAGTCTCAGAACTCATTATATTAAAATAAAAAAACTTTAGAATTGATTAATTTCTGTAGATATTTTATTTAAAAATCTATTTCAATATATATACATACATACACACACAATCACGCCATGTACCCAAAAGTGTGTGTGCCACCAACTCTTTCCATTATCCTGAAATCAGCTTTCTCCAAACATTTCTATCTAGACAAGCAGCTTTAGCTTCAGCTACATTTATGATACCTAGAAATACATGCTCTTCTATTCTTACTACATGGAAACTTTCGCTCACGCAAACCACTCTCTCAATCATATCACTTTACCTACTCATCGGACGTCCACGCAAACGTATAGCTGCAAAATCATTCATATACATTTTTTTAACCAAACGTTCATTAGACATCTGCTCAAGATGACCGAACCATCTTAACTTATGTTTCAATATACTCTACAAATATCATCATCAGGAAAAATATACAAATGACATAAATAATAAACAAACAAAACATAGAAACAAGTTACTAAGTAACAAAGTAACCAGATTAAAAATGTATAAAATTTTTAATTTACTTCTAAAGTAAATTTAACTAGCATTTAAAAAAAATAAATTTAAATTTAATATTTGTTAACATGTAAAAAATCTTTGAGAACTCATTAGATTATTATATATCTCAAAATAGATTAATTAAATTTTGTTCTAATTATATTTATTTTTGTTGCAGGTATGTGATCTATATATATTTTATCTACAGTAGTCCAAAGGTATGTCTCTTTTTACATAATATTTTAGAATTCAAATTTATACCAACCGTCACATATAGGGAAAGAGGTATTGTAATCATATCAATTTTGACGTAAGTGATAATAGCAGATTTTTTATTAATAATTTTTTTGATTGACAACTGATTACAATTTTCGCTTTTAAATTTCTATAGAAATTAAAATTTTAGAAAAAAAAAACAGACAATATTTAATTTTTGATAAATATAACTAGTTCACATTCTCTACTATTATAATTATGTATTAACAATTAAAAATAATCATATAATCTAAAAAAGAATATGTCACAGTTCTACTTTAAAACTTTATATTTATTTGTCTTAAACAAACTTACTTAACTGAATTAAAAAAAATATGTTCTCCTTAGCAACCAGTTGACTAAAGATAAAATAAACATAGTAACGGCAGATACGCAATTATTATGCATACAATATGATCTAAAACTCTCGGAACGAATCTACATCGCTTCCGTATAAACTAATAGAAAACTTTAATTAAATTCGTATCTCGGTCGTCTTTTTTTTTTGTTTTTATTTACCTACGCGTGCGCGTGCACAGTACCTCATCTTATCGGAGCGGCAACTGTTATTTACGTACCCATTTTCTTACTGCACCTTACTACTTACTTAACGGCAAGACTAGAAAACAAGATTCCACAACGGTGCATGCTCAATTCACGTCTCGGCAAAACTTTACAGACAATTCTCGCGACGAGAAACGAACTCTGTGCTAGCAAGATAGCAGAGCTGCGGAAAGGAAGGGTGGGAAAATAAGGGTGGAATGTTAGAGGAAAGAAGTAAAGGTGCATTGTTTGCATACTGAAAATACTCGGGGTACTTATATGCAACACTTTTCTTGGCGGTGCCTGAAGTCTAGTTTTTTCTTTTAGTTTATTTATGCTGTACTGTCTACAGAGTTGTGTGTTGCTGAAGAAAATGTGTCGGTTGTGCTTGGGTTTTGAGATGGAATTAACTTAGTTTGGAATTCCAAACGGGTTGCTTACATGTTAATTATCAGACAGATGAAATATTTTGCTTGTCTGCAATAAGTTGCGTTGTTTTTCTCATGTTGCAGTTTATAAATTTTGTCCTTATTAAAGTTTTTCAAGTTATGCATATTTTGTTATGTTGTTTCTTTAGTTTTGATTTTAAATTTACCTGTCAATTCTGTTGGCATCTCGTAAGACTCGAAGCATTACGAAATATCTTGTTTTTTTCTAGTAAATGGATTTTTTCTTTTGATAGAACAAGAGAAACGCGATAAAAGAATGCGAACAGAATTGGCAGTTTAATACAAAATATAACTTATCCACATTTATGATGTTTTATATTTAATTGTTTTAAATTTAAAAACATAGTAAAAAAATCTTTCAGAATTCATCATATTAAAATAAAAAGCTTCAGGATTAAGGTCAGTATATATTTTATATAAAAAATCGACGGTTCCAAATACTCTGCGTTTATCATCATCAGGAAAAAAATATATATTTTTTTCTTGATGATTATATACGTTTAGTATATCGAAACGTTGATTTTAAATCTTATCAAAGATAACATCAATCACTAGGAGGGCACTTAGTTAAATAAAATTTGGCATCCATTAACCAAATATCTATAAAATTTTATGATCTAGTTACTTATTTGTTACCTTGTAACTTGTTTCTATATTCTGTTATTTACTGTATATATTATTTGTATCATTTTTTCTGATTAAGACGAACGTTATTTTACTATAATGTTAATCCTAATGCTTTTTTTTATTTTAATGAGTTGTAACATTTTTTTTAATATACATATTAAACAACTATAAAATGAATTAAAATTTTGGAACACTTTCTATGTGCATTTTATTTGGGTTTTTTGTGGTTCTTCAGTTATTTCTTTTTGTATAGAAAAAATGTATAATTTGCAGTTAGTTTTTCAAAAACTGGTACACTAGAAATTTTATTAAAAAAATGAAGTCAGTACTATATTCAACTTAAGCATAAATTTTTCTAACTGCAACAAAACCATATACATGAACTAGAAAAATAATACAAAGCTATAAATTAGAATCTGAAATCTACATAGGAACTTATACAAAGCATTTCTTCTACAGTAAAACAAACTGACATTATATTTCTTAAGCCACTACCACTCCCCAAAACCTTACAAGAAACTGCAACAATTTACAACACTCGCATTTGCAAACACCCAACAAGAATTCCATTTATACTTCTATGCTCGCACCAAGTCAAGACAGAAATATTAACATACTTCATATGGCGTACAGAACGTAACGCCTAGTACCGCAAACAATGCTTACAAAAACACACATCCCAAGCACAAAAAAAAGAATAAGAAAATAAACTGCGCAACAGACAGAAACCTCGAAAAGCATTCGGAAATCTAGTAGGTGTCAGGAAAATGCAAGTTTTCAAACTAGGAATTTCGAATAGCGTCTCTCCTATTGGCATGGAAACGTTTGTGTATTCTCTGGAGGGTTTCTGAGAAGCAGCACGCCTGAAGATGGAGAAACCAATCATGAAAGATTTGAACATTTGGTTGCTTTCTTTCCTATAGCGAATGCACTGGAATGATTTCCTTGAGATTTCTCTCTGTACACATAGTGCTGTTTATGCTAATACGACAAATATGGGCAAAACTTTGATATGCTTTGATATGCATTTCGAATAGATGGTAGATACAGTAGTTTCGTTGGGGTTTAACTTATAGATTGAAGGAAGCATATATATTTTATGATATGAATTTTATATGATTAGGAATAATTTTTTTTATTATAAGTTAGGTTCAATATATTTGTAAAAAACATTGCTAAGAAAATTAGTTACTTATCCAAAATTGCTTTATTTTAATATAAATTCATATCCTTACTATAAACAATTCAGTTTAGAAATTTTAAACATTATTTTCTCAAAAATAAGGTTTTATGATATGAAACAAACAAGTAATCGAATGACGATTTGTTAACAACTTTTATCAGAGATTAAAAATTAATAAACAATACTATGTATAGGTTTATAATTTTATTTTAGTTAACAATTTTATTAAGTACTATAACACGACCATAAACTTCAAAAAGCACTTTCCAATCTTTCTTACGGTAAACAAAATATCACAATACACCGCACCGTCATATTTTCATAATTACAACGCAGCAACAATTTTACACTCCTAAGAATCTCAACGAGAAAGCATCGAATAAATAAGTTTAAAACTCATTTAAAAAGACTTATAACGGAACATCGCTCGCCACCAAGTCCCTCACCACCCCCTTGTGCTTAAAAGCAAAGTGTGTATATATACGAAGAGAGGGGAAACAGCAAAACAACGGAGAGATTTACAACCCTTTACCAACGGGAAGAACCTTAAAAGAAGAAGACAAAATTATAACCTCATTTCTCTTAAATCACAGCTTCCTGTATATATATATATATATATATATATATATATATATATATATATATAGGTACGAGATATGGTAAAAAAGTAATGAGACTGAATTTTTTCCGAGTATATAGATACCTGAACAGTATTAGTATAATTTGGGATTAGCTGGATTTGAATCTATTACAAGTTGATGGATAGTCGATATTTTGAAAAAAAAATTGCCAACATTTAATGATGAGTTTGTTTAAAGAATGTATGTATGTATAGTTGTTTAAGTACACTGTACAAAAAGTTGCCATTTTACATAAAAAACCATAATAAATAAATTACATATTATTTCAGCAAAACGATAAATTTTCTATAAAAATAATATAATTTTGTAATTTTAAATAAAATAATTAATTTACCATTTACTTGTAGTGTAGTTATGTAGTCAAATAGATCCGTGGACTAGAGAATTTTTGTAGCTTTTATAGAAAAACATTATATGCTAAAACTAGTAAAAAATCATAGTAAAAATCTTCCACAACATTATATTAACAAGATTAGAAGTATATGGGTAAACCCATATAGAGACTACTTTGACATTTCTCGGAAAGTTGGCAACACTGTATTTTAATAATATTATAATTTATGTGGGCACTAGGAAAAACTTTTCTGAAAATTTGATCAAAATCGAATAAATGATGTAGCTACAATAAATTTTAGTAATTTTTTTCTCGGAAAGTTGGCAACACTGTATTTTGTTAAAATTACATAAATTATATGAATACTAGGAGAATCTTTTGTGAAAATTTGAGTAAAATCGGTTAAATAACATAGCCATAATAAATTTTTTAAAACTTTAGTAATTTTTTTCTCGGAAAGTTGGCAACACTGGATATTAATAAAATTATATGATTAATGGGAGCACTAGGGAAATGTTTTCTGAAAATTTGAACAAAATCGGATAAATAACGTAGCCAATATGAATTTTTAAAAACTTTAGTAATTTTTTTCTCGGAAAGTTGGCATTACTGGAAAAAAATAAAACCACATGACCATCTTGGGTACTAGACAAATTTATCCTGAAAATTTCATTAAAATCGGTTGAACCGTCTAGGAGGAGTTGCGGCCACAAAATTTTGACTTACGACCGAGCGAGCGAGTGAGCGAGTGAGCGAGCGAGCTGACGACGCACACACATACACCCACATAAACTAAGTTCAGATTCGTCATCTAGAGGCTATATGAAGGATTTCTATACAATTTTATTTTTTTTTTGAAAATGTTACAGACACCGTACCAAACGCTATACTACTTTTCCTTGCAGTCAAAGTAGTAAAAATAAAAACGGCTTTAGGTTGTAATTCTGTATTAATTTTTATTAATTATTTATATAATATTATATTAATAATATATAATTTTATTATATAATCGACGTTTCGACAAACTCAAGTTACTAGGTAACAAAATAACTAACTAGATCATAAAATTAATAAATTTTTAACATAGTAAAAAGTCTTTCAGAACACATTTTATTAAAATAAAACAGCTTTAGGTTAAAGTTCTGCATAAATATCTATATAGAATCGACGTTTTGAGAAACTCATAGCTTGTCTTCATCAGGATAAAAAATATTAATGACAGTACAGTAAATAACAGAAATAGAAACAATTTACTAGATTATAAAATTTATAAATTTCTAATTAAAGAAAGCCAAATTTTATTTAAATCAGTATCACTTCACACTGATTGAAGCCATAGAAATTTAGAAAGAAAAAGTTACCATTATTCTTATTACTTTATTGGCACACCTCGTGTATGTAGACACATAACACCTCTTTTGAGTTTATGTACCTTAGAAATGGATCAATGTAGCTTTGGGGGATCGGTTTAACGGGTACCGTGGATAGGGGATGAGGGGGAAGGGGTGGTATTTCAGAACCGGATATGCGATACACTTCCCGATTAGCATCATAGTTTAACACCAACGCAACCCCGCGCATCGTAGCCCAATGTGTTCGTATATGTTTTAGGGGCGCTCCTCGCCAAAGACCGGGGTTGACAGCGTGTTGGAATTAGATGCCTGGATAAGAAGCAGCAAATGGATCGAATTGCTAAAGCGTGCCCTTCAGTTTGAATTGCGATGGTTGGGGTAGGGGGGTTAGGGGTTAGGGGGGATTGGTTTAACAGAGAATCGAGCTGATCAGGCAGGAAATGATCGGTTTAATTCCGTATGGCTTTAGTTTTGTGTTAGACGAGATTCGGATGTTCGATTTTGCTCCTTTCCGTTATATGTATGTATTGATAACAAGGAAGGATATTGTAAGATTGCTGATAATGCCCTTATAGAATAGATAAGATTGTATCGAATTTATACTACTCACATGTTTGAAAATTGTAATTTTCATTTAATAGATTTGCTGTTGTAAGTTAACTTTCTCGTTAACTTACCAACTGACAAATGAGACAATTTGAAGACACTTGACAATCTAGTTGTCTTGTTAAATAATTAGTTAAGTTAACAATGTTTTGTGACCACGTACTGCATTTCGAATGAACTAAAAATCAATTTAAATGTGGTACTGATATCTGTCGAATTATCGATGTATAGCAACTACTAAACTAATAAGTATAACAAATACCGACCAAAATGTATCGAACCAAGTTTATTTAACCACTTCGGTTTTTATACCGTTTCAAATTGTTTCAACTCACCGGTCACTGAATATCTATCGGTAGTAGAAGTAGTATAGCAAATGTAAAAACAAAAGAATAACGCAAACGTGCCTCGTCTGTTGGCACAAGATCTTGGCCAGAACATGGGTTGCTATGGCTACTGGAATCTGCACGAGGGCGGGGGGCTTTTATTGACAATAACTGAATTGTTTTCCATTCCCATTGAATTCGAAGTGTATTTCGAGTGGGGGTCCAAAAACTTGAAATTATATAGTATCAGATATGGAGCTGATAGCGGTGAGATTTATTTACTCGGAATAATACACTGTAAAAAAATTATGTAATTTATATAATTTTACATGTTATGTGAATGTAATTTTTCATAAAAAATTTACTGAAGTTCTATAAATTTACTAAAAGAGACTTTACTAAAAAACAAACTATAATATATATCATAATTACATAATGTTTGTAACTGTTCTGATACTAACTATTTTTAAACAATTATGAATAAAATTACAGCAGTTAAGTAATTATACTTAGAAATACTAGACATCATAAAGTTTCATGGTTTGTAGATAAAATTACAAATTTTTTTAGAATGTTTTATCACTAATACTAAATCGATAAACGCGATAAAAGTAGCTATTTAAAGCTATTTGTAAATCAGAAATATTTTAAGCATTAACTTAAATAAATTGCGAACATATCGATAAGAGACAATGAAAAAGAAGTTGAATTAATTTCGTTAAAGACACGATTAATCTGAAAATGTTGACAATATTTTAGGCAAAGTTCAATTTGAAAAATGTGAACATTATCGAAGTTTCTTCTAAAGAATATTTTTCATTGTTAAAAAGTTTTCGTTTTCCCACATTTGTAAAATGAATATTTTTTATATATTGTCTATTTTAGCTTTAAATATAATTTATATCGAAACTTTATTTTTTTGAATAAACATACCCGTAGATAGAATTTTTAAAATATAAATAACTTGTTTCGAAAGAATCATAAATTATCATAGATATTTACATATAAAAATATACGAATAGCAAAATAAAACTTATTTAAAAGTTAGTTTGGTTATTTAAAGAATTTTTTCTACGACTATACTGATAAATCTGTCATTGGTTAGTATATGTAATACATACTGCAATAGTACCCAGAAATCTCTACTACGATATAAAATTTTCGGTACAGATTTCTATATAAAATCGAAAAATTGGATCGTGTAATACAGAAAATTTTGTTTGTACAGAAAACTGTACATTTTTTGTTTAGAAATACGCATCGTGTAAAACCAGCATTAGGCTATAAACCAGTTTATGAGTAAGCTAATATTAACATTTTAACAAAGCTTTGATATAAGAGTAAATACATTTTGTAAGAACCAAGATATGACAAAACATTAAAAGTAAGCACGTCAAACTTACTTTACATAAAATTCTAATATTTCACTGTATAATATGGTAAATGTATGAAACAACTTTAAATAAAAGTAACAAAAAAAAGCATCTTTTTCTTCTTCAGGTTTCTGGAACAATAATATTTGCATGAGAAAGAGACAAGCTTGTCGTATTTTCTCTTTTTATTGTAGGAGTCCACGACTGTAAAGGTTTCCCCACATAAACTTTCATTTCATGCATATAAAAAAATATAAACGAAAAACCACGTTTGTGTACTTCCCCTTAATGAAGGACGGAAAAATATGAACAAAAAAATAAATATATTTGCAACTTCGCTTTTATATTATATTTTGTTAGATTTGTTGACATGTTTGCTGAAATTTTACACCAACGGTTTGTTTTAATTTTATTTAAAGGTGTTTTTGAGACAGATATGAATATATACTGAAATTTATTTTAATAGAAATTTTTAAAAAAAATAATATATTTATTTTTTTATTTTTTATTAGTTGTTGTTGGTACCAGTGCCGTACGCAGATCACCTGGTAGAAACAAAATTATCATGCAATGAGCCCGGAATCACATTCTTAATGAAATTCCGCTCTGAATCATGAACAATATTCATAAATTATATATATATATATATATATATATATATATATATATATATATATATATGATATATATATATATATATATAGTTAATATTCAACTAACCAGATTTATATATATATATGAAAAAACAATTGGACTTCGACTCTTCAAACAAATCGTACTTATAGCTGAAAATATATATATAATTACATGGAACAAACAGTTTTATTCAGTACGATTTTATTAAGATATAAAAAATTGTTGAAAATTAACTTTTTTTGTGTATGTATTTCCCCCCTCCATTAAGACAAATATACAATTTCATACCGTTGTTTATACATTTTTCTAGAAACGGAAAGAATCATTAAAATAGATTTTTAAAATTTTAAACACATCTTATCTTAAATTTTCTTATTATTGTAATTATCTAGAAATATCTTTAATTTGTACCTCTTTTTATTCCGTTCACGTGTCTTAATTTATGCGAAACGTTTTTAGGCAGATATTTGGTTAGGAGAAGTTATTTAACGACAGAAAAGGATGTTTTGAAACTTCTTAATTTAGTTAACATCTCATTGACCGAGCCCGTAATAAATATTAATTACATTTTAATTTTACCCAGAAAACGCGAAGCTATTGATTTTTTTAACGATATTATTTTTTGCACAAAAGAAATTAGAAATTTTTACTACGCAGATAATTTAATCTGTTATCGTAAAATGAGGATGAAAATTTATATTAAGTACACAAAATTTTACATTATAAATTCGCAAGTTTATTATTACAATCAAATTTAACTTTCCAACAAACATTTTGTATATATATATATATATATATATACATATATATATATATATATATATATATATATACATATATATATATATATATATATATATATATATATATATATATATATATATATATATATATAGTTTCATAATAAATATATATTAGGGTGTCCATAAAAACAAATCTTTCCACTAAGGCTAAAATCGATAATTTTACATCGAAAAAACATCAGAAATAATATTTTTTGCTTGTTTTTACGAAAGCAACAGGTTCTTCTACACAAATGAAATTTTTGGAAAACGCGTGTAAATACATATATCGTTTATATCGTACACGAGTTTTCCTGTTACTTTCGTAAAAACAAGCAAAAAATATTTTTCTGGTGTTTTTTCGATGTAAAATTATCGATTTTAGTTTTACTAGAAATTTTTTTTTATTACGGACACCTAATCTATATTTATTATGAAACTATGTCACAGTTAAATAACAAAATAGATTTACTTGTTTAATTATAAAATATTTTGAAATAATATATATATATATATGTATATATATATATATATATATATATATATATATATATATAAAAATAAAATTGTGTCACTACTTTGCCTGGAACCATGACATTTTATCCGGAATTAATTAATAAATATATCATAAATAATTAAAATTATAACAAATGAATGACGCATAAAATGTAATTAAAAATTAAAATGGTATTATTAGATATATGTAAATTATTAATATTGTAAACATTGTGACATTTTATTTTTTACAGACAAAAAAATAAATAAATATTATTTTGCAATAATCATGTAAAAATTTTAATATGCAGTAGATTTCCTGTAACCGAATTACTAATGTTATCTTTTTTCCGTTTAAATAGATACAATTAGATGTATTAATTCTGTTAAAAATAACAGCTAAATTTAAAATCAATTACATATTTCACTAGCTTCATTTAAAGTTCTCTATCTATGCAATAATTCACAAAATAAACGATTAATTTAGGTATTTGAGCGATAATTTTTTTTGCGTGTACATTTTTTCCGATGGGGTACGGTGTTTATAATTTAAACGGTGTTCTGATTAATGATCACGAGGGGTGGTTCGGTTATAATTAATGGCACCATCACCGGACATCAATATACTAACAAGAGACGGGGGAAAATTTGTGACTAAATAATAGCGAATGGAGTGCCACTCAATTATTTTATACACTTCTCTCTTCGTCGGATCTAATTTTACACGAACGCTTGCTAAATGCCGCTGCTTAATTTTACATCCCGTCCAGACAAAAAACTTTAATTTATAATTTATTTGTATAGGAACATAGTTTATTTCATCATTGCGTCTAGCTTAATAACATTTTCATTAAAAGTTTACTCTATAGTTTAATTTAAAATATAGATAAAATTTTGTATTTTTTTTTATTTTTAGTTTTTATATAATATAGACGTGGATTTGTAGTTGATAAAGTAAAACAGTTAACATAATTATCAAAATTAGTTCTGTTATTATGTATTTTTATACAATTATATTAAAATTACAGCAGTTGAGTAATACTGGGCATCATAGTGTTTCATGGTTTGTACACTGTTCGAAAAAAAATACCCTTATTAGGGCCTATATAAGTCCGTTCCCTAAAAAGGGTAAATATGATTACCCTAAATAGGTAAATTCAAAAAGATCACTTTCTTATCCCAGAAAAGGGTAAATGGCAGTTATTTATCCTTATTTTTCGTATTTTTTGCCCTTCCATAAAGGTAAAAAGTCAAAAATATTAAAATACGCAAAAACAGAGCAATTTTTTGCACTAATAAAGCTACAAATTTAATTACCCTCAAAAAATTTTACATTTTTACCCTACTATTTTAAACAGTGTAGGTAAAATTACATATATTTTTTTAGAGTGTATCTTATACAAATACGTCAAAAATTCAATTGGATTACCCCTCACACATCCTCTTAAAGGATTAAACATATCAAATCTATGATACGATTTTCTGTAATAACAAAAATCAAGTCGCTGTATCTGTAAATCATCATTTATCCTAATATACCCATGCATCCATATACACATCAAAACAAATCACAATCGACCACCATCGGAAAACATCATCGCGGACGCCGGAAACGTACATCAAGATTAATGTCATCCACCATCTGGTAACCGCGTCGTCGTCGTCAGTACGACACAAAAGTCTCCAGCAATGAAACAGCGGCAATGGCGTCGCAATGCCCATAATTAATGGCGCATAGTTTTGCGTTGACCGCACAGCCACTGACGTCTTTTGGCCGAGTGACTAATATGCGTTGTTGGCCCTTACCGCTGGCGCTGTAAGGTTTTCACGGAGTTATGTGCGCCTCGTTTTTGGCATAGGGAAAAAGCCCAGTTGTAGAAATTGTGCGAAAATTGGACGAAAACTGGTACTATGGATAGTGTTTGTGGGACCCTTTTCATGTTTTCGCTTTGTTTAGCGGCAAAACAAAAGTTGTACTGTGAATTTGTTTTGCGGTGAATGAGGGGGGAGGGGTTGAAAAAAGGAATTAGTTTAGTGAGTTTAAGTTGGTTAATAAATCGGGATTGCGATTTTCCATAAAGTAAAACTATTGCAAAACTTACGTAAATTAAATCTGAATATATGGAAAACTAAGCTTTGTTCATTAAAGAAAAACATAATACAACTTAAATAGTTAAAAATTGCTTATTTAATATTGTAGCAAAGATATTTCAAAAGTTTGGCAACTCTAAAAAAAATTGAAAAATTATAGAATAATAGTAATAAAATTTTACTATAAAAAATCTGTAATTTCTTTTTACCATAAATATCCTGTATTTCTACCTCAAAATTCTGAAATTTTTACATAATTCATAATAATCACATAAAGTAAGTAAAAATAACCTAATAAGTGTGTAAAATTGCTTACTTTCTGCAAATTGTATCACATGCTCAATGTAGAATTACGTATTGTTAGTACAACTTATTAAATTTTGTAAAATTATAGCTTGCATAATAATATCTGTAATAATTCATTAAAATACTGAGACTTAGTACATATTTTGTGTAATAATACCAGGGTGTATAACGGGCGTGAAAAACGGGAAAAGCGGGAATTATACAGGAATTTTGTTACACGGGAAAGCGGAAATTGTGCTAGGAATTTTTTCGTTGTGCGTGAATTTTAAAAAAATTTGTAATATTTAAGGATTTAGAATGAAGGAAGCGATCGATAATGGAAGATCTTCAAACAATTTCAGAAGAAATAAAGAAATAGAAGATGCAATTATAATTTGATGATTGCGATAGTTCATGTTCCATGCTGTAATTTTGATAAATAAATATAATATGCGCAATAACTTCGATTTAACACTTCTATAACTTCCTTTATCGTTAAACTTGTATATTTACATACGGAAATTTTTTAAATATACGGAAAAAAGCGGGAATTATACCGGAAATTTATTTCAACTTTCCGTTATACACCGTGAATACTAATAAAATATTTTAAGTGTAATTCATTAATTTCAAAATACATTTTTCATATAAATTTAGAAATGTACTTAATTATACCAACAATAATATTACCTACAGAACTAAACAAATTATAGCTATTTATAGAATATTTCTAACAGCAAATTTACTGTTGTTCTGTAGATTTACTAAAAAGAGACTTTACTAAAAAACTGTAATATTACATACATATGTACGTTTCTATCCCGTTAGTAATATCATGTTACATAATGCATTATTATGTATTTTAAAACAATTATGCTAAAATTACAGCAGTTAAGTAATTATATACAGAAATACTGAGCATCATAGTGTGTCTTGGTTTGTAGGTAAAATTACATAATTTTTCTTCTAGAGTGCACAATTTTATTTCAAGAGAAATTTTCCGCACATAACAGAATACGCCATCAACGACGTTCAATTTGCCATTAAAGACGAAAGACGGAACATTTTCTTGGGACGAAAACTTTCCGCCCAGTTCATGAAAGCGAAATATATCTCACACGGGGCTAGCCTAGCACCACACATCAATACCATGGTATCGTAATCAATCTAGTATTGTAGATAGATGACTGGCCCGTCACACCCAAATCATGTGACTTTCGGAACGGTACGGGCGGCAGTCAGTGTTGCGGAATGTATATGGTTCGCGTGTGCCCCCAAACGAAAATTAGATTCATCTTGATCGGGAGTTTCACTCGGGCCTTGATTCGTAACAGCATGACACATAACCTAACATCTAACAGACGAGCGGGTCTAAAGATCATCACTATTTAGCCTCGCATTCAACATATTGGTACTGTTTTGGTGGACTGGTTATACCAAACTTTAACATTTTGATAGAACGGTTATTTTAAGTGAAAGTTAGAAAATTGAAACTAGAAGAAATTAAAGTTTTATTAGTTGGATAGTAAATTTATCAGTTTAATAACGACTTACCGTACACTGTAAAAAATTCAATAATTTTACATAAAAACCCGGAGCAACTAATTTGCACCAGTTTAATATTTTATAGACGTCATAGGAAAATTTTTACATTATGTACATATAAAATACGTGTATTTTATGTAAGTTTAATTGCCTTTTCAGTAAAATAACATATATAATATGATAAATTAATTATTTTAGTTGAAATTACAAAATTATATTATTTTTACAGAAAATTTATCATTTTGCTGGAATAATATCTAATTTTTTACTATAGTTTTTATGTAAAATGGAGTAAAAAAATTGTTTTACTCTGTATATAACTAAATCCTAAACGACTAGAGCTCAAATGTATTTTACGGAAAAAGACTCATTTTTTTGAAATACCTACTACATTTTAAGCAATATTGTAAACTATAATTTATTCACAAAATTAGTGTATTCACAATAAAGTAATAACCATATTTAAACTACATATTTTTTTATTTTACTAAAAATTTATCAACTTTTATAATATGACATATTAAATAAACTAACACTATTTTTCTAACGTAAAATTCATTAAAGTAGTACAAAAATTAGGGGTTTTCATTTGAAAAACAAATTATTACTTAATGTTTTTTGCACTTCAAGTTTACAGCAATAGTCTAGGTACATTTTTTAAATAGTTTTAATTTATTTTTTTATGAAAAAGTAACCTAAAGTTTTCTTAATAAGAGCCCCATTTGCAAATACCCAAAAATCGTGTGTATAATACTAGACAATAAAGAACACACTGTATATCGACGCCCAATTCGACGTCTTATTCGTCGTGTTTCTCTATATAATAGTAGAATTGACGCGAATGCCATCTGTTCGCAACGAACCGAAGTATACGACCGGAAACTTGAACACAAAATTGCCTTTGGGGCGCGGGCCTCGTGTTGAAATTGTACGATACCAAGAACGTCACATCCTGTCGTTTCGCGCGCGCCACAAGTTTCCGGTTGCCCGCCCTCCGGAGTTCCAGGCAGACGAAACGGAACGAAAATAGTTTCTTCGGACTGAATTATATGATATAATATATGTGTGTCTATAGATAGATGATGTACATAGTTCTGTTAACCTAACTTTCTTGTAATGTTAAGATTATGTTTAAACCAAAGTCAATTTGGTATTATAATTTAGTTTGACAAGCTTTCAAAGTAATTATGAAGCAAGAGTTCGCTTGGAAATTGTTGGGTTGTGTTTATTATATTTATACAAAATATAACAAGCGATTGTATGATCATATTTTTACCACTTTGATTGCAAAGAAAAAGTGGTATAGTGATTCGTACGGTGTCTGTAACATTTAAGAAAAATAATTTGTATAGAAATCCTTTTATAGTTTCTAAATGACGAATCCAAACTTAGTTTATGTGCGTCGTCAGCTCGCTCGATCATTAGTCAAAATTTTGTGATCCTAGACGATTCAACCGATTTCAATGAAATTTTCAGGATAGATGCACGTAGTGCCCAAAATGGTCACGTGGTTTTATTCTTATTTTATTTTTTTCAGTGATGCCAACTATTTGAGAAAAAAGTTACTAAATTTATTGTGGCTACATTATTTATCTAATTTTCTTGTAATAAATTTAATACAATATAATTTGTATATATATATATATAGCTTTATATATAGCTTTATCTCTGTAAACGCCACTACTAAAACTAATTGTGAATACAAGCCTTACTTTATTTTTCGTACTTTTTTCCTAACCTCAATTCGGCATCATACCACTATATTATAAACTTCCTACCAACTGTATAACCAACCGACACCAAACATCATCATTGTCGTGCTTCTAAGCAGTTGGCAGCATTGTAATTGAGGTATTATTTTCGCGAGGGCCGAGCGCGCCAGACAATTTTCTCCACGTTTGCGACTCGAGATGAATATTAAATTGCCGCCATGCTAGCCCGATTTGAATGGGGGTCAAGTCGTTTCCGGACCACCCCGTATAAGGGTTACTGAAGGGTGTAGGGGAAGAGGGAAAAGGGTGGCTTTTGCACAATCGCAAATCAAATTGGTCATTGTGCATGACATGTTGTAATGATCTCGTTGTTATGAATAGCGGGCGAGCGCGGAGTGAAATTACATGTGTTGAATGAACGCTGAATACGCGCGCAAGATTGGTTTTATGTTAATTGCACAAGGGTTGAAAGGGTGGGAGGGAGGACTGGGGTTAAGTCTGTTTTGTATACAGTTTTTAATTAACACGTATGTGCTATGTTGATATAGATGTTGCAACAGATTTGTAAAATAAATGGTATAAATTATTGTTACTGTAAACATAAATAATTTAATATAGTAAAAAATCTTTTAGAACTCATTATATTAAAATAAAACGGCTTTGGGTTTAAGTTCTGTATTAATATTTATTAATAATCATTTATAGCTATAATTATACATTTTGTAGATTCCAACGAAAGTTACATGTGTTACATCTACTTGTTTTTGTTTCAGAAATGTAAAATGCGAGTTTTATCTGCCACCATTGACAAATGTAAAATTTGACCTGATCATTTTGATGCCATTTTTTAAGTAAAAATTTGACTTTTTTGAAAAAAAAAATACTGCTTAAAACTACAATAAATACACTTTTCAACAGTATAATAGTTGTTTACTTTATTTGTTGCAAAAGTTTCCAAAAAAATGTTGAAAAACACCTTAAAAAATCGATGTACAAACGCGGATATCCTCTTAAGAAATATAAAGTTTTTTTTTATCGGGTTTCCGGTTTGGATTCAGTTTCAGATCCCATCAACTGGTGGGTCTTTTGTGAAAGCCAGCATTAATTTTCTTTTCTAAATTGAAAACAAACATTAAAAATTAACATACAATAACATTTAACACAAAGAAAATACTGTTAACATTTCATAGACAATTTAATCTTGCATTTATGTCACACCTATATGGCACAAATAATAAAGTTGAAATTAATCTATTTCATACTATAGAAGATATATATGTCGGGAGGTAATAATTCAAATTTAGCCGAAAATGAACATCCAAGACGTTAAACACAATTTACATAGTAATTTCTCTATTTCTCATCCGGCATTGCACCGTCTTCTACTCGTACCCCTTAAACTCCTATACACAGCACAAGCAAAGGCAAGCAACCATAAATATTTATTAAGAAAACACGTCGTCACCCCTAGTTAATACTAACCGCTGTCGTCATTTACCAAGACGCGCTTGCAGGCACTATACTACTGTTATGCGGTCGTGTCAGTCGTTCTAAATGACACTATGTTAAAACACTGTTCGTTGAAATCTTATAGAATAAAATAGACGAATATATGTATATATAACGTACACTCTAAATAAAATTATGTAATTTTACCTACAAACCATGAGACACTATGATGCCCAGTATTTCTAGGTAGAATTATTATACTGAACTGCCCTGTACATTTTAGAACATAATTGTTTAAAAATATATAATATCAGAATTATTACATATGTATATATATATATATATATATATATATATATATATATATATATATATACAGAGGCGTAGCAACCGGGGGTGCAAGGAGTGCGGTGCACACGGGCCCATGTACGAGAGGGGCCCACGAGCCAAAGTGCCCAATAGGGCCTTATTTTCATTAATACTTACCATTTTTTTTTGTTTATTTTAATTTTTTTATTATAAATAAAAAACAAAGAAGAGGAATAAAATACCATTCATAGGATTAAATATATTTATTATATAAATTAGTTTATTAAAGTAAGTTAAATACATTTTCATAGATTCTTTTAAGTTTACAAACACAAAAACATACAGTACAAATCAAATTTAAAGTTTATGTTTACAAACATAGTTCATTAACTTTAACTAAACTTAACTTTTTTCGCTTTCATTGAAGCAAAGATGCGAATTATTTCATTTAAATTTAATTTACGTGCTCTTTCATTTTCAATGATCAAAATCGCCAAATTTGATAAACGATTCTCCCCTATAAAGTTTCTTAAATATGTTTTAATAAGTTTTAATTTTGAAAATGATCTTTCAGCGCTAGAAGTTGATACGGGGAATGTTAAAAACAAAATAAGAGCGGTACAAAGTTCCGGAAATGCCGAACTAAGAATAGAATAATCTGTAAATATTAATTCTCTTAATTCAAATACCGAATTAATATTTTCTAACTGTTTTTTAAAGGTTTTTCTAAAAGATAATATCTGTGCCTTAAAATCTGCGGTTAAATCGTCAGTATATTTGTCTAGTAAAGGTTGGCATAAATCAATTATTTCATCATCAGATAATTGTTTTAAATTTTCTGGGAAAATTATTCTAAATAATTTATTTATTTCCGTAAAACTTGCAAATCTATCTTTTAATTGTGCAATTATAATATTTAACGTAGCGTTAAAAACGTTTACCCTAAAATTATCTTCTGAACTGTTAAATCAAAAATCTTCACATCTTTCTTGTTTATGGTTAAGCTAACTTTATTAGGTACATACATACTGGGTGTCCCATTTTAATCCGCCACTTGCAATAACTTTAAAATCGTGCATCGAACAAAAAAATGTTCCAGATAAAAAATAAATGGTTTCGAGGGGGACATCTGATGCAGGAACCCTTGCTCCTCTTGGACCCCCTGGGCGGCGGGAACGGGGGCAACTTTGAAATCTTAAATGGAATCCCCTATTTTTTTATTGCAGATTCGGATAGACCATTAAAAAGTATGTAAATTTTATTTTGTGATTTTTTTTTTTATCTTTGATAAATGGCGCTGCAAACGGCATTTTTTTTCTCAGTTTATCAGTCTTCAATTTGAAAAAAAAGTTATAACTAAGTAAGATATTCAAGTTTTTTTTAGTTCTTTGGGAAGAGGGGGGGGCAAAGGTCACTGAATCAAATATCCTCTCGAAACCATTAACTTAAAGTTATCCCCCTTGAAACCATTAACTTAAAGTTAATGGTTTCGAAGGGAATATCTGATGCAGTGACCCTTGTCCCCCCAACACCCACAGAATTAAAAAAAATTTGAATATCGTACTTAGTTACACCTTTTTTTTTCAAATTGAAGACTGATAAACTGAGAAAAAAATGCTGTTTACAGCGCCATCTATCAAAGATAAAAAAAGTCTCAAAATAAAATTTACGTATTTTTTAATGGTCTATCCGAATCTGCAATAAAAAATAGGGGGTTCCATTTAAAATTTCAAAGTTGCCCCCCAGGGGGTCCAAGAGGAGCAAGGGTCCCTGCATCAGATGTGCCCCTCGAAACCATTTACTTTTTATCCGGAACATTTTTTTGTTCAATGCACGATTTTAAAGTTATTGCAAGTGGCGGATTAAAATGGGACACCAGTATATATTTCTGGGCAAGTTGTTTCTTTAAGAATTTCACTTTAATTTATTAATTTTGAAAATACAAATTGCATTTAAAAAAAAGTAATTCTAATTAATTTTGATTATCATAAAAATAAAACAACTTTTATTTGAAAATTTTTTTCGAATAAGGAACAAACTGACAAAATAAAAATGACGTTTAGTATTTAAAATGAGCCAAAAGAACATTAAAATTTTAAACAATACAAGGAGTAAAGAGGGGCCCCTTAATCCCAGTGGCACACCGGCCCACAAAGGTCTTGCTACGCCCCTGTATATATATATATATATATATATATATATATAATATTACAGTTTTTTAGTAAATTTACAGAACTTCAGTTTATTTTCTATAAACAGGTAAACTTTATTTAGTAATATTATTGTTGGTATAATTACATACATTTCTAAATTTACATAAAGGATGTATTTCGAAATGAACGAATTACATTTTAATAGCATTATTAGACAAAATATGTACTAAGTCTCATTATTTCCATGAATTATTACAGATATTAATATACAAACTGTAATTTTACATAATTTAAGAAGTTAGACTAACAATATGTAATTCTACATTAAGTATATGATGCAAATTGCAGAAAGTAAGCAATTTTACATACTTATTATGCCATTTTTTACTTTTTACATTACAGAATCTAGTTGCATTAGGTTATCTATGGTGAAAATATATGGTGTGTTATAAGAAAAGGACGACAGATATTCTCAACGGATTCGGAAACGTCTGTCTCATTTGAGCGCGCGTCTTCACCGGATTAAATTTCTTAAATGACGACGTAGCATATGATGGCCTTAAGGCGAAATACACACACACACAGACACATACATACACAGCACGACAAAGATGGCAAATAAAAAAAAGTCTGTGTTCTTCTTTTGTCGGGCGGTTCGTTATGTTTTAAAAGAACTTTGGGGCGAAAGAAAAAAGTTTTTTGTGCAGGAAAAATATGGTAGAATTATAAAAGTATGTCGAGTGTTATTTGGGTTAAAATTAAAGTAATACTGTAACTTTTTTTTAATAAATATCATGTTTTATTATTATATATTTAAACATTTAAACTTTTTTTTTATACATTAAAATGTGTGTATGACTGAATGACAGGTTCTGCAGGGTAATCTGGTGTAATCTAGTTTATCCCCTCCACTGTTCATCCCCTCCATATTATCATTAATATTGTTATAAAACATATAATTTTAAATATAAAATAAATAATTATTTTATATTCAAATACAAACTAAGTAACCTTAACTTTATTAACAGTTGTAGAATAGTATATAAATATGTTAGGAAGATGAGTATCGTATTTCATTGAAATGTGTAATAATCATTACATGGAAATAGAATAGATTTATTATATAACTTAAATCACAATTTAATTTATATTTATATTTTAACAACTAAAACAGAATCTGTGTTTACATAAAGGATTGAATTTCAATGGGAAGGTAGTCAAAAGTTTAGATGTTCGAATCAAACTCACATTCAAAATTCTGTGTCAAGCTTTAGCTGGTATTTTCAACCTTCTTCAGGGCCTACAATTTTATTAATTTACTATTTCCCGAAATCAGTTTCCTCCAAACATTCACTTCATCCACATTCATAATATTCATATATTCAATAAAAAAAAAAAACAAAAGCAAAATGCATTATTTATTACTTCTATTTGTCATTCAATATATTTAAAAAAAACTAAATCACTAACAATTATTATTTAAATTAGATATGAATAAAATATTTCTATCACGCCAATATGACATCATATATGTTAACTAACATTCATCTGGATTTGAGACAAAATTTATTATCATGTCTACCAATGGATTGACAGCATCGAAGCGTTCAATAGGAAGGGTTGGGGGAGGGGGTGCTGATTGGGGGTGGAAAAATGGGCCTGGTAGCGCCCCTATAACACCCACACTCTCCACTGTCGTAACCAAAATAAATTACGATATACACTGTTATAAGCTCAGCATACCAAATGTGACACCCATCGGACTTTACTGTTCCGCGTTTTTTTTTTTTTTGGTTTCATGAAATAAATGCATGATATATGAATATTTAAAATTTCACGTAACGATTTTTCATTTTATTCGGAATATTTTTTTACGAATGTATTTTTATGTATTATGCAGTTATTCCAAAAAGAATTGTATTGTAATTTAGTTGATGTATTTTAATGGTATTGAATGAATTAAACATAAATGACTCGGTTTTATTTTGGAAGATTTTCCGTTTCTTTTTAGCAAATGAATTTCGGAAATTTTAATGTTTTAGTTTATTTGTTTAGTTCTAATCTTATGATAGTTGCAGTCTTAAAATTAGTGGCCCCGTTTTTTTTTGGTTTAAAATAAATTTTTACTTTCACTTCTTAATAAATATGAATAGTATTTCTATTTTTGATAGATTTTTTTTATATCTGAATATTATAAAATACAAATAAACTGATTAGAATTGCTTAATAAGCAATTTTAAGTAAACGTCACACAATCACTTTTAAAAGTGAGGTGAGAATACGAGCGAGTATGAGTAAAAACCGAATTTGTACCAGTTAATATTATGAAAATTTAGTTCCATTTCAAAATCTTTATTAAGGTTAATTAAATGAATATTATTATTATTTTTAATGGGATTGTACCGTTTTTTCTAACAATATTGTTTTTATTTTTTTTCTCCAAACTGAAGTCTTAAGTAATCAAATTATATAATAAATATAATAAATTATACATCTATTCAAATAACTGTAATAATTTTATTACAAAACAAATAGGGAAATTCCAACGAAATATTAAATTCAAACTATTTTATTATTTCGATAAAATATTCGTAGCAAAACTGAATAAAATATACGTACATGTATATAAATTTTCTACATTAGAGTGTGTATAAATAAAATTGAATTTATACAGAATTTCTGAACAAATCAAATACGACAGCCACGCCACGCTACGGAATGGTGGATGAATGAACTAATATATAAATGTTACGATGCAATGTCGAGCCCTTTTCTCTTCTAGCAAAATAAATTGAAAATAGAAAATGAATTTTATTCATATCATTCAATACATGCCGTATATGAAACATAGATATTATATTATAATGCAGATATCTTTATCTAGTATGTGTTTATATTATTTTATTATTTTCTGTAAATGTAATTTTACATAATTAATTAATTAATTAAATTCTGATTAAAGACTCTGTGTCAAGCTTTCGGTTATATTTTCCCACCTTCTTCAAGATCTAGAAAATTTTAAAATTTAAAATGAAATAAATGTACATTAAGAATAATTACAATGAAATAATATTGAAATAGTTTTTTTAAATTTAACCTTTTGTTAGAAAATTGAGATTTCTATTTCAATTTTCTAACAAGAACATGTAAGTTACAAAAACATTTTCAATATTATTTCACTGTAATTATTCTTAATGTACAGTTATTTCTTTTTAAATTTAAAAAATTTCCAAGTTCTGAAGTAGGTGGAAAATACCACCGAAAGCTTAATACAGAATCTTAAATGAGAGTTTGATTATAACACCTAACCTTTGACTATCTTCAATCAAAATTTTATACATTATAACACATAGTTAACTGACCTTTATACACATTAATGACCAACATGACATTTGAGTATTTCGGGTTGCTTCACACAAACAAATTATGCATCACTCTCAAGGCCTCGATTTTATAAAGCAATTTCTGCAAGATTTCGAATTCTACAAGAATTCAGGTTTGCCCTCCATTCTTCTCGAGGAATAATTTCGAATTCTACTTCTTTAAAACAGTAGAATTCGTAACCTTGAATGTTACTTGTCATATATATGTTTTCGTTTTGCGAAAAAGTGTGATTAAAGTGATATTTAATAATAATTTTTTGTGTGCAGCGTTTTGACAAACATAAATAGATATGTGTAATTTATTTATAAATTTGTATCTATTTTCCTGATGATGATATACGTAGAGTACGTCAAAACGTCGATTTTTAAATCAAATTAATACAGAACTAAATCCTAAAGCATTTTTAATTTAATATAATGAGTTCTGAAAGATTGTTTATTAGTTTAATTGTCGTTGCACACAAAAATAAAACTTGTATTAGTAATTTATTTTATTAATTGAAAAAATATACAATATTAAAAATTAATTTTAATATATTTTTTGAAGTATTCTAATTTATTTGTCAGTTTTCTTTTTTTTTTCATTCTCAATTCGTAACAGCATATGAAATTACTAAATAATAAATTATAGTTTCAGATTGATAGTGTACATAAGCTGGTTTAATAGTTACTAATGTTAAATATATATAATAGTTATGTATCGATAGTTGATTGACTAATGTTAATTACAGACATGTTTGCTAATTAATGATTGATTTTACTGATCGTCTGTATGCCCTGTTATACCTATATAGTTTATAAACGTAGACACAGGTAGATTTATTTAGCAATTTCAAATATATTGCTCGCTCGCTCGAATTTTGTATTGTATAAAGTTTCATTAATAATTTAAACAATATGTAGGTATACATTATCAACCGCTATATGGCATATATTGGTTTATAATAAATATTTTCCATAATCGAGATTAATAAACTTCATAATTAATTAGTTTAGGGAGAATATGCTATATGAAAATTTGGAAAATTGTATTACATACTGTTTGCATTATATGAAAAAACCTATGATAAACCTATATATACATAGATCACTGTGACATCGTCAGTTGGCAACACTGTATAACAATGAAATTATATAATTTTGTAAAAATTTCAATAATTTTAAATAAATAATAAAGCCATAATTGTTTTTTAAAAATTTTAGCAATTTTTTTGGGAAAGTTAGCAACATTGAACTTTAGTAAACTTATATAATTTATGTGGGCACTAAAAAAAAACTTCCGAAAATTTGGTTAATTACGGATAAACAATAAAATTTTAGTAACTTTTCCTCGGAAAGTTGTCATCGCTATATTTAACTAGAATTATATAATTTTTGTAGGCACTAGGAGAATCTTGTGTGAAAATTTAATTAAAATCGGATAAATAATGAATTTTTTAAAATATTAGTAATTTTTTTCTGGGAAATTTATGTTGGACAGATAGATAAAAGGGTTTCTATTAGATTGACAGTATATAAGACAGGCAGTATATATTGCACAACATGCGTTAAAAAATCTTCATGGTGTAAAATTCGAAGATACTGTAATAATTGCAAGACCTCATCAATATTAATAGAAATTTATAAAGAAAATGATAAAATCAATCACTGTAAAGGAAGACACTGCATGTAAATAAAATTTGGCTTTCTTTAATTAAAAATTTATTAATTTTATGATCTAGTTATTTATTTTGTTACCTAGAAACTTGTTTCTGTGTTCTGTTTATTAAAGGTAAATGTCATTTGTATCTTTTTCCTGATGAAGATGTACATTGCGTTCGTCGAAACGTCGATTTAACATAGATCTAAGCCGTTTTATTTTAATATAATGAGTTCTGAAAGACTTGTTACCGATATATTTTTAAAAGTGAAATATTTAATGGAAAATTTGTTGAATAATATTTTTTAAGTTTTTTCAACTTTTTTCTTTCTCTGAAAGAGTAGTTTCAATAAAAACAAACGAATCAAGTGTTGTTTCTACTAATACGAGTTTCGCAAAAAAAAATCTATTAATTTTTTTCTATTTTTAGAAGCAGAAGCAGTAGTTCGAACGAGGTTATATTCCATCTTTGTTTAACAATTTCTCTAGGGATTATTTTGAAAAATGCCCGCACCTTTTGCACACAACAGTGCAACGAAAATTAAACTGTTTTGTATTTGTTTTTACTACCTAGCTATCTTTTGTTTTTCTATATATGTTTTCTGTTTATCTCTCTTTCTCTCTCTCTCTCTCTCGCTCTCTTTGTCTCTCATTCGTTTTATTAGAATTAAATTCTTTCATATTGCGTATATACGCGATAAAAACAATGAGAAATATTTGCATAATGTGATTATTTATTTTTTACTGAACTAGTGCTTTTTTGAATGAGAAAATATGAAAAAATGTGATTGTAATTTTGTTGGTATTTTGCGATTTTTAATGCTTCTTTACAGGTTTAAAATTATCATAATTTACTTTTTTGTCTACTATTTTTTTTTTAATTTTATGCATATAGACTTTATTTAGAAATAATGCATATAAATGTTACCCTCAAAACGTATACCATGAAATACCGATGGTAGTTAAATTATAGAATAATTTTGTTATTTGATACTTTAACTAGTTTTTCTATATATTAACTATTATTATTAACAATTTGTTAAAAAAAGTAATTATTAACCTAACCTAACCTTCCATGGTAATATCACTAAATATTGTAATAATTTATTTACACAACACAAGTTCAAATCCAAGTTGACGTGATTTTTGAGATGAGGAATGTGGTATAACATCAATTAGTGTTTAGTAAATAAAATTTAGTTTTCTTTAATTAATAATTTACAAATTTCATGATCTAGTTTCTTATTTTGCTACTTAGTAACTTGTTTCTATGTTCTGTTTATTTATTGTATATGTCATTTGTATAAATACGTTGAAACGTCGATTTTTAACTAAAATTAGTACAGAACTAAATCGTGAAGCCTTTTATTTTATTACTAAACATAGTTTTATTAAACAGCTATTTATAATTTTTAGTGGCAGTGTCATTTTGTTTATAAATTGTTTATGACAATTTTTTTTAGCTTGTGTTATGTCATGGTTCGTTATATTAATTTTTTAAGTTACTTATAAGTAATTTACAAGACATATAAAATTTCTTTGATATTTTGTTTGTATTTGTACATCCATTGTTTTAGAAAGATAGTAAAGTTTACTAAGTTAAAAGTAGTTTTAAGTTTATAAGAAGTTTGTAGTGCGAATTGAGAGCAATTATCTCTTTATCTAATCTAGATTAGTATAATGGTAAAAGTGGAGGAAACTACAAAAGTTTAACTATTTAAATAAAACTGTATTCACTCTAGAGAATTTCAAATACGGCCCAGATGTATATACTTTTGTTTGCATGTAAAACGTATTTTTTTTATATTTTTTTTTTTTGAAATTATATTTGATTTTTTAATATTGGCATATTTTATCCAGGAAATTTAAAAAAAAATATTAAATGTCTTTTAAAAAAAATTGCAATGTCGAGTTTATTGACTTCTGTATACTTTAGCGTCATGCCTATGTGTTTCGGGTCGCATCACTAAAATATATACATATTTTCATAAATCACTGGTATTACATAAATAAGATACTCACAAAACTAATTTATTTTTATATACTAGTATATTATTCAACGGACATGTAATAATGGTTAGTTCAATGAAATAAATTAAGAATTGGTAAAAAGTTAGAAATATAATTGTATATTGTATATATTAACTGGAATTATAATTTGAAATGTAAAAACCGCACAAAATATATATGAATTCGCGCTATATAATATTCTGTTTTAATTAATGAAATTACATTTTCTACAAAGATAATTGCTTTTAAGTTATTTAAATTACAATCCTTATAATTAATTTTTAATTACTAATTAAACCGAGAATATTAATATTTGTAAAATCAAATTAAAGAAATTTTATTCCATCATTTGTTTTATAAAAACGTTAATTATTATTTTTATCTGCTTGATTAAATATTTATAATTATTATTTAGTTATTTATAATTATGTAATTCTATTTTGCATAAATAAATAAACAAAAAACTATTATTTTTCTATTATAAAAATTGTTTTTAAATTATAAGGAATAAAAAACGAAAAAACAAAAAATGGAGTGCTATGGAAAATTCAATTATTTGCTTGTCATCGTTGCTAAGCAACCATGACAGTAAACAACACAAATTTGAAATGCAAATTGGTCGTGCAAAAATGTTTGATTTCTCTTTAGAAAATATTTTGATTTTTCTCATTTTTATCTGATTTTTACTATTAAATGGAAAAGAATTTGCGAATAAAATTAGGAAACCAATTAAATTATTTTTGTTTTAATTTATTGGAACATAAAATTTTTGTTTATTCAGCGAACGCATTTTTGTAATTTTTTAGAAATATAATTTAAATTTTAGACAACACAAGTGCAAATATTTTTAATTCTAAGTGGTTTTATTAATACCCAAGTTTTGTAGTAGTTATATCAGTCAGGCATCAGTCAAATAGAAATATTTTGTTTTGTAATTTGCCGTCCTAGTACACACTTCTTTCCTGTTTCAGCTGAAACAAAAATCAAAAGGCACCCCTTGAACTATGATATATTATCAGGTTTCTGACGCATTTTTTCCACAAATATTTATTCAGGACAAAATGTTTCCAAATTTTCCAAAGTTTGCACTTTACAACTTATAACACACTTCCAAGTTGCATTTCAATTAAGATTAATGTAATTTTTTACGTAGAAACTTTTACACAAAAAAATATTATTATTTTAATATCAAATCCAACAATTTTTTACTGTGTTTCCAAAAAAATTAATCGAAATTCGATCAAAAATCGGATAAGAAATCTAGTATGAAAATTGATAAATAAAAGTGTAGTGTAATTTAAGCTTTACGCGATACATGGTAAAGAGTTGTAAAATTGTAACCAAACACATTAAAACTGTAACAAAAATAGTTAATGTGCGAAAATCCGATTAATTCTCAAGTTAATAATACAACAGTAAACACGAAAATACTAATCCAAAATGTGCAATAAACACGTTAGTTAAGTGCATTTATACATCCCCCAACAAAAACAACACACAATCACGCGTCGTTGGAAAATTTATACAGATCCTTTCCGAACTCGTCCATCTATTTCGTCGGCGCGCTAAATTCGCCATCAAAACAACGACGAAACTTCCACTGTTTATAGAAACTATTTATCGTAAAGCATATATCCCTCTTGGGGGCGCCCAGAAGTTTGCAAAAGAAAAAGACGAAAGCCCCCGCCGCCGGCCCCCCTAAACTATCTCGCCACTCTCTCTCCCAGCTGCGTGAATTTTATGGGCCATTTGAGCGATTTGAACACGGCCACTATATTTTTACGAGGTCGAAACAGTCCAAAGCATTAGCTTCTCTCACACAGTAGCACAGTAGCAAAACGCGGGAATGATTGTTACACAATACAACAAGCGTTTTAGAGCGTTAGACCAATTTTGCTATTTCGTACAAAAGTACGAAGTGTTGGTTCATAGAGAACCTATAGCAATCAGAACTAGACGATGTATTATTTTTTTTCGAATTCGGTAAATTTTTTTTTATGTGCTAAACTATAATTAAAAATAAGAAACCTGTATTTTTTAACACGTTTTTATTAACTCTTTCCTATCTGTTTATTTATCTATCTGTTCGGTACAAATTTTGCAATCGATTTTAAACTAACTTTCAGATGAGCTAGAAACTTGAAACTTTAAACATAGCTCAGAATTGGATGATAATACAATATTAACTAATAATTTTAATTAATAAAAATATAATTATTAATTTTTAATTAATTAATTAGGTTAAAGTTAAACAAGACTGAAAACAGAAAATAATCATTTAAATAAAAAAAATAATTTGTAATATACCACGTTTTTAACACGGACTAAAAAGTATAAAATAATTTCTCCTAGCCCCCATACAGATTTATAACCCCTATAGAGAAAAACACGTAAATAATAGTAATAGTAAGAAGTGTAGGAAGTAGCTATCGTTTTTCTGTATGGGTTATAAATCTATATAGGATTAAAAGAATCTATTTTATACTTTTTAATCCATGTTAAAAACGTGGTATATTGAAAAGGTTTTTTTTTTTTTATTTAAATAATTATTTTTTATTATTATTGTTGGTGGTTTAAGAGAAATCATTTTATTTTATTAACTTTTCGCCACAGTATATATATATATATATATATATATATATATATATATATATTATTATTATTATAATAATATCTATTACTAAATTTACTTTTAGGCCAATTTTAATCCCCTCCCCTTGAAATAAACACTAATTACATCCCTTTCATTATGCACTATCTCGACAAATAACTGTCCTCATCTATGAGCACAAAATAAGGACCTATTCTGTTCTGACATTGCTGGCAACCACACAATAAAAATTCGATTCCTGCCTTTCTCGTTGAACAGTTGGTAGTTTTCATAGGGTTGGGGGGGGGGGGGTCGGGGTCGGTTTATTACGTCAACTTTTTGTGTGCGCTACTTTCTGACGATTGTTATTGGTTGTTAACACTTACAGCGACGAAAATACAAAAACGAAAAATAGCGAGTAAATTGAATTTTTTGTTCGCGCCGAGAAAAGTATCGAAAAATTATTGTAGCTTATTGTGTAAACGGGGAGGTAGTTTTTGAAATTGGTATTTACCTATCGATTTAGTATTATATTCTGTTAACGTTTTTAGCTTTTGTAATAGGATTTCACGAATTGATACCTGATGGTTATAATTTACCAGATTACAATTCGCTTTTATTGATATGAATGAGTTTTTGTTGAACTTAAAAAAAATAAAACAATTTAATATACCACGTTTTTAAAACTGACTAAAAAGTATAAAACAATTTTTTCTAGCCCCCATACAGATTGTCCTGAAAATTTGTGATTGTGAATTTTTAATAGCTATGACAATACTTGTAAGATTTAAAATGAAAAACATGGGGCGCATGCAATAGATAACAGTAAGGTGTGTAGGGAGTAGTTGTCGTTGCGTCCCACGTTTTTAGTTTTAAATCTTACAAGTATTATAAGATTAGAAAATGATCTACTGTGGCGAAATTTAAATAAAAATAATATTATAAAAATCCCAAAACCACACTTAAATTAAAATAAAGCTAAATACGTATTTCGGAAGCTAAGCTTCCATCTTCAGTAGCTAAATAAAATTTACCTGTGAAATAAAATTTACTTTGGATCACAGGTAAGATTTTTGTAAATTTTATTTAGCTACTAAAGATGGAAGCTTAGCTTCCGAAATACGTATTTAGCTTTATTTTAATTTAAGTGTGGTTTTGGGATTTTTTATAATATAATAGGAGTATTATTTTTACTTACAAGTATTGTCATAGCGATTAAAAATTCACAATTACAAATTTTCAGGACAATCTGTATGGGGCTAGGAGAAATTATTTTATGCTTTTTTAGTCCGTTTTAAAAACGTGATATATTAAGATTTTTTTATTTCTATAATTATTTTCTGCTTTTTAGTCCTGCGTGCGTGTTCTGTATTTTCTGTAGTTTCTGTATTTTGAAAACAAAAAGTTGCTAAATACATGAATGTACGAAATTCGTGAATATGGCACAAGATAAAGATTAATATTTCTAATATTATTATCAATGGCATATATTTTTATTTTAGTTTTGTTTAGAAAAAATCGTATGTTACGCGGAATAGAAAGCTCTTTTTATTTTTCGCCCAAATTGCTTAACTTCGGCCACAAATATCTGGACTCAACACAATAATCATCGCACGTCTATTTCCCGTAATATAATATACTATTGTCTGCAAAAATAAAAATAAAAATATTCCACGTTTGCCTCATAAATATCGTCGATTAATTCTCCGATAATATCTATAGTTTTCTACGAGTTGTGGGAACGTACCGCCAGACCACAATTTAGATTACAACCGAACAAATGCATTAGCTAATCATACATGGCAAGTTAATGTTGCATTTTCCAGAATTATAGTTACGGTTAACGGTGACGGGCGGGGTGAGATAGGAGGGGGGGGGGTTAGTTTGAAATATATAAGTTTTCAACTTTCGTGCCGTCCAAACTTTCCATGAATAATTTTGCGAGAAACGAGCGAAATTACATTATTCCGCCCGCGCTGTCTGATGCATTTTCCTACACTCTAATCAAGACACATCAGCTTCCATTTTGCCTGCAACATTTGTGCACGGCGCACTGGCAATTGTTTGTGAAATGTTACCGTTGATTATTTTGAGAATTATCATTTTCTTTAATACCATTACCCCGAAATTATATTAATGATTCTAATTTATTTTATATTATATCGATACTATAATTTATTATAATTGTAACTTCATACGAATAGATTTATTTTATTGTATTTGTATATATATATATATATATTGTGGTTTTACTTTTTTCGTTTTTATTCACAAGATAAACAAAACATTTTCGACATAAATATAGGTACCACCTATTTACAGAATTATACGTATCATAAATAATTATTTAAAATAAAAAGAAAATTAATATAGCACATTTTTAAAACGAACTAAAAAATATAAAATAATTTTTGCTAGCTATAGGGAGTAACTGTCCTGGCACCTTACGTTTCTCGTGTATATATATATATATATATATACCGGGTGTAGAAATGAAATGTGAACCATAGGGATTTCAATGTTATTTTTTAAATACGGCTGTATCTCTTTCCCTATTGACTTTAGAGCAAATATTTAAATACAAAACTTGTTCAAAATGTGAAAATGCATGGTATAAAGTCATTTTTTTTTACATAAATATTAATATTTTACGATATACAGGGTTAACCACTAAAAAATGAGCTATAACATTGGGAAACGGGAATGGTATCGAAAAATGCGGAATAATGAGTTCTATAATTCGGTGAAAAAATCATTGTTCTACGATACTTCGTTTAGGAGAAAAAAATTAAAAACTGATTTTTGAAAAATTTGGTAAGGGGGTACCCTTGTATTTTGTTTAAAAAAAAAAAAAGGATTTTGGATATTTTAACACTGGCTTTCGTTGTCTCCTCTTTTATCCTACTCTTTGTACCTGACACTTTTTTTTCCCTGTTTTTCTTTAATTTTTTATTCACGTTTTTCTGATTTTTCGAAAAGTTGATAAGGGGGGACCATTGGCAAAAATCAGTTTTTAATTTTTTTCTCCTAAACGAAGTATCGTAGAACAATGATTTTTTCACCGAATTATAGAACTCATTATTCCGCATTTTTCGATACCATTCCCGTTTTCCAATGTTATAGCTCATTTTTTAGTGGTTAATCCTGTATATCGTAAAATATTAATATTTATGTAAAAAAAAAATGACTTTATACCATGCATTTTCACATTTTGAACAAGTTTTGTATTTAAATATTTGCTCTAAAGTCAATAGGGAAAGAGATACAGCCATATTTAAAAAATAACATTGAAATCCCTATGGTTCACATTTCATTTCTACACCCGGTATATATATATATATATATATATATATAATTATATATACACTATATCATTATAGTATATATGTAATTTCAAAATAATGTGCAATTTATTTACTTTTTAAGTTTAATCAACAAATGCAATTTGAAATCAAATTGAAAAATATTCTCCACCTTATGTGGCCTAAGCTAAAGAGATTGTCAAAAATTATGAATAATGCTTATTAAAATCTTGCCATTTTTTTTTTCCGGTGCTATTCACCGGTGCAAAACGAACCGAAAAAGCAACCGTGCAAAAATAATATGAAAAAATAAAGCTACAAGAAAAAGAAAACGCAGAAGATAGTGGTAGCCGGGAGTAGGGATTTTCGTAAAGTGATATATGACAATTCGCCCTGTTCTAGGACTACCTGAAAGGCTGAAAGTAAGAACGTTTCTGTTACAAATTCTCATAAACTTGTACAGGACTTACAGAGAAGGTCCCTTTTTTTTGCCAACCTCATACGACACTTGCAATTTCGCTCGGGTCAAAGGTCATGCCACGTATGTTAAAGGCTTATGCACTTTACAACACTACACAGATTAGTAAATATATTCTGTTTCAGAATACGAGTAGAGAAGTAGCATCATTTTTTTTTTTTCTAAATATTTAAACAATATTAAAATAAAACTGCATTAGGTTAAAGTTCTGTATTAATATTTATTTAAAATCGACGTTACGACGAAACTCAACTTCCGTCTTCATCAGGATAAATGATATCATTTTGCTGCCAGGAATTTTCCATAAACAGGTATTTGGTTAGTTATGTAATATTATTTTTGGTATAATTACATACATTTGAAAATTTACATAAAGGATGTATTTAACAATTATTATTACAGATATTAATATGCATGCTGTGATATTACATAATTTAATAAGTTATACCAACAATATGTAATTCTACATTAAGTATATGATGCAATTTGCAGAAAGTAAGCAATTTTACATACTTATTAGGTCATTTTTACTTATTTTAAGTAATTATTATGAATTATGTAAAAAATTACAGAATTTTAAGGTAGAAATATAGAATATTTATAGTAAAATTGTACTATTCTGTAATTTCACTAATTTTTTAGAGTGTATATTAGTTCAATGCGATTAAGTTGAAATTAAAATATTTGTTAAAACTTTTAATTTCATCGCAGAAAATATTGCTTTAATACAAATACAAGAACTGATATATTCTTTTTGAAATGCATAAACAAAATAATTCAGTTGTTAACACGTGCCGTGCTATAGTGAACCTTAACCTTAAGACTATCGCTAGAGAGAGAGACACCAGATGTGGATTAAGAACTAAATAACCGGAACAAATAAGGAGTAAGTCAGTGAAACTGGTCAATCTTAAAGTAGGAAACCCTTTCAATTATCCAACCCCCGTACGAAAATCAGATATACCAATAAATTTCACTTTATTACGGTACTGATTTATTTTGAGGTCGACTCCACCCAATAGCAGTTAATTTGTCTTTGTAATTAATTTTAGCGAAATTACAATCAAAGTTTGACAGTTAAATGTGTCAGAATTTATGAATGGCTGGTGTGGCTGTTTCGCAAGTTGTGTTTGGTTTTGTGTATTGGTAGCACTGCAAAATCAGCTATCAGATTTTATTTAGAATGAATAAAATTATTATAAATTTTTTTTATACTGAGTGACTTATATCAAATTTTAACACTTTATTAGGTAGGTTATTTCGGCTGAAATAAGTTTAAGCTTACACTCTAAAAAAAATTATGGAATTTTACCTACAAACCATGAGACATTATGATGCACAGTATTTCTAAGTATAATTACTCAACTGCTGTAATTTTAACATACAATAATGTATTATGATATTACCAACGGAACGGAAAAGTATATATATATATATATATATATATATATATATATATATATATATATATATATATATATATATAATATTACAGTTTTTTTTTAGTAAAGTCTCTTTTAGTAAAATAGAAATTCAGTAAATTTGTTGTCAAGAATTTTTATAAATAGGTAAATTATGTTTAGTTCAATAATATTATTGTTAGTATAATTACATACATTTCTTTTGCATAAAGGACGTATTTTGAAATGAATGAATTACAATTATAATATTTTATTAATATTATTTCACAAACTATGTACTAATTCTCATTATTTTGATGAATTATTACAGATATTAATATGCAAGCTATAATATTACATAATTTAAGGAGTTATACCAACAATACGAAATTCTACTTTAAAAATATGTGATGCAATTTGCAGAAAGTAAGCAATTTTACATACTTATATTTTTACTTACTTTATGTGATTATTATAAATTATGTAAAAAATTTACAGTGTACAAAGAAGCTTTATTTTATTGACAACAAATAATTTTACAATTATAAGTGTGAAATGTTGATAATAAAACATGGTTTTACTGACAACAATAATAATTATTATTATAGTAGAATTTAAAATCGATGCTTTTCGGTGGCTTTAAAGTTGACTTTAGTTAAAGTATTTGTTATAAAATTGGGCGTAAGTCTTAGAACTATGATTATTTTCAGTCGCTAATCTCACAACTAACAGAAAACTTAAATATCACTTTTTCTTTCGAACAATATCCAATCGTTTTTGAAATAAAATAGTATCGTTATTATTGACAGCTATATCGGCCAATGAATAAAGGTTATTTGTCAAAAAAAAAGTAGGAAAAAAAAACAATTTTATTGGCGATTTTTGATATAGATATTATCAGGGTTCCACTTTTGTGCAGTCATAAACATTTTTTTACGATCGCAAAACTCTGGGATAAAGTGGGATATAGAAAGTCCCACATTGCACGTATATATATTTCGAAATCTTTTTGCTTCCGTAAGGGAAGAAAGCCCATGAAAACTATCAAGGCATTTTCAGATAAATCTATTTGATTATAAATCAGGTACCTACCTGCTGATTTTATGTTGTCGGTAATATTTCCTTTTTTTATGAGGAAATTTGAGCCGTCTCTTAAAATAAACGTCGCCTTTAATAAGATTTTTTTTTACAGAGCCGAGCCACGGAAAATGGAGTTTTTATTAAATTTTCTTGGAAAATGTTTTTCATCCGAGATGAATTAAAGTGAAATATTTTATCAAATTTAGATTTAATCGTATTAGAAAAGTAATTGGTTTTAGTTTTTGCATTATTATAGAAGATAAAAAATATTTAGGATTTGTAAATAAAGCCTCATTTAGACTATTAGTGTTACACTGTAAAAAAAAAAATAGCGAAATTACAGAAAAACAGTAGTAAGATTTTACTATAAAAAATCTGTAATTTTATTTTACCATAAATATTCTGTATTTCATAAAGTAAGTAAAAATTACCTAATAAGTATGTGAAATTGCGTCACATACTTAATGTAAAGTTATATATTATTGCTATAACTTCTTAAATTATAAAATTACAACTTCCATCTTAATATCTGTAATAATTCTTCAAAATAATGAGACTTAGTACCTACATATTTTGTATAATAATACTAATAAAATATTTTAAATGTATTTCACTCATTTCAAAATACATTCTGTTGTAAATTTAGAAATATACATGTAATTATACCAACAATAATATTACAGAATTAAAAAAAATTACCTATTTATGGAAAATTCCTGAGAACAAATTTGCTAAAGTTCTGTAAATTAACTAAAAGAGATTTTTACTAAAAAACTGTAATATTACATATATATGTACTTTTCCATTCCGTTGGTAATATCATATTACATAATGTTTCTAATAGTAATATTATGTATTTTTAAACAATTACTGCAGTTGAGTAATTATACCTAGAAATACTGAACATCATAGTGTCTCATGGTTTGTAGCTAAAATTACATACATTTTTTTTAGAGTGTATAGTAACGTAATATCGATAATTTAATACGCTGGAAGAAAAAAATGTTTTTGTTTAATCCAAATTCATATCACATAAAATCAAAGATATCTTTAGCGATCAAATTCTTTACGTATGATACAAAATCCTTTTTTCATCATTACCAGCCACATATAACCAACTAAAACCAATCTGTTTTTATTTGAGCTAACGATGAGTGATCAATCTCTTTGACTGTGTACAAGCCCTTACCCCGGAACAGTTCACACGAAAAATGGCAACTTATTTTTCTTAATAGAAAAGTCCGGACGACTTCGGGACCGTCGCCGTCGTCTTTGGCTTGGCCGGTTCGACGCACAGAGGCAAAAACAAAATGCGTTCCTGCTGGTGACAGGCGATTTTATGCCTCTGCAACCGGACCGTTTGCACGGTCGATTAGAGAGAAACGAGAAATACATATTTTTGCTTGCTTTGCTGAATGGTTGCGGTGTCCTATGCATACATGTCGAATAGATATGTTTATTGATAGGAATTGAGTCGTTTTATTTTCGAGGAGTAAATAAACATTGGAAATAGAGGTTTCTTTTTTATCAAATAGTTTTTAAAATGATATTTTATCGAATAAAAACTGTTCTAGGATTCTGTTTAATTGTTTTATAAAAACGACGTTTTGACGAAACTAAACGCTCGTTTTCATCAGGTTAAAATTTACTAATGACATTAAAGTAAATAATAGTACATAGTAACAAGTTATTAAGTAACATAAGTACATTTTGACCTGATGAAGACGAGCGTTCAGAAACGTCGTTTTTATAAAATAATTAAACAGAATCTAATCCTTAAACAGTTTTTGTTTAAAACAATGAGTTCTGAAAACTATTTTACTATGTTGTAATAAATTATACATATTGTAGTACAGATTTTGAATATACAGAACTTAATCCTAAAACATTTTATTTTAATATAATAAGTTCTAAAAGATTTTTTACTGTATTATAATTAATATGAATTATGAATGTGGATGAAGCGAAAGTTGCTTGTTTGGATAGGAATGTTTGTAGGCGACTGATTTCGGAATGATGAAAAGAGTTTGTGCCACACCCTGCTAGGGTACATGGCGTGATTGTCTATGTATGTATGTATGTATGTATGTATAATTAATATCATAAATTCTTTTATATTTTTACAAAAACAAATTAATTATTAAAACAAAAAATAGTTCTAGTAAAAATATCTATTCAAAGAGTAAATATTTTCGTTGTAACTTACAATCAACCATTTAAATTAAAAAAAAAAACACAAAAAACTAAAACTGAATATTAAATAGTGCATCGTACAATTTTCACACAGATCGTATCATTATTAAAAATTAGAACTTAGTTCATCATTGCAAACTCATTGTAAATAAAGTTGGCGAGAAAAAAACTATAAAAAAAAATAGGATGATTAATTAATGTCTGTAGTCATTAATATTATTTTTTAAGCTAGAAAAAAATTATGTTGTCAGCATAATCCGTAAAGAATATGACAGTTATTGTAATAATTAATTATTTCATTGTTTTGCAAAGGTTCATAAAAATTACTGTCTTAAATTTAAATAAACACTAAAAATTTGTTAATATATTTGGAGAAAGAAACAGTAAATTCAGCTGAACATTAAAGTTTTTTCATCTAAATAGCATACATACATACACAATCACGCTATGTACCCAAAAAAGTGTGTTTAAATAACTATTTCACTTAAAATAAAACTGCTTTAGGTTCAAGTTTTGTATGAAATTCAAATTGGATGACTAAATTTAAATGTAATGAACCTTGAACAAATAAATGTTCATATTGTCATTGTGAAATTTAATATAATAATACTCAAAAATATTGAGATTTTATATTTTTCCCAAAATTTCACAATTTACTCAGTCATTGATGCATAGCCTAACAAACCGATTCAATGACTGAGTAACTTGTGAAATTTTGGGAAAAATATAAAATCTCAATATTTTTGAGTATTATTTTATTAAATTTAAATGATTTGTACAAAAACAGAAACTAGAAAAAATATCTAATTACATTAGATAAATACATCAAGCGTAATATTTATTCTTGAATTAGTTGTTTCATCTAATACGATTAATACGAAGGCTAAAAATCATCTAATTTGTTTAAATAAAACAACTGAAGCATTAAACAAATCATGTAGGCCCGTATTCCCCCTTCTTTTGTTTATGAAAAAGTGCTTTAAAATAAATTTTTACTTCTACCTCTTATCAAATATGAATAGTATTTCTATTTTCGATATATTTTTTTATAGCTAATATTACGAAATTCAAATAGACTTCACAAGTAATTTTAAGTAAACGTCTAAGGTAATTTTGACAAAAAAATCACTTTTAAAAGTGAGGTGAGACTAGAGGCCTTAGTGTTTTGTAGATTTTGTTTTTTTTTTCTTCAAATTTTTACCCCTTACGTACGGCTCTGAAACAGACAGAAAAACTCAGAGAAATAAAACGTACAAACTTTATTATTGCAAATATATTTTATGACAGCACTCTCCCGTATATATTTCATATTGTGTTTAATGAGTTTGTTCAGCGAAATTAGGTTATGATACCGAGCCTCGTATGGTGGACGGGTCTGTGAGGATGGGTGAATCTAGTTGCGCGGGATTGCATCGTAGCTAAAGTGATAAGACTAAACTACTCTCTACGAAACTAGCTTGGTGTTGGCCGGCCAGTCCATGCTCTTTATAATTTAGTGATTCTGATAGTGTTTTCGGTGGCCAACCTTGTGTGTGTGTGTCGTGTTTAGAGACCATTTGCACGGTACGTGTTCCGAGAAATTTAGCTCGTCTGTATTTATTTCCATTTTGTTTTGTGAATTTTATTCGAGTTTCTTATTGGTTGAAATTCGTTCTTTATGTTCTAGGAGAATAGATACAAAAGACGGTTAATATTATATTGTGCACTATATATAAAAAAAAATTACAGAAATATTGTAGTTAAATTTTACTATAAACAAGATTAGAAGTATATGGGTAAACCCATATATAGACTACTTTGACATTTCTCGGAAAGTTGGCAACACTGTATTTTAATAATATTATAATTTATGTGGGCACTAGGACATACCTTTCTGAAAATTTGATCAAAATCGAATAAATAATGTAGCCACAATGAATTTTTTTTAAATTTTGTGATTTTTTTTTCGATAAGTTGGCAACACAGTATTTTGTTAAAATTGCATAATTTATTTAGGCACTAGGAAAAACTTTTATGAAAATTTGATTAAAATCGGTTAAATAAAATGGTCATAATAAATTTTTAAAAATTTTACTAATTTTTTTCTCGGAAAGTTGGCAACACTGTATTTTGTTAAAATTACTTAAATTATATGAATACTAGGAGAATCTTTTGTGAAAATTTGAGTAAAATCGGTTGAATAACATGGCTATAATAAAAATTTTAAAACTTTAGTAATTTTTTTCTCGGAAAGTTGGCAACACTGAATATTAATTAAATTATATAATTAATGAGAGCATTAGGGAAATATTTTCTGAAAATTTGATCAAAATCGGATAAATAACGTAGCCAATATGAATTTTTAAAAACTTTAGTAATTTTTTTCTCGGAAAGTTGGCATCACTGGAAAAAAACAAAATCACATGACCATCTCGGGCACTAGACAAATTTATCCTGAAAATTTCATTAAAATTGGTTGAACCGTCTAGAAGGAGTTGCGATCACAAAATTTTGTCTGACGACCGAGCGAGCGAGCTGACGACGCACATCCATACACCCACATAAACTAAGTTCAGATTCGTCATCTACAGGCTATATGAAGGATTTCTATATAATTTTTTTTTTTTTTTTGAAAATGTTACAGACACCGTACCAAACGCTATACTACTTTTTCCTTGCAGTCAAAGTAGTAAAAAAACTGTAATTTTATTTTAATTTTGACATAATTGATAATAATTATAAAGTAAATAAAAATAAGTATGTAAAATTGCTTACTTTCTGCAAAATTACATCACATACTTAATGTAGAATTACATATTGTTGTATATTTTCTTAAATATGTAAAATTACAGCTTGCATATTAATATCTGTAATAATTTATGAAAATAATGAGATTTAGTATATATTTTGTGTAATAATACTAATAAAATATTTTAAGTGTAATTTATTTATTTAATTGATGTCATTTTCGAACAAATACCATTTCGAAAATGCTATGGAATCCAGCCACCAGTAATGAATTCACAGACAAAATGAATTGATTGAGAAGTATTAAATAATGATTTTTAAAACTTATTGGCGTAAATAATGAATAATATTACCAAAAAACATATATATATATAATAAATATATTTTTCAACAAGAACGAAAACAAAGTTATATTTATAGGAAAATCATTGTAGAACATTATTTAAAAAAAAAAAAACGAAAGAGATTTATATATCAAAAACGCTTTAAGCTAAACTTGAAAAACGCAAATCTTTAAATCGGTTCTACCAGACGAAGGAAATAAAAATAGAAAATATTTAGATTATATATATATATATGGTTAAGGTATTTTTTTTGTGTATGCGTCAACGGTATAGAGACGAATTATGTCTGGCGGAAAATCCCCAATTTTGTCAGATTTTCGCCAGCGTACTGCATCTACCATGTGACGTAGCACCAAGGCATCTAGGTCGCCCGCCAAAACCTAACTTATATAAAATACGGGCTCGTATTTCAACGCCATGCTACGGATGGTGGTTATAACGTCGTGTGTGTGTGTGTATGTATGTGTATTGTATTGGGAACCGGAGCAAATATTCCCGTATGCCGCCCTCGAAAAAAGTTCCGGGAAAGCAATGGATGATGCCGCCGGTCGTTGCCTGCCTCATTATCAGCAACTTTGTTCGCCGCATGGGCCCCTTTTTTGTGCGCCCGATTCGTTTTTGTTCTTTGCTATGCTCTTTTTTTGTGTTGTGTTTTGTTTTGTTTTGTATTTGGGGTAATTTTCAACGATTCGTCTTTAGTTGGGGTGTTGGTATTAATAGAATTTTGTACAGAATTTGTTCGAGATTTTTTTGTTGTTGTTGTAAAAATATTACTTATTATTGATTTCATTTTTTGTTTTTCTATTTTCTAATTGAAGGAAGAAATATTTGTAAGTAGATTATCTGAAGTATTTCTTTATTTCTGTTAAATAATACAGAACATTAGCTAGATCGATGCAAACATTTTAGAAGGTAATAATAAATCATGAAACACTGTTACTTTTGTTTATTTGTTTATTTATTTCTTACGAATATCTAAAAGTACAAGGTTGCGCAAAAATCATCACTAGCATTTTAATTGATTTTTATGTAATTATTAATATTCTTTATTTGCTTCAAAAAAATTTTAAAAATTCAATTTCGAAATGAATAAATTACACTTAAAATATTTTATTAATATTATTACACAAAATATGTACTAAGTCTGATTATTTTAATGAATTATTACAGATATTAATATGCGAGCTGTAACATTAAATAATTTACAAAGTTTTGCCAACCATATGTAATAATAATTTAAGAAGTTGTACGAACAATACGTAATTCTACATTAAGTATGTGATGCAATTTGCAGAAAGTAAGCAATTTTACATACTTATTAGGTCATTTTTACTTACTTTATGTGATTATTATGAATTATATAAAAATTACAGAATTTTGAGGTGGCAGAAATACAGAATATTTATGGCAAAATAAAATTACAGATTTTTTTATAATAAAATTATACTACTATTTTTCTGTAATTTCGCTATTATTTTTTTGTAGTTTAAATTAAAGTTGAAGTTGAAATTAGAAATTATCATTAGTCTTATTTCTCCACACATTTTTCTTTAACATTCCGACAACTAAATTTATAAAAATCTTTTCAATACTTTATAACCAAAACAAAAGCTTGAAATAATAATATTACGGCACAAATCCAGGAAATTCATCAAAAAAAATTGACATTAAACCAGGGACGCTTCTCATACGGATTGCTAATGGCTTTTCATCTTCCCATTAGTTCAATATATATACGTAACTAGGATCACAGAAGACATTCTCCGATTGTATTTGTCTAATCGTAAAAGACATTTGACGTCCTGTCACCACGATGACAGTCAGATTTTTTTCCTCGGTTACATCCGTTCTTTTTGCGGTGACTGCAGTGCGAAAAATAAAACGACCTAATTTTCAAGAAGAGATTTCCTGTCTCAATACAAGAAAATCACTAACGATTTTATTCTTTTATATCTTGAACGTAAAAAGTAACAGTAAAGTTATTAGGTATAACTAGTTAAAAATATAAATGAGATATTTACGTGGAGGAATCGGGTACGAAATAGATTAGTGTATGATGAGTGTGAAATTGAAAAAAAATGTTGTACCAAAAGTTCCGGTGTTAATCAGTTTAGATAGTTCGGACATTTATATGAATGATTTTGATGGTATATGTTTGCGTGGACGGCCGATGAGTAGTTGGAGTGGTATTATTGAAGTGATATGATTTTTTTCAAAAAATGTACGTAATTTTACATGTTTTGTGAATGTATTTTGTTATAAAAATGTAATATTACGTAAATTACAAAATTTTATTTTTAATTTTAAAAACCTATGTAAGTAAAATTACATAAATCTAAGGTATATTTTTTACAGTGTAGCTTCATATTCTTCATTAAATTAAAACGAACGAATAATTGAATATTTATAAAAATTTATCAGTTGTCCCAGCATAAAACGGCAAAATTAATTTTTTCATTATAACGACTTATTCAATCCTGCATAATTTATAAAAAAAAAGCAAAGAAAATTTTTTAGTGTACTGGTCACGTTCTGTGTTAATTAAAAAGTATATCGTAATCATTAGGCCTTTGAAAAGTTTTATAAGATTTCCTTCAATTTTTTTTTTGCCATCGAACCCTTCGAACATTTGCGCGCTTAGTTTTTCAAATAGGAGATTATTAAATTCCGCAGAATCTTTTCAGACCGTTATTTTTTTCTTCAGATTGAGTTTTAATAACTGTCAAATTGTTCGCTGTCGTAGCGAGGGGGAAAAGTTTGCCGAATTTCAAAGACGTGCAAACATTAGAAAAAAGTTTTTTGATAATTGTAATTGAATTTATTCGAATTGCTGGTCAATGCTGCAAAGTTTTTCTAATAACTTTAATGAGACGCTTTTTTCAAAACCGAACTTTTGGTTTTAATTTTATAAAAGATATTTTTCTCTTTTAATCTCTTTTTTTTGCTTGTTTGCTTTATTTCATTAAAAATTATTCTACTTCACTCACTTAGATTTAGATTTAGTATTAATAAAACCACTTGTACAATTTGCACTGTAAATTTACATGGATAACCATAGTATTTTTACAAAATTTATTATTGTAATTTTATAATTTGTTCGTGAATTTACAAGAATCACAATTAAAAATATAGTAAAATATAGTACATTGATTTTTTACAGTATGGTGTACAAATTAATTAAATTTCTTTAAAGTCGTAGTAAAATACTTTAAAATCTTGATAAAATCAATTAAGAAATTTTTTAAAATTATCTAAAATTTCAAGTAAAATCTCTCTAATTTTAGAAATTTCGTATAAAATTAACAAAAAAATCATTGATATCTCAACAATAATACTTAAAATTTGTACAATTTGGTGTACAAAATTTGAGAAAATGGTTTCCCCCTTGGTATTTATAAAATATATATGAAATAAGATTTGTGACAAAACATATTTATATATTTCCCAAATTAAGCCGGCTTGACATACGCGTTATTCGTACGCGAACAAGCAAGATTTGTGTTATAATACGCAAATGTCTATAGAATATTCGTATTCGTACAGGAATATTTTATATATGCACAGGATATTCTTGTACGAACTTAGTTTGTGGGTGTTTCAGTTCATTTGTTGGTTGGAGGGGTGACTAAAATTTGAAGTTACGCCACTGAGTACCAGTCATTTGTTCTCAAATATACATAAAAAAAAAAAGGAGTATAACGGAACTGTAGACTTGGCTGTACAAAGATTATTAACAACGTTTATTTTATAACATTTATTATCATTATTTGTTTTGCATTTAATTTAAATTCTTAAATAAATGTTATATGCCAGTATACAGTGTGTTCCACGGCGAACTTACACTACTTTAAAAACTATATATTAGATTTTTATAAACTTTCAACATAGGACATATTACATAATTTAACCCAATTTTTTTTACGTAAAATTCATTAAAGTAAAGAAAAATTTAAGTTTCCGTTTGAAAAAACTGAGATTTTAAGGTTTTCTTTAACTTCAAGTTTACAGCAATATTCCAGACACAGTTTTAAATAGTTTTAATTTATTTATCTAAGAAAAGGTAGCCAAAAGATTCCTTAATAGGACTCTCGTTACATTTTTGCCGATTTCAGACAAAAAAAAATTAAATACTTTGTAAATACTTGAATTAAAGTAAAATGTTATTAATGTACTCGTATCATATGAGTATGTAAAATTTACTCCGAAATTTGATGATAAAATAAAAAAAAATGGGGTATTCTATTTAAAATGAGAAAATTAGAGTCGATTTCCGGTTAAACTGAAAGTGGTATCGTATTGAAAATATTTTATTTCAACTGAACATATCAGAATATCCATATATACTATATTTCGTAAAATAATATTATATAGTTTTTAAAGTAAATTTGTCGTGAGATACAATGTATATTATATATTCGTATGATATCTTCCTGAAATTTATAGCTTAAAATAAACTTACCTACATGCAATTATGTAACAGAAATGAAACCGTTTTATACTAGATACGTGTATATTTTTATTTAATTTATAAGTAAATTCTCTTCATATTTACACGTGTCTCAAATTATGAGTGAAAATTCGTTTTTATCATAAAATTCATTGTTTTATTACTAGTTCGCATGATGCAATGTGTCGCTAACCTTTTAAACAAATAGACTAATATTACAAGTAATTCCTAGGTGGAACATAGGGGGGGGGGGCTACATGCTCGAGAAACTGAACATATAGATCCATATTGTTTATGTAAAAGTTCTTTTATTTTTGGTTTCAAATAAATTTGTACTTCCACCTTTTATCAAATATTAATAGTATTTTTATTTTTGATATATATCTAATATTGTAAAATTTAAATAAACTAATTAAAATTACTTAATATATTGGACCCCCACGACCATTTCTTACAACTCACTTTTGTGTCTAGCCTCTTTTATATAATTTTCTAATTATCACCATTATTAAATTAGTTAGTATTATTTTTAAAAAATAAAACAATATCACTCCCTGAAATATTTTTCCTTCATACGCCAATGATACCACTGATGTATAGCATAAAAAAATATTTAGTTCTGTAAATATGTTTTGTTAGATTCAAACAGCGCAAACGAAGTAATTCTGTAAACAAAAATGGTGTGGACTAATTTTTAAAATAAATGTGTCACATTTCGCAAAAATGTATCGTGTTTTCAGTATTGCAAACAATACTTGTTTTTTTTTACTGTACGTATGATATATTCTCGCAAACAAAAATACATAGATACATATTTTTATACTTTCTTTCACCATGTTGAATATTCAACTGTTTTTAATTTTACTACTTGTTCTACAAATATGTTTCTTTAAATAAAATCCGAAATTTTTTTGTATAAAATTTTTTTTATTTTAAAATAAATGGTCTACATACAAAAATAAAACGGGTTTAAGTTACAGTTATTAATAAATAAACAGAACATAGAAACAAGTTACTAGGTAACAAAATAAGTAACTAGATTATGAAATTTTATAAATTTTTAATTATAGGAATCCGAATTTACTCATATGCTTTCAATCTTGTTTATTTTTTGTTCTTGTTTTACAGATAGATATTTTACTTTAAATGAAATCCAAGACTTTTTGTATAAAAAATATTTTATTTTCAAATGTATGAATACAGTTTATCACAGCACATGTTAAAATTGTATTTTTTTACATACGTATAATATAGTAAAGATAAAAAGAGATACAATCTTTTGTAATAATATAAAATCTAAAACAATTGAAATAATCTTTTTTAAATCTTATTTTAATTGTTTTAATTTCAATGTCAAGTGTTTTTTTTGTCTATTGCTATTACAATTGTATGAATTTCAGAAATTCCTTTATTTAATTTCCCTGTCTGATAATATTATTTCTACTTATCTGATTAAAATATACAACCTAAATTATTCTTTGTTTAATACAATGTTACAATTTTTACCTATCTTCGCCTCAGAGCAACATTGGAATATCTTTAAAGAAATCAAAAATTGGGTTTTTACACATTTTATTATTTTAAAATAAACGGCTTTACTATTGCTCTGAGGCGAATAAATCTTAATTTTAAGATATTTAATTTTTATATTTAACAAAATACGATGCTATAAATTATTTTATAAACTGATATTCCTTAGCAGCTAATATCGGTACTAAGCAATATTAGTCACACTGACTAGCAGTAACCCTACACTACTTCCTTTTTTCGTAACTTCGTTATTATAATACTTTTCCAGTTTATTCACTTTCAAGTTTTTTTTAAAATTTTAAGTGATTATCCATCAAATCTCTGCAAAGTACCGTAAGTTTTATACTTAAACACGTTCAGTTTATTCGGTGTAAGTCAGCTAGTTCCTTTCAACTCACGTTGAATATCATCCAAAGTTTTTCCCTTGGTTTCTACGACAACAAAAATACAAAACAACGCACCGAGAAAACTACATCCGGCAAAAATCCAAAATGGAAAATAGACACCGAACGCGTCTTTTGTTGTCGCAAAAATTTGTGTAGCAATAATCATCGGTAACGCGTACATTGCTTCACCAAATGTCACTCCAAGAGCTTTTATTCTTGTCGGATACAATTCGCCACCGTATATGAATGGTACAATTCCCAATCCAATATTATAACAACAAATAAAAACAACTAAAACAGTTAACGGTAACCACGATTTTAAATTTTCCACATCGTATTTTAACGCGTCTCTTGCATAAAAATAACCACTTAAAACAAGAAGCGTTACACAAGACATTGAACAAGAGAATATCAATAATGGTTTTCTTCCCAATTTGTCAATTAACACTAATGACACTATACAGGAAGCAAGTTTGCCAATACCAAAGATAATCGAAGAATCTTTCTCTTCCAAAATAAATTCGAGGAAAATTAAAATAGCATCAACTCCTGTCAGCTGTTGAATAAACTGTAGCGTTACGACAAGAAAAGTTACTTTTCGATTGGCTGGAATTGTTACTAATTCCAAAATAGGAACGGCATTTTGTCTATCTCTACTTTCTTCAAGTGCTGCTTGTTGCATTTGATCTAGTTCCACATCTAAATGTGGCCCTTCACCTCGAACTTTACAAAGAGCTGTACGTGCTAGAGCCCTACTTCCTCCTGACACTAAAATATGGTAAGGCGATTTAGGAGCAATCCATGAGAATAACGGCCAAACTAAAAAGGCTGCAGTTGCTCCAAGAACTGCTGTTACCCATAAAGGAGCAAGTAGAGTTGAAACATAGGACAATAGTACACCAATATTCATCATAACGGCTACAAAACTCCCCAATAATCCACGTATACTTGCATGAGATATTTCAGCCGAATACATTGGTATCACGGTGAAAATAACACTACCACCAAAACCTCGGATGAATGCTGCCGCGTAAATTAATGAAACGTTTGTAATTTTAAGTAGAAGTAGCCAACTTGTAAAGGTGACAGTGCATCCCCATAAAATCGTCCATTTTCTACCAATTTTATTAGCGCTATAAATGCTAAAGGGAGCCGAACAGAAGATGGCGTACATTGGAAGTGTTCCTATTAAAGAGGCTTCGTTCGAATTGATATGTACGGGAAACGTGCTATTTTCATTCATCATTTCAGCAATAGCTGTTGAAGTCCAGCCTGTACTAATTCCGTCTGACATATTGCTGAAGGTTGCTAAAACAAACAATATTTATTATCTATAAGTGATACCAATGAATATTAAATCACTATAAATAACTTATAGTGGGTTCCGAACCACACAGACTCAGCCGATATCAGTTCAGTGATGCAAGGTTTTTCATACCAGGGACCTTTGGGGTCCGAGTTCAACACACTACCACTGGCCTACGGCTGTTTTGATATAACTAGTAGCATGCAATTTTTTTTTTTGTAATATTGGAAAAAATGAAACAATAATTTTGAACCTATGCTTTCTCAAACTAAATTATGAATAATATTAAATTAATATTTCTAATAAACAAGAAAATAAATTTGGAATATTTTTACTATTTTCAACAATACAGAATGATAACAATGTTATTAAAATTTATTTCCGAGAAAATACATCATTTAAAATTAATTATTATTATTACTGTTATTTTTTTCTAAATAATTTATTTACAATTAACTGTTATAAATATGCATGTTTCTTATACCAAATTAAATATAATATTTCAATATAATATAAACTATATGTATAGGTTGTTTCAATAAGAAAAAAGTTATATAACATAAATTACATTCTAAGAATGGTATACAAAATGAAATTTAATGAAATGAAGGATTTATGTATATTTTTTTTTAAATTTACAAACGTTACAGACATCGTATCAGTCACTATACCACTTTTCCTTTCATTCAAAATGGTAAACAAAATGAAGTAATAAATTATTCTATTTATCTATAAATTTTAAAAAACAATTTTTCACTTATTGTTTATCGCCTAATAGTATGATAATTTAAATAAATTGTATATAGATATTTTTAGAATTTTGTTATATAAACGAAATATACTAGTAATTTAAATAAACAATAATAAATTTAACATAAATTAACAACATATTTATAGTAATCCACTATTATTATACAACCGCAAACTATAAACTAGTAAATAGTCTTTATAAATCACTAAACTAGATCAAATTACATCTTATAGAAAATGATTATTCTTATTTACTAACCGGATAATACAATAAATGCTTGCAGCCATCTTCGTCTAACTTTTGTCTGCGACAACATTGTTTGTTCGGCTTCTTCGTCGGCGTTGCCATGGTAATCATTTTCATTTGTCACTTTTGTCTTTATTAAATCCATGGCACACACTCGGCTGCCAAGGTTTACGTTATGACTGAATGAGAACCTACACTTTCACTTTTTTTTATCTTCACACGGTGTCACACACATCTAAACCATGTTAGTGTTTACACTGAAATGATAACGAAACACAATTTATATTATTTATCTATTTATTTATTTAAATTTAAATATCGTCTTTTGACTCCGAATGATACTTTTTTAAATTTAAAATTAAATACGGTTTAATAATATATAATAGTGTAATTAGTTCTATAACCTTGTACAAAATATCACTGAATGTTATGAATAAACGAAGTTTTTTTACATATGTATTTTAATCAGCGAGACTAATTTTGATAACTTATTATCCTTGTAATTTTTTAAAATGCGCAAAACTAGTTACACATTTCTTTAAGATAATTTTTGAAAACTAATTTTACTATATTATCATTTGCACATACAATATTACATATTTTATTTTTCTAAAATTTTTCAAAATTATAATTTTAACAAAAACAATTAAAAGTTTTATTTTAAAATTAATTTACAAAATGTATTACAAAATAACTAAAATGAATACAATAATTATAGATTAATTCTTTTGTATGTCGATTTGTAACTTACAATTTAATGTTGTTTTTCTAAATGTCTCTCCGTAACTAAATTAAAATAATTTAGTTTTCGACTAAACTGGATTCATAAAAATGCAGCTTAAACAAAAATCGAATGCAATCGAACTTTGAATGACGAGTAAAAGTGCTGACAAACTGACAAAGTTCGATGCACCCAAAAAAAAATATTTTTTATCCAATCTAATTAACGACAAATTTATTGTAATATTATTATAAATTGTAGAAATTAAAAATATACTTGCAATATAACACAAAAAATATTACAAAAAATCTGATACTAGTTTTTTTAAATAAAATTAAATTTGTGGTGTGTTCAATATTTCGTTTTGAAAAAACACATTTTTAGAGACATTCATATCTTTCATATATTGTGAACATAAATATTATTAAATATTTAATTAAAAAAAAACATTATTTAAAAAAACAATACCTGAGAATTTCCTCTAATTGTTATTATAACTGCGCGCCGTAGAAATGCGCTTGAATAAACAAAAAATTAAATAAAAATAAATTTGTTGAATATTTTTATAAATTGTTTTAATTGCAAAAAAAAAAACATATTGTCAGCTTGGAACAAAGCTAGCCTATATTAATTTTTTAAATTTTGAGTTACGCTGGTTTAAAATTTACTTAACATAGTAAAATATTTTTCAGAACTCATTGTATTAAATATAAATTGTTTTAGGATTAGATTCTTTTCAATTATTACATAAAATTTATCAAGGACATTCATTTACGTTTTATTGGTGTTTATATAAAGAATATTTTCACATAAACTAGAATAAGTCGGAATTAAACAATAATAGAAGCTGGTGCTAGTTTTGTTAATATAAATATCTCAATGTGACAAAAAAATAAAGATTTTTACTTTAGTACATATTCAGTCGAGCAATGTATTTTTACTTACGATTAAATATTTAAGTAATAATTATTAAGTATTAATATTTACGTTTGACGTTAATGTGAAAACTTTATTAATTCTTTCAAAATACTATTTCAGGACGATGAAGACGGCGGTCATACAGCCCCAATATCAGGCTCGCCATCACCGCCACCAGTTCCACGTCGATATATCAGCAGTTTACGTGCCCGCAATCGACGATCAGGATCGCTTGACACCAGCAACTGTGACCCGCAAACCCGACTAACACGATGTCTACGAGCATTCTATCGTGATCTGGCCGCATGCGATAGTACCTCAGCTGCCACATCATCTTGGGCACCTACTCTACCTCCGGCTGCCCTATGCCCTGCCTACTTCCGACCAGCCCTAGAACTTGATGTTGGACGCGGTGTTGAAGCTAGGGAACCGATTGCCCTATGTGATCTACTTTCGCCCGTTACGGTAATTAATTTGTTAATAAAAGTTAATACAGTAATCTGTTACTTGGTTTAGATTACTATACATACTAAAACTTTGATGTAGGGTAATCATTAACGAAGTAATAGAGTAAATATGAATAATATAGAATTTAAAATTATTGTTGTTTTGTTGTGCAGACAAAAAGCGGCGTTGTCCTGGAATCGCCAAGAAAAGTCTTAGTGGAAGGGGCGCCTGGAAGTGGCAAAACAGCATTATCCTTGCGACTTCTACATTCCTGGGCAACACAAAACAGTTGGTGGGGTCCTAGTATAGCAGTCGCTCTGTTTATACCACTCCGAGAACTAAAAGGACGTAGTATATGCCAATATCTTTGTCGAGAACTGTTACCACGATCAGCAGCACTTGATCTGCCTCAGCTCTGGGCTAGATTCTCCAATTTGGAAGACCGTTTACTGTTTGTCCTAGATGGTTATGATGAAGCTGTTGGACCAACTGCAACGGGAGGTACTGCTCGACTGGGCGAAGATGCTCATGATTTATTATGTGGAAGACTCTTTCCCGAATGCAGATTAGTTGTGACAAGTTGTCCCGAATTTGGCGATCGTCTTGCGCCATTTGTACAAAGAAAAGTCCGTTTATTGGGCCGAGAATGGGCACAAGTTGAACGATTTGTAAATATGCATTTTGGTGGACCAAAGTCAGATCGTTTACTTAAAGCCATATCGGATAATCGCGATGTTCTACGGCCACTTGCTCAAGCACCACTCGGATGGTTGTGTCTCTGTATGTTGTACGAAGAGTGTTCACCGAATGATTTTCCCAAAGATTTATTGCGCGTTTATGAGTCGCTGACTCAATGCCTTACGCGCAGACGACTACCCCGTGTCAGTCTCGCTCCAATGCCCATTCCGATTCTTACGGAACGAGCTCTAGCTGAATTCGGTCGACTTACTTTAGATTCGATTAAAACTGGCGGAAGATACGCTTATACAGACATGGAAATGAAAGTTGTACGAAAACGCTGTGGTGGTACGGATGTTGCTGGTTTAGGAATGATAAATCAAAGTGTTACATTTGGAAGGCGAGCTCGAGCTAAATCACGCGATCATGTTTATACATTAGTGCATCCTTCATTTGCCGAATATCTTTCAGCCAGACATATCATGAGGGAGGCGACTCGAGGTGGATCAGTAGCTCTTCATCGTGAACTAGAATCTTTACCAGGTATCGGTCGAAGTCGTCAGTTATCGTCCAGTACCATTTTGATTCTTCGATTTCTCATGGGTATGCTGGGTGCGCGGGGGCACTTAGTTCTAGATTTATTGTGTCCACTCGATTTATCGACAGGTGTCGTCCTTCTACTGCTCAAAGAAGCAGGTGCACACCGTCCGAATGTTACCACTGTTTGTCGATTATTAGGTGGCAACACTATTCCTAATAGCTACACCAACTCGAACGAATGGCCCCGAGTACATACTACCCCTGCAGAATTGGAAGGCTGGACCTACGTCTTACTTAGCGGCCATTGTACACTAGATCGTCTCGAACTAGTTTACCAATTAGGTAATTTGGAAAGTGCGTATTTAGAAATGTTTTTCAAAGCTCTATCATTCAATGACAGTGTAAGAATGGTAAAAATTTCATCTCTCTTGGATGAGTGGACAGATATAGAAGGTTTGGCAGCAAATGTTTCAACAACTTTGGGCAAACAACGTTTATCTTCATTTGAATTAGTTGTCACTTGTTTACAAGAAGATACACCAGAAAGAACGAGTCGTTTCCAATGTGTAGTAGATGAAATATGTGCCCGATTATCTACTCGACCTACTCGTTTAGAAAGATTAGCGCTCGATTTAAGTTTAGGTGCAAATCAAATTCAGCAGTTATGTCGATCATTAGAAACAGGTCGAGGTATAGCTTCTTTACATCTACCACATTTATGTTTAGATGCAGAAACAGCAGCAGCCGTTTCTAAATTAATTGTAGCGAGACCGTTAGCTGCTTTAAATGTTACCGCAAGTTGGAGTGCAATTACACATGAAGATGTACCATCATCAAGTGGTGTTAGTAGCATGGGTTCCGGTAGTAAATTATCGCCAAATGGTGGATGTCCACCTTCACCTCCTCATGCATTTTCATCGCTACCACGCGGCATAATTGGCACTCATTGTGGTAATACACGTCCTGCCACATTGCCCCGACAACCTTTACTTGAACAATCCATTTTGGATGGTTCAAAGAGATTATCGGATTCCTTGGTATGGCAACGACATTTTCACTACCCTGGATGCAGTGAACCCGGTTCTGGTGCTATGGGATGTTCCCACCAACATGGCTTCCATAAAATCTTTGAAGCTGTTCGTGATAATAGATGTATACTTGACCATTTGAACGTTAGTAGATGTGTGTTTGCTGGCGGCGAAGATGCCGCCTGTTTGGGCGAAAGTATCAGAAGATCGCGTACTTTACACTCACTTCGAATGGAAGGTTTTACCCGATTCACGGAAGTTTTGCCAGTTGTATTAGCTCTAGCCGAGAACACATCGTTACAATTACTAGATTTAGGTTCATCTAGGATCACTTTAGAAGATAGCCAAACACAACTAATTTGTAAGTCATTAGCTAGAAATGTCACACTGCGCACCTTAAATTTAGATGGTTGGACTTATCGACTGGAAGAAGCAGCAACTTTGAAACAAGCTGTATCGCTCGTGGCCAGCACAAAGCTAGTCGAACTTGTCCTAGATAATGGACGAATTCATCTGGCATCAGGTGATGTTCCAATGTTAGGAGGCGGACATAATGGAAAACTTTTGACTGCAGCTGTTCCCTCCTTTCGCAATGATGCCTTACGTCACGTCCGCATGGCTGGTTTACAAGTTACATTAAACGATAGGCCAGCACTTTATGGTCCTACATTATTATCATATTTAGTCGGATTCAGTGCATTAGCGCATTTGGACTTAAGTGCTGATCGTTCTAGTATTAATACAGTAGACGATACTATATTATTATCATTTTTCTCTACATTATCACGTCACTTTCGTTCCCTGAAAGTGTTAATTATAAACAATTGGTCACTACGAATGGAAGCATATGAAAAAACTTTCCGTAGTATGAAACGATCACTAGAAAACTGTACATTTACGATTTTAAAAATGCATTCGCTATCGGTAACAGCTCATAATACAGCTAAACGTACACCGATTGAGCACGTATTTCTCCGCACCATTTTACATGGAGTTAGTGCACTAGTGACTCTTGATATATCTGGTGTTACGTTAGCTAAACGACAAGCTGAGCATCTAGCAGCATCGCTGAAAAATCGAATGATAACTGGTCGTGCGTTAGACCTCCATGTTGATGGAATGTCAAGTGAATCAGTACGAACTTTAGTGGCATTAATACAATCTTATTCGAAATTACAAGTGACATATTTGGGAGGTTTATCGTGTGTGTTACGTGTGCATCCTGTGAGGGACAAACAACAACAGTATCAACAAGAAAGAATGTTACTGTTGGGAACTTAATCTGTATGTAATCTTTTTTCAAATAAGATAAGTAAAATATATTGTGTATGTACGTACGTATGTACCCGTTCACATATCCATAATTTTAAAATTTTACATACTCGTAAATGTACTTCATTCCATTAAACGATTTTTAAATTTTATAAATCGTAGTTAAGCATAATCATAATCAAAGGAATGTAGAAAAATCAACTTTAAAGCTATACGAGAAAAATTTACAAATTATTTTAATATAAGCATTTACTGTTTATCGATTTTAAGACAATGTAGCCGAATCGTAATGATTGTTTGCATTACATTTTTGTAAAATCGCATATGTTAAATAATAACATAATTTTAAAAGAAATATTTAATAAATAAAATTTGATTTTTGAGAATTTGGCTGTATGTTGGATTTTCAAAAAATGTTATTAAATCATTACTGTTTTGGTACTTTTTGTAATTTGTTGTTAAATGACTAGTAGATAGATATTTTGCGGGACAATAGATTGAAACGAAATGATAGAAATGAAATTATTATATTTCGATTGTTTCAAATATATGGTGTTGTTTGAATTTTATAATAAAATCTGAGGTGCTATATATTGTTACATATATTTATTTTTATGTATTAGTTACTTTAAAAGTATGTAAAAATTGTCTAATTTTTAAAATAGTTTAATGGAATAGTTGGCCAGTATATAAAACGAAGAATTGAACACTTTTAAATTTATTTTATGTAACCTATCATATCGATTTTTTGTTTATATGTTATTGTACAGTATTAAGATATTATTCAATTTATTTTTTAAGCCAGATAAACACGTAAATGTTAAAGCTGGTCTCTATCTCTCTTGTAACACTGCCAATTTTGTTTATCAGTCTACAAAAATTAGTTAAAGCACAATGTTGTAATCTTTATTATCATTTCACTTTATTAATTCAAATTATATAAATTGTTACATAAATTCACTCGAAAGAAAACATTTACACGACTGATTTTTTATTAAATTACTGACTATTTGAACAGAAATATTTTACTCAAATATTGAAGGGTCCAGCTTTCTAGATTAAAATATAACACATTTTCGCTGTAGATGTGTGAATAATTCAAAAAAAAAATATGTATTGATAAGTTTCGGAAACCATTTATTAAACAAAACAAAAAATGAATATATTATTTTAATGTTCACTCTACAATTGCATTCAACGAATGTCCATTTTTATAGTAAATAACATATCTTACTTTTTATAATTCATTAAAAAAAGACCTAGTGATAGTAGAGTGCCAAATAATATATATATTGGTAAATTTTGTAAGAGAACAATTTTATAATATTTGCTATGCGAAAATAACTTTATATAAATTGATTTTACATTTTTTAAGTCAACAAGAAAAGGATTACAAATTTTGCTTTTTTTTAAGAATGTATTTATTGACATACACTTAGATTAATTAAGAATAAATATTTCACAAATTGTCAGTGGCCCATGAATGTTATAATATAATATATTGTTATAAACTATGTAAAAAAAAAATGTGATATAATATTTGATGTTGCTATAATATCTGTTTATTATCTGAAGTTAAATACAATCCATTATAAACAAATAAATGATGATTCATTTTTTTCATCATTTAAAAACAAACATGAGAATATATCATTGTAAAAATTAGGATAATAATCGCAAGCTCGTTTACAGTCGGGTGTCCAGTTTATTTCTAAAAGTTTCGGCTGAATGTGCGGGACAGTTGCTTCATTTGTTCGTGATTTATCCCAGGATAACATAAGATCCACTGCATAAACAGCTCTCGATTGTGGATTGGCAGCGATACCTTTTGGCGGATCAACTGAAACTGCCGCTTCGAAAACTTCCCGAAGCATTTTACAAATTTTATTCTCAATTTCATTCCATAAATGATTCGGATACTGTTCGGCCCATTGTTTGAGAAACTCTGCACAAGGTAAATGATGTAAAACAGCTTCAGTATAATTCATTACAGTAAAATGTTTCTCATAATCATGAAAATCGTTTAATTCAAACGGTTTATTTGAAAATCGCAAGAAAAAGTTTTTATATGCGTACGCTTTTAACGGACGTACCGATTTTAATAAAATTACATAACGTACATCAAATTTAACTTTACCGCCCGTTTCGGGCCGATAAAACAAAACGGGATCGTGAATATATTTTTGTACAATTTTCGGACCTGTTAAACGCAATCGTACAATATAATCTAAATTGTCTGTAATGTGAGTATCTAAACTACGCGCTAAATTCCACGGTTTACAAATCCAGTGATTGTCCAAATTTAATTTTAAACGATTTTGAAAATAACTAACAAATTTACAAAATTCAGTTTTAAGATTATATGTGATCGGAAACCAAACAGGTTCTGTTTCTAAAGTATCATTACCGAATTTATTATTAGATTTTCTTCGGCAAATAATTGATAATAAATCTTTGATAGTAAGTACATTTTCAAACGGAAATTGATTAACACATTTATTAGGTGTTTTGCTAAGTTCGGCGTACGTTTTAAAATGACGCGTGTACCATAAAATATCCGCTTCTTCCTCACGAAAAACAATTTCAAAACGATTGTCCGTTAAAAACTGATTTATTAAATTATATTCCGAATAGACTTTAATTTTATTCGGCAGTACAACCTCGAAATTAATATCATCCGGTAATGATTCTTTTACATGACCCGATAAAAAATATTCCTCATCTGGTTCAACTTGAGCAAAGTCAATATTGGAAAAATCGTGCTGTTTCCATGGCAATAAAGTTGCTTGTCTTTCAGATGCATCAATAATACTTTCAGCAAAATCTCGCGTGATATTGTCCAGATAATTTACGTCTTTTATCGGAAATAAAAGCGTATACGTGATCTGTTCAGGTGAGTGTACAAATGGCACTGTTCTAAAATTAGGTTCATCGCAATGCCGGATTCCCGAACCTAACTCATCCATAATATACCAAACAGGAAGACGATCTTCTACATTTACTGCATTTCCAATTGAATAGGTTTGACAGTATTTCCAGATTACATTCCATACCTTCTCAACTCTTTCATACTTATCGCAGTCTTCTACGCCCATAATATTGCACAAACGATCTAAGAGGTTAGGAACTTGTAGCAACTGTTGTTTAGCGAAATCTGTACGAAATGTCCATGCATGGTCTATTAAATAAATATGTTTCGGATCATTATATTTCACTCCACCTTCACACTTCACCTGTACAGACCATAGGGGATCTTCCGGTGCTTTTTCTTCATCTTCATAATCAATTTGAAGTAATAGAAATGTATCGCTCGAATCGAATACTTCGTTCTTTAATTTCACGTACAATGATTGCCAAAAATGTTGCGGTACACCAGATGAAAATAACTGAGCTTCGTGTAATTGTAGAAATTTATTATAATCATTTTCCTGTACCATTTTATTTGATCTATGATTCACACGTGTTTATGTCATTTGACAGTTCACGGATTATATTTTCTTTGTTTTCTTGTGTTGGCAAACCTGATTGGCAAGCTTCGCATTTCTTGCATTGGTAACGTTGATTATAAACAGCTGTCAAAGTGATGGCAAATAACGATGCACACAAAAATTATACGGAGATGAAACTTTGGAAGCTGCTAATAATGAAAAACAAGATCATATTGAATATAAATCCGAAGAACCGATGATGAGCTACAAAATAAAATTAGGTATACATGTAAGTGTTGTAACCTAACTTTGAACAAGTATTAAGTACTTATTTTCCGGTTTATTATGAAATTAATCAATATGCAATTAGTTCATTGAAATAATATGGTTACAATGAAATATTTCTTTAAAGCTTCATTTGTAGTACAAGTTTAGTGTATGCTTACCTTTTTGGCTGGAGTCAGTAATAGGGTACCGAGAAATACTAACGTGAACACAGCAACATCTCGGGACTCTAATCCGGACTTATATCACATTTTTAAATACTTTGAATAACAATAATACAGTTGTTTAAATTTAAGATTAATAAATCAAATGAATCGTATATAAAAAAAACAGCAAATATAAACGAACAAAGCTCAGTTTTTCTGATATTTATAACTTAAGTTTTCCAATCTGAATCAGCGAATCTTATCACTTGTTTCAGAACGATAGTGGAAATTGCTGCCGAGAAAGATCTGCCGCCTCCGAGCGTGAAACCAGATGAAGACAATACCGCTCAATAGGAAAATGACGGTGAAAATCAAGATGATTTCGAGCCGCAACATCCTGATTAGGAGATGAGATCAATGTGGTTATTGTGGGTGATATCAAAGACGAGTCCGAATAATAGAAAACGAGCTGAATTAATAGCTGCAGCTGCTGCAGTTGATTAAATTAAAATAACAACACGAGAAGTCTTCGATTGATGAGTTTGAAAGTGTTGGAACTATTAATGGTGAGTATGTAAAATATTTCTGATTCTAGTAATAGTATCGTAACGTGTCAGCAGGGCCGTTCCTGGCGGGGGTGCAAAAGGTGCATCCGCACTAGGGCGGCCAGCCAAAAGGGCGGCCGTGGTCCACTTTTAGCCTCAAATTAATAGTAAAATAAATCATGTTAATTTTTAAGGGCGGCTATTTCCTTTTTGCACCTGGGCGGCTATAATTCCAGGAACGGTCCTGCGTGTCAGTCATTATTTTGCACTTGTTTGTGTCACACCCTAAATATATATAAAAAAGCAGTTTTTAATAATATTCTATTAGTAAATTATTGAAATAATATTTTAGAATAAAATTTAACTTGTGAAGTAAATTTATTTCTCGTTTATATAACCAGATCTTAGAAATTCAATTTTAATAACTTATTTTGTTTATTTTAATATTATTTAAATGTTTTTGTGAAACATATTTTGATTAAATTCCATGAATGATTTTTACATTGTAATATTCTCTCATCAGTTGAGTTGGTTTTAATCACGGTGGCTCTGGTCATATTCTGATTTTTATCATCTTTGTCTACATAATTTTGATTTATTTTGTAATATTTGCATTTGTTAAAGTAAATATTTACTCGTACGATAGTTTGAAAATTACTAAATAATTAATTGATTGATTGTTTCATTTGCAGTTTTATATCAAGACTGATGTCCAGATTTCTACAAGATGCATCCATCAAACTGATTTACAAACGTAAATGTTACTAGTAATATTAACTTATAATATTAGAATTATTGTTTGTAAACATATTTCATAAGTAGATAAGTAATAGATAAATTTAGTTATACATACATATATAAATATATGTATAACTCATTCACATAGTCCGTTCTTTCCAGTTTCAATTTGAAATCAAAATTTTAATTATCACTTTTCTGTCTGATATGAGATGTGTGTATTTTATTTTTGAAATATGTGAAATTTTCGAATTATATATATTTTTTAGTCATTTTAATTTTACTTATATATTTATTTAATTTTAAAAAAAAAGATTAGATGAATTTGCAAACTTAGAAAATATCACATACATCAGGAATAATATATGTATTTAAAAATGTGTACATTACCAATAAAATCTTTTTCATATATATTACACATTTTATATATATATATATATATATATATATATATATATATATATATATATATTTGTATTTTTCTATTGTTCAATAAAGGTTTTAAACAAATAACTATATTTTTGATTTTTTCCCAGTTCCTGAAATATTAAAAAAAAATATCAGCGCGTCCATTCAATTTAAGTACTTCTTTCAAAATTGTCAAAATTTTCTTCAAATTTGTTTTAATATTTTTAAAAAAAAAATTGTTATCAAATAAATCATTTATAGGTGAATTTTCTTCCTAAATGAAACAAAAAAATGCACTAACCTTGCTGGGAAAGCCTATAATTAATTAAGTTTTTGAATTTTTATACACAAATTTGTTAACTTTTTATCACAGTTTTGAGGGTTGACTTAATTAATAAGGGGGTATCGTAGGGGGTTGATTTTTGGATATGTTGTAGTACGTACCTGGTTTATCGGGGATTCGTAAGGGGACAACAAATTTTGTTATTTTTGCGAAATTCCCAGCCGTTTTCGAGATATTCGCGAATAAAGATTTTTTTTTGCAAACTAATAATTGATAGCCGCGGGCTCGTACGGAATTGGGGGTTAAAAATGTAATGGCAACACAAGTGCTGCCTAGCAGCTATAACATTTTCAACCCCCAACCCCGTACGAACCCGCGGCTATTAATTATTAATGTTTGCAAAAAAAAATCTTTATTCGCGAATATCTCGAAAACGGCTGGGAATTTCGCAAAAATAACAAAATTTTCCGCGTTTTACATATATAGGTCAATTATGGCCATACTACAACATATCCAAAAATTAACCCCCTACGATACCCCCTTATTAATTAAGTCAACCCTCAACAACATATCCAAAAATCAACCCCCTACGACACCCTTTTATTAATTAAGTCAACCCCCAAAACTGTGATATAAAAAATATAAAAAAATCTTTTTTTCTTGGTTTCCTGATAAAATTTCATTAAAATGTTTCATTTTTCGCTTTCCTGTTACAAATCTTGCATTTTATGCTTTCCTGACACAAATTTCGTTAAAACCCCTTAGCTTATACATTTTCGCAATGCATCGATGTTAAACTGGTCGCCTATAGGCAATGCATCAAAATGTATCAACTCTCAAAACTGTGATAAAAATATTGGAGAAACATTTGGAGAAAACAAGTTATGTTTGCAAACGACCATGTTCTCCTGATACAACTTTTGATTTTTTTTCGCAAGA